>CM030368.1:134189556-134571689 GCA_017893485.1 Hemerocallis citrina | reverse complement strand
CCACATCATCTGATTGATTCCATACGAAAAAAACAGCAACATATTGGCACCGTCTGTGGGAACAACAAAGAAATTCCGACCAAAATTCGCCGGTATAAAACTACTTTCAGCCATGCCTCGTAGGGGAAAGAGAAGGTGGCGGCCTCATGCCGACGAGCCAACCCTCTTCCTCCACCTCCCCCTCTTGAGAACCTTCCTCCTGCCTTTCAACAAGATCAACCCCAATAACTCCAGCAAGAAGAGCCTCTCCTTCAGCAAGTTCAACCTCCGTCCGAAGGAGCTACACGGGGTGGGGGAGAGGGGAGGGGGAGGTCCCACCGAAATCAGTCCGAACCACCTGCAAGGCCCCTCATCGAAAACAGAGGTTCGTTCTATACCTCAACCCCTTCCACACTATCTCAACCATAACCCGATCTCAGTCAGGTCATCATCAGCCGTCAGCAGGAGTCTGACCTTCGAACCCACTTCAACGAGAGGAGAACTCGGAAGAAGCCCCTATCCAAAACAACGAGAAATTAGGAGAAGCATTTCTCCTTGAAGACCACAATCCAAAAGATCCGCCTCACTAAGGGGGGGTGGAAGAACTCCCTCTCCCAGAAGGCGAAGATCCCCCTCTCCTCAGGGGCGAAGAAGCCACCACTCCCTAAGGAACCACAGAAGAACTCCCTGAGAGAGAAGGCATCCAACTCCAACCAGTAGAATAACCCGTAGAAAAGGGAGGGAGGAAGAAGTACAAGTCACTAGAGCAGAATTCCGAGAGTTCAAAAATGAAATTCTTCATGCCGTTGACATATTTCCTCTAAAGACCCGACGACCTAGTCCTCGTCACTCTACCCCTCCACAACGCGATGAGTCCCATGGGTCCACTAGATACGATCAGCAAGAGGGTGTCGTCCTCCGATGCCTCCAAAAGATGGAAGATCGTGTAGCACTGCTGAAACAAGAAGAAGGAAGACAGGAAAGAAGATACCGTCCCGTCAGACCCCCCCTTCTTTAAGACAATCTTTGAGGCTCTTGTCCCTATTAACTTCAAGATTCCGACATTTGAGCCCTATAATGGGGAGGCTGACCCAGTAGACCACATCGAGAGTATTAGAAGAATCATGGTGATCCACCAAGCGTCTGACTCCCTCTTATGCAAAACTTTTCCAGCAACTTTGAAGGGCTCTGCACGATAGTGGTTCTCTCGTCTCTCTCCAGGATCTATATTTTTCTTCGACCAACTCGAGGAGCTCTTCCTCACACACTTCATCACTAATCGTAAATTAGAGAAGACCCATGCTTCCTTGCTACACCTGGAACAAAGGGATGGTGAGTCCCTCAAGAGCTAGGTTCAGCACTTCACGGCCGAGTCCATACCCTCACTTCCGTCAGGTACAATATGAAGCATGATGACCTCAAGGCTTTCCTCGTCAAAAGACCTCATCGGGACTTCTCTGAACTTCTTCAAAGAGTTGAGAAGTACATCCGAGTAGAAGAGGCAATCCGCCCGTAAGAGCAGAAGGTACCTTCATCCGGGAACAAATGAAAGGGCCCCAATAAAGATGAACCTCAAAAATCCTAGAAGGATGTCGTGGGCCAGCGTCACCCACCTACCATGCCTCACTTTGATAAGTACATAGGGGCATAAAATGAACAGGATGGTCCGCCGTCCGTCCGAGTCCGGCTCGAGAAATGGTCCGACCGTGGACCGTCCGAACTGTTATACGAACCGATCCTGAACAAATTATTCGGTCTGATTCTTTACCAAGATCGAGCCGGACATAAGTCCGTCCGAATATTATTGTGGTCTGATGCTTTATCGAACCGAGTCCGGACTATAAAAATTTTGTCCGACCTAGACCGAGCCGGACATAATCCCGTCCGAGTAGAATTTCGGTCTGAGCTTGAACATATGGTTATCTGATCCCATCCGGTCCGATTTACAGCCCTATAAGTACAGCCCACTTAATGCCAACATCTCTGCCATTCTCATGGAGGTTGACAAGGACGAACTCCTTTGTCCTCCCTCCAAGATGAATGCCCCGAGCAAGAGAAGAGATAAAACAAAGTGGTGTGCCTAAGATCATGGTCATCTCACAAATGATTGCAGAGCACTCAAGGATGAGCTTGAAGCATTGCTCCGACAATGATACCTAGCCAAATTTGCACAAGTGAATGACACTAAACCTCCACTTGTGACAGGAGCCAACAAGCGAACAGAGAGGCCAACTGAGTCCCAAGGAGCGGGAAGGATGGAGATATTTCATGCTACTCATGGGGACCTATGGGGGCGCATCTAACTCCTTAAGGAAAGCATTCATGCGATAGGTAAATTTAGTGCATAACATCCCACCTCCAAGAAGCATGAGAGCTAGCATAACATTCTCAGATCGAGACTTGGAAGGTGTCTGAACACCTCACTGTGACGCACTCGTAATCAGCATGTGTTTGGCGAACCATGAAGTGTGCCGAGTCTTAGTCAATAACGGTAGCTCAGTTAACATCCTATTCCTGAATGTGTTCGATGGCCTCAAGCTTAAGCGAGATCGCTTCTAGCTTGTCGGATACACCCTCCGTGGATTCTCTGGAGCCACTATACTCATCGAAGGAATCGTTATCCTTGATGTAACCATAGTAAATGTTCCAGCTACTCACACAGAAGAGTTAGGCTTCATGATGGTTTACATGAAGTCCTCCTACAATGCCATCTTCTATCATCCGAGGTTAGTGGCCCTCCAAGTGGTTGCCTCGGCCTACCACATGAAGATGAAGTTCCCTATGGCTGCAGGAGTAGGGGATGCCAAGGAAGCCAAGAAACTGCTCGGGCATGCTACACCATCATAATGGTGGGCTCGATCTTCCCCCTCGATGGCTTAGAACTCCTTCTCGATATGGGATAAGCCAGCTCCGAACCCGCAGACGAACTAGCAGAAATCCCCTTCTCCGAAGAGGATCAAGCTAAATGTTTCCGAGTCAGGCACTCCCCCAGCAAGTCAATGAGCAACTCATCACATTCATTAAGCAAAATCAAGACCTTTCTGCTTAGACAATCGAAGACAAGCCAAGTATTTCCGAATATGCAATCATGCACCGTTTAAGTGTAAATCCGGAAGTCAAGATGGTCCAGCAGAAGTGCCGCAAATTTGCACACGAGAGATAACAAGACATCAAGGAAGAGGATGAGATGCTCTTAGCCACTCGATTCATCCAGGAACTTAGCTACCCCGAGTGGCTAGCAAACGTGGTAATGGTCAAGAAAGCCAACGACAAGTGGAGAATCTGCATAGACTTCATAGATCTCAACAAATCATATCTGAAGGACCCATTCCCCCTGCTGAGCATAGACACCTTGATAGTGCCACCTCGGGTCATGAGTTATTGAGCTTTATGGACTCTTATTCAGGATATAATCAGATCCGAATGTTTCAGCTCGGCATCCCGAATACGTCCTTCATCACCAATCAAGGGCTCTATTGCTACTGAGTCATACCCTTTGGGCAAAAGAATGCCAGAGGTACATATCAATGCTTGGTGAACCATGTTTTTAATGAACAGATCGGCCGAAATATGGAAGTGTACGTGGATGATATGCTTGTAAAGATCCACAGGAAAGAAGACCATGTAGCCGACCTCCAAGAAGCGTTCAATGTACTTCGGATCAACAACATAAGGCTAAACCCTTTGAAGTATGCCTTTGGGTCTCCTCGGGGAAGCTCTTAGGGTTTATGGTGAATCAGAGAGGAATAGAAGCCAACCCTGAGAAGCTCAAAGCCATACTTGACATGTCTCCCCCAACCACAATCGAAGAAGTTCATAAGCTTACTGGCCACCTTGGCCTCCATTGGGTGTTTCCTTTTCAAGTTGGGGGAGAAGTTTCTCCCTGTCTTTAAAGCTCTTTGGGGAGCATAGAATTTTGAGTGGGGGACGAGCAGCAATCAGCCTTTCAAAGTCTTAAAGAACACCTCACCAATCCTCCACTCCTAAGCAAGCCTACACTAGGAGAAATCCTCTACCTCTATTTAGCCACTTCGGATCAAACCCTCAACACGGTGTTGGGAAGAGAAGAAGATAAGGCTTAGAAGCCAATCTACTATGTAAGCAAGGTTGTCCATGATGTCGATCTGCGGTACGCGAAGATGGAGAAGATGTCCTATGCTCTAGTGACAGCCACCCAGAAGCTTAGACCTTACTTTCAAGCACACTCCATATGGGTCCTCACCAATCAACCACTCAAGCAAGTCCTCTACAAGCCCGAAAACTCCGAAAGACTCATGAAGTGGTCCATTGACTTAAGCCAACATGACATCACCTATCACCCCAAAACCGCAACTAAGACCCAAGACTTAGCCGAATTTATCGTCGAGAGCATAATCCCCGATCCTCCTAAGGAAGATGACCCCCTCCCCCCCCCCTCTCACTTTGGAGTGTCTACATGGATGGGTCCTCTTGCCTCAAAGGGAGCAGAGCTGGGGTTATCCTGATCGGTCCCGATGAGTTCATTCTCCAATACTCGTTGTGCCTCAGTTTCTCAGCTTCTAACAACGAGGCCGAGAATGAAGCACTTATCGCCAGCCTCTTCCTAGTAAAGAAGGCAGTGGCACAAAGAGTCGGAGTATTCAGTGACTCTCAATCTGTAGTGAACCAATTTTTAGGAGAATACGAGGCTAGGGATGATCGTATGGTCAAGTACTTGGCGTATGTGAAGAAGATAATGTCCACCTTCAAAGAAGCCGAAGTCACTTGCATTCCGTGAGAAGAAAACGGGCAAGCAGATGTCGTCTCCAAGCTCACCTCCTCATCATCTAATGGACTCGACCATAATGTGCTGATTGAAGTCCTACTCAAACCAAACATTGAAGAAGAGACACTCAAACTCATGCCTATAACCCCTAAAGCACCTGAATTATGTTGGATGAAAACTCTAGTCGATTTCCTAGACAAAGGGATCCTCTCTGAGCACACCAAAGAATCAAGAATGATCCGGGCAAGAGCTGAAAAGTACGTACTCATAGAAACGGTCCTCTGCAAGCGCTCCTACACTCAAGTTGGTCGACCTTACCTTCGGTGCCTCTCTCCTGAAGAGGCCGACTATGCCTTGAAAGAAGTTCATGAAGGAATAGACGACAGCCATCTAGGCACGAGGTCCCTTGCACGAAAAGTCCTTAATCATGGTTACTACTGTCCAACTCTCCTCAGCGATGCTCAAGCTTATGTCTGGCATTTCATCCCCTGTCAGAAACATTCCTCCATCAAGCGGATCCCCAAAGCTCACCTCAGCTCCATGACAAGCCCCATCCCTTTCGCAATGTGGGGAATGAATTTTCTCAGCCCCTTCCATCCTGCTACCGGACTACGGTCCTTCTCAATGGTCGCTATCGATTACTTTGCAAAATGGATAGAGGCGGAAACACTTGCAACAATCACCAAGCACAAAGTCAAACAGTTCTTCTGGAAGAACGTAATTTGCCAGTTCAGGATCCCCCGCACTCTAGTCATTGATAATGGAACTCAATTCGCTGACAAAGGGTTCCGCAAATTTTGCACTGATCTGGGTATTGAGCTGCATTTCTCTTCAGTTTCACATCCCCAGACTAATAGTCAAGCCGATTGTAACCCCCGTTCCCGTAAACACATATTCTCTGAATATTTTCCATATTTTGATTATTTATAAATTCATTTTGTTTTTAATTCGATTTGGACCTTCTATTAAAATCTTTTCGAACCAAAAATTATATTTACTTCGAATAATAATATATTCTAACTTTATTTTCTATTCTAAGTGATCGGCTATTTTTATTTTATTTTATTACTATGTGGATTTTAATAAATTGTTAATCTCATATCCTAATTTGATACACATCATTATTATTGCTATTGTTATTATCATTATTACTTTTGATTGGTTATTAAAAATCCATTTCTATTTATGAATCGTATTTGTAGTTATTTCATATAATTTCTATATTGTAATACAAATTATATTTTGTTATAAAACTATTTTGTTGGCTATTTTATCTCCTATTGGATTTTAAAACCCAAACCTTATAACCCAATCTCTTGTTGGATCCAACCCGAAACCCGCTATCTAATAACCCCCTTTTAACCCAAACCCGCCACCCTATATATAAACCTTGTCTACTGTGCTAACCCTAACCCGAAGAAAACCCTAGCTGCCTATTGTATAAACCCAAGCCCCCCACTGTTCGTCATCTCTCTCCTCTTCTTCTCTGGTCGATCCCGACCATCCTGTCCGCCTTGCCCTCGACGTCCCTCGGCCCCTGAGCGATGTCGCCATCCCTCATCGACATCCTCGTCAACCTCCACCTCCCAATCGCCTGCCTCCTCACCCCATCCACCGTCTGCCGACTGCTCACCCTGAGAACCCATCCAAGCTCTGCCATTCCCGCTCACCTCCCGACACTGCGAGCCTCACTGCTCGACCAATGCCAGTGCACCACCATTGACTCCAACTCTTCACCGCAGCCCACCTCCGTGGACGTTGCCAGTGTTACCTCACTGCCGACCCTACCCACCCGCAGTCAGTCGCCACCTTGCCATCGCCTCGCCATTGCCAGTCGACTGCTCGCCCTCCGTCGACTGCTCCCCAGTCGCCCCCTCAACTCTACCCACCGTCTTGCCGCTCGCCTGCGCCATCGCAGCCGCCATTGAAGACAACCACCCTCCCCTGTTCTGGTTGATCATCGTCAAGCGATCTCAGCCGTCCGATCTCTTGATCTTGATCACCATCTTGATCATCACCTTGATCATCAAGCTCTTGGATCTCAACCGTCCGATCTCTTGATCTTGATCGTCATCAAGATCCGTGCCATATCTGATCCATCTGATCCCGGTCATCATCAAGTTCATCATCCAATCAACGCAAGTACTTGTATGAATATTTTTGTTCCTCGTACATGCATAAATACCGCAAGTAGATCTCTTTATAATTTGTTTTTCATGTTCTTACTCTTTGATGATCTTGATTAATGAGTTCCCCAAACAATCCATTATTACATCCGTCACACAAACACTATGTTGATCTTGGAGATTTATTCATATGAATGCATGTTGTAAATGTTTGGTTGTGTGTTGAGCATGTGAATGTTGTCTCCTTTGTTAACGAATGGAAAATACATGTGGCTTGCTGATTTGATACTTGTTACATGCTGATTTACACCATACATCAACCTGAATCCATTATAAATACTAATCATGTTATAATCCATGCAAAAAGTATCTTTATTTGCTGCTTACCTGATTTTTCCTGCTGTTTTCGACCTTGTTAATGGCAGCATTTTGACTTGAGTTTAAATAAGAATTTTAGCCTAAGGTGTCTAGTTTATAACCCTTTTGACGGAATCGAATTCTGAATTATATTTTTTGAGTTATGGCTATTTTAGAGCTGCTGGGTCTAGATTTCCAGATTCATAATTTTGCTACATCACCTTATTTTACAATTTAATTTGAATATACTACCTGTAAGATAATAAGATGAAATTTACCATGATGAGAATAAACATGCTAGAGAATCTTCCCTAATTTTCCTGGATTTATTTATTGAGTTTTCAGACCTGTTTTATGCATATGAACACAATTTTGAGAATTCTGGCTGAACATGAAATCTTTGTAGATTGTTGTTTTGACACCAGTTGCTCCAACTTTTATGTATCTTGTTTATATGTGCTGGAACCGGAAGAGATTCTAGTTTTTAGAACTTCTGATAGATACAGATTTGCATTCCTGTAGCAACGAAAATCTCAATTTTGGTGCAGCAATATCCTGCTGTCCAAAACTGTAATTCTTGTTGTTTTTTATAATTATACTTTGTTTTGGCATTCGATTGTGTTTCCTGCCCAACCTAAACTTGTTCCCTGTCCCTTGTCATGAAACTTATCCTATTTGTGCACTCTCATGCCTCTTTTGATATTAATAATAAATAATTAAACCGGAGTATAAGGGAAAAATCTAGTAGTAGACAATATAGAAAAGTGTACTCAGAAGGGGACCCGTGTTTCCCAACTATTTATTGTTTTACTGTGTTTCACCAAATGTTTACTATTTTACCTGACTACATACTTCCTTATAGGAAGGTGTACTCGAAAGGGGGTCCGTGTTCCCCAACTGTTTACTGTTACCTGACTACATACTTCCCGATAGCAAGGTGTACTCGGATTGTGCGAATTCAGGACACTATTTACTTGATGCCTAAGTACACTGCCGTATAGGATCCACTACGAAATCTAAAAGAAACCTGATTGTATATAGCAACCATGAGGTAAATAATTGGGACGCATGAAAAGCTACCTAGATAGGATTAAACAATAGACTTAAAAATAACATGTTTCACTTACACACCCCTGTTTCCTGATATTGTTACCTGTTACTGCTACTCGTTACCATCACTTGATACTGTTATCTTTTACTGTTACCTCTACTGTTTCCTATTACTGTTACTTGCTACTAATTCCTATTACTTGCCTACTAGTCATTAGACTCTATTTATCTACTGTTGATTTCTCCATGCTTTTGTTTCCTGTTTATTGCTTCATGTTCTTGTTACCCACTCTCTTGCTTGTACTACTTGCGGCCTGTAACTTTCACTAACAGGCGTCTGTCTCTTGTTTCTCTATTTTCTTCCACATGTTAAAATACAAGTTTTGGAGATCAATTGCCTGCAAGAGTTGGTGAGCAAACATTTTTAAGCTTCGCTTGGAGAAATCTTGCTTTAGTTATTTGTGCTTGAGTTTATTTATTTTATTGCTGCTACTTAAACTTGTAATGAGCTTGTAGTCCCGAAGTTTTATGATCCAGATCTTATATTTATTTGAGCAATTTATATTTGTTTCAAATAATTTCTATTGATTAATAATTTGTATCATGCATGCATGGCTGTATATTCTTTTATATTTCCTGTTATGCTGTTGAGTCGATCCTTACAGCTTATGAATGATGAAAATCATTTACTGGGCTTTGTCACGTGCTCGTATTCCGTATTCTTTTGGGAAGCGGTTCGTGACATCGAGAACACCAATCGGCAAATCTTGGATGGCCTCAGGAAGAGGCTTGGTGAGGCCCCGAATGGACAATGGGTCGAAGAACTCCTGAGTGTGCTCTGGTCCTTCAGAACCACAAAGAGAATCCCTACAGGAGAATTCTCGTTCAACCTAACTTTTAGCACAAAGGGTCTCATCCCTCTAGAAGTGGGAATACCTTCTCCTCGCCTCCTTTCGTTCAATGAAAAGCAAAAATCGAATGACATCCGAGTCAATCTACTCCTCCTCGAAGAAGACTAAGATAAGTCCATCCTCCCAGTAAAGGGTAGATAGATTCTACAACAAGAGAGTCCGCCCAGCCAACATTCAGGAAGGAGACCTCGTCTTCCGAAGCTCCAGATATCGAACCCCCGGAAGAAGGAAAAGCTCTCACCTAACTGAGAATGACCATATAAAGTCTCACAAGTTGCCCGCTTAAGAGCTTACTGACTTGAAGACTTGTGGGGGAGGGGGAAGATATCAAGAACTTGGCACGCCGAACACCTCATGAAATACAAAGAGAGTGCTTAACGCCTTTGCCTAATAATTAACATCAAACATGTAAAAAAGGCCGATGATTATAACGGTCACAACATATAATAAAGGCTTGCACTCAAGCAGCTGCGTAGTTTGAAACTTTTAATTTAAATAAAATTAGTCTTTTCTTGTGCAAAATTCCTTGTACAATTCAACAATTCCATGAACAATTCAACATAAGGAAAGCTATGAATAGTTAGCATCAAATATGTAATAAAGACCGATGACTATAACTGTCGCAACATATAATAAAGGCTTGCAATCAAGTAGCTGCATAGTTTTAATTTTCAATTTAAGTAAAATTAGTCATTTCTTTTACAAAATTTATTGTACAATTCAACAATTCCTTGAACATTTCAACCTAAGGAAAGCAATGAATTCGACACGTGGCACGTCCACGACCCACACCATCCCTTCATTAAGCACTCCAACAGACAAGTGCGGGATCCATTCACAATCCATAGAGTCGCATGGGAACACTTGCCCCCGAGCAAGTGTGTGGGGGTATATCTCTTCGTACGAGTGCCCAACCTTGGACAAGTGTGGATTCCACTCATGGTCCATAGAGTCGTCCTAGTCACATGCTTCCGAGCAAGTGTGCAGGGTTTGGCTCGCCATTCAAGTGCTCCCAACAATCATCGTCACCATTGTTCGGAGTTCACTCACGGTTCATAAGATCGTTTTAGCCACTTGCTCTTGAGAAAGTACGCGAAGTTCTGCTCACCGTTCGAGTGCTCCTGAAACAACCCCCGACAAGTGCAGAGTCCATTCTTGGTTCATAGAGCCGCTCTAGCCACATGCTCCCGAGCAAGTGTACAGGGTTTGAATCGCCATTCGAGTGCTCCCAAAGCTCGTTGTCACCATTGTTTGGAGTCAACTTACGGTTCACAGGACCGCCCTAAACACTTGCTCCCACGCAAGTACACGGAGTTCAACTCGCCATTCGAGTGCTTCTGAAATAACCCCGGACAAGTACAGAGTCCATTCATGGTTCAAATAGCCGCCCCAGCCACATGCTCCCGAGCAAGTGGGCGGGGTTTGGCTCTCTATTTGAGTGCTCCCTGTAGCACCCCGAATTTCTAATATAATATCTCAGAAATATGTGGCACAATTTCAGAATCAACTTCAATGTAATCATAAACATAGCAACCAAATATATGGAAAAATTAAAACTTTTTATTACATCAATTGTTTACAAAGCACGGCGGAAAATTAAAAACATTGAATTATATTTCTTTCTTTTACAACACATTCTTTTACAATTTACATAAGCTCTATTATCATTCTACCACATGCATCCAAATCCCAAGCTATAGGTACCTACCAGTAAAATATGAGGCTAGAGATAACCCTAACCCCCAAAACTACAAGGGTTAGCCATGACGATGTGACATAAAAATAAATGCAACATAAATAAAGCATAAAGCATAGAGTCATTACCAACATGTATTAACAGTAAGAATAAAATGAAATAAGAAATAACAATAGATAAAACATGAAAACATCAAGTGAAACTAGACTGTGTCTAGTGTAGAAAAATAGGAAAACACATGCCTGAAACCAAGTCAAGAAAACACCAATGCTATATGCTGACTCTCTAATGCATACTTGTCGGATTCTATGCATCCCACTTTACATATGTCCGGTGCAAGCCCTTATTGTTCTCCACTTTATAGGGTTTAATCCCTCGCTATGCAACTAATCATACTACGATGAATACTACGAGATATAGATAAACTGTGAGTATTAGTTTATGCTCCGATAATTCCGGAGGTCAATCTCTATCCACAGATAATTCCGGAGACTATTTCACTCACACCTGGGAATCTTCGAGAACACCCCACACCGCAAGCTATGGCGCCTCATCATACGAAAACCCCATGAGAGTCGCCTCGACCACGATAATTCCGGAGATCAATCCCACACCGCAGGTAATTCCGGAAACTATTTCACTCACACCTCGATAATTCCGGAGATTATCTCACACTGCAAGCCATACTGAGGTCCATAACCCAGGTTCTCATTTTATCATATCACCATCTAGTGCTTGTCCTTACCTTTTTAAGTTAATTAAATTAATTTACGAATTTCCTAGAGTTGGTGTACCCTACCGGACTTAACTCAACTGATCAACAACAAGCCCCAACAGGCCAAACCACAAACTTTCAACTGCCGGTATACTAGGGTCCCACACACCCTCTAGAGACTCACAACTTAACCATCAATGCAAAACTTTCATTACAACTCATACTTCTTTTATATTAAGAAAACATCTCGAAAATACTATAATTTGTAGCAAAAATTATATTCAGAATAGTAGGTCATTAATCCAAAAATATTAAAGAATCAATCGTTTAAAAGAACATCAGAAACTCAAGAAAACATTAAAGAATCAATCGTTTAAAAGAACATCATAAAATATTAAAGAATCAGTTGTTTAAAAGAACATAAGAAACTCAAGAAAACATCAGTCAGAGCGGTGGCAGTCGACTTCATACTGTAGTCGGCGACTGCCCCGCGTAGAAATCCAAAACCTCGAGAAAGACTAATCAGAGCAGTGAAAGTCGACTGTATAAAGTAGTCAGTCGACTGTCCCGCATAAAAATCCAAAACTTCAAGAAACATTAAACCGAGCCGTGTCAGTCGACTGTATAAAGTGGTCAGTCGACTGTCCCGCATGAAAATCCAAAACTTCAAGAAAACATTAATCAGAGTGGTGACAGTTGACTGTATAAAGTGTTCAGTCGACTATCCCGCATGAAAATCCAAAACTTCAAGAAAACACTGCAGCGAGGATCGCGACGGTCGACTGTCGAAAATAACCGGTCGACTGTTGTACCTGCAAACTGCAGTTTGAGTTTGTGTATGTTTCAACTGATACGGTGTTTTACTGTATAAAAATGAAATCTGTAAAAAGTACATTCCTGAGATGATCAAACGTGACTTGTAGAGTATATAGGAGTTCATAAAAACAAATCAAAGCCACCTCGAATTAATAAAATAGTAATTTATTGAGTTTCTTCAAAATAAGACATGAATATGTACATATATCAGAATAGGGTATTTGAGAATCAATTATGCGTCAAAATAAGTTTGTAAATAGGGGATACATTGTTCAAAACTATCTCAGTGCTAAAATAATCAAGATTAAGTCAAATCTCTATAAAACGCACAAAAATTCAATTCCATTAAAAACAATGAAATGGAGTGTAGGCATATATGTGTATGTGGTATATCTAAATCATCAAGAAACCATTGTAAATACGCAATATAGAATTCTAATTCATCTCATTAATTGAAAACAACTCAAACCCAATTGAAGACTTCACATAATCACAAAACCAAATTTTGGTCATAATGTATCAGACCCGAAAACAACCCCTTTTCTCAAAACTTCAAAACTTGATTTTTAGACTCAATAGTCGTTCTTGTAGTTCATTAAACTCATTCAAAATCATTCACAATAGTTTACCCATGCATATAAGCAATTATAACGATCATTAATCAAGTTTTTACTCCACGAAGAACCCCAAACAGAGCTTATGCATTTTATACATAGGGAAGAGTAATCTTTTCATCCATTTTTATGCAATATCATCATACCACACATCATAACAAATCAAAACAGCAAGTATATGAAGGAAAACATCATACTCATGATTTCTATTAGGTTCTTTAATGATCTCAAGTCATCCATATGTAAATTTAATCATCAATAACAAGGTTTCCATGAAAGATCCAATTTTTAACTCATCTACTCATCAAATCTATTATATCTTTATACTAATCCCTAACATACTTTCTAAATAGATAAAACAACACATACATCATTTAAAGAACAATACAAAAATAAACATATATCACTCACCTCATTGAAGAAATCAACCGAATTAATAAAGAATGAGAAAAAGCCCTTCTTTTGCAAAATCCAAGATCATCTCTTCAAAAATCCAAGAAATTAATAGTAGAAATATATTTTATTTTTTGCAGAGGAGAGGGACGGCTGTAGTGTCCATAATATAGGCCGAAATCTGGAGTTTTTAGGGTTTTACAAGTTTATGGAAACATCCCTTAACAAATTATTACTTTACATATATAAACATTTATTTAAAGTGGTTAAAATAAGTTAAATAAATTAAAATCAAATCAAATCTTCTTACTACTGAGTTCTCTAGCCATCCAGCACAATTTTAAAAAATTCGGATTTGTACTCAGAGTGGCAATTTTGCACAAAAGTCATTTTTGTAATATTTGCAAATATGTCATAAAATATTCGTAAAAATTCAGAAAAATTAGAAATAATATTTACTAATACATATTAGATTTTCCAATTAAAATTTTTGACTTTTACTTTCGAAGAAAATATTTACACAAGATCCACTTAAATTTCATATTTGCAAAAACACCATATTTGTTTAAATTTTTACCAAATCAACTCTAAATAAAAATTAAATAGATTTTATTTTCAATGATGACCATGGAAAGCCAAAAAATCAGTAAAACAAATTTTCATTATTTGTTTGAGATCCAAATGGCTTTTTACATAAAAGCCCCTCTCTTTCAAAGTATTTATAAAAAATAGTCTCTTTACTCAGAAAAATCCCAAAATTTAGGATATGATTAATTATAAATAGGATAATGTATCCAGAAATTTAAAAGTAGAGATTTCCACCCCAAAAAAATATTTGCACGTGTAAAATTGAGAAATTCATAAAATAGTCAAATAAATTCAAATAAATCTGAAAAATTAAAATATCATAAATAAATGAGGAAAACCAATCGTTAGCCATAAAATTTGAAAAATTCAAAATTCCTAACTTTGCACGTGTGTTGCACGTGCAAAATTGCAATTTCAAGAAAATAGTCAAAGTAGCCAACTTTACCAATATAATATTATTTAGTAATGCAAAATAAATCTTTTATTTTGCGGGGTGTTACACTCCCAAACTTGTCGTCACATTGTTCAGAGTCCACTCGCGGTTCATAAAGTCACCACAACCACTCGCTCTTCAGCAAGTGCGCAGAGCATGGCTCACCGTTCGAGCGCTCCTGAAACAACCACAAGTTTAAGGAGACGTAACTCAAGGAGAAAATGCTCAAACCCTTAGGAAAAATTTATTTCACAAGAAGAATCTGATTACAAGTTTTATTGAATAATAAGTCTCTACAAGAGTACAAAGTCTTACTCAGCGCCATATTTACTCCTTTGTGGCAAAGGGATGTTCCTCTTTAGGGACACACGTGGCCAACGGTTTTCAACAGGCACCCGAGCACTATCTCGTTCCCTTGAACCATCTGAAGAGACGTCTAGACCTGCTGATCGAGTCGTACTTTCACGGCTTACTGCTCATGTCGCCCTTCCAACCGAAGCCCTGCTAGACAAACCAGCCAACCTGCTTTGGGAATCTTCCGGATTCCATGGAACCTAAGGCAAACGTAAATCTAGTTCATGAAATGATCTCCCCTGATCGCGCTATTCGCGGGAGTTAGAAGTGCTCCTAATATTCCCCCCTCGAGAAGTTGCTTCAACCAATGAATCTCTACCTCTTGTTCAATGGGCCTCCCTTTGAGAGAGTCATCCTTCACTTAAATTTCAAACGAGGCACACTAGAATACGTCGAACCACTCGGTCGAGTCCCCTTCTGAAAACTCAAGAATAGTTCTTCTAAAATGAATCGCTTCTAAACTTCTCTCAAGTACCACGTTCTTCAACTCTTCTCTTTCGGTAGTAGCCGCAAGCAAAAAGCGACAAAGGACTTTAAGCTTCGAAGACTTTCCAGCGGTCGCTTCTCTTGAAGAATGATCTTCCACACCAACCGCAGGTACCTCTTGGAGGATCTCATCGTTACGCCTCGCTTCGGTATTCCTTCAGGTCAACACTCTCCTTAAGTGGCCAAGCTCCGTCTCTACCTTAAAAAGCCTTTCCCATGAACAAACGAGCCCCAACTCCGTCAACTAGAACTTGGAACGGAGATGGGCAATCTCGCGGTCCTGAGAGTTCCGTGCATCATACATAACAACCTGCTTACGAAAAAGAATGATAAATCACTCTTTCGAAGGCAACCAAGGTCACAGAATATGCAAAAAAACTCAGGAGCTCAAATCCAACACAAAATGCAAAAGACTAAAAAAGATTTCGTTGCAATGTGAAGATATATCAAGCGGTGGTCAGTCTGCTATTAGAAATCCATACAAAATCAAAAACAAAAACTAAAGTAGAGAAACAACAAGCTAAGGGAGGAGTCAAGGATCCACCTCAGTCAACGACCCCGCAGAAGGAGAAGACTCGCCACCGGTTCCCTCAACCACCTTCGAACCCACTGCAATCGCGGTCAAGGGATCCGCTATGACCTTCTCATCCTCCTCCTCCTCCTCTTCCTCCTCAGTGGTGGGAACTGCATCGTACAAGGACTACCCCGAACTATCGAAGCCAGGACTCATGCACTGATGCCTTCTCCATGTTCGAGGCCAAGAACCCCTCCATCTCAGCCTTCGCATGCTTCACCGCGACCTTTCTCCCCTTCGCGGAACTCTCCCTCTCCCTGGCTGCCTACTCCCTCTCTTGGGCCACCTGCTCCTTCTCCTTTGCTAGGGCCGCCTCCAGTAGTGCAATCTTCGTCGCCTAGGTCTCCGCTAGATGCATCGCTAATCCAACTCCTTAGCGGTCTTCACCTGCTTCGCTTTGTCCCTATCACTCGCCGCCTTCATCTCCTTCTCCTGATCCGCTACCTATTTCAACAGGTAGCTAAAATGGCAAGTGTTCTGCAAGAAGACAACGATTCAAAGTCATGTAAAACAGAACAACTACTATCGCTTTGTAAAACATTCAATGCAGAAAGAAAATTATAATAACATACCGCCATATTGGCTCTGGCTATCTCCAAGGCAGAGTCACCAAATGACCCTGCAGCCATCGGAGCTTTGTCCTTCGGGATCACGAGGCGGTGAATTGCCTGCATACAACTTACTGAATCCCCAAGGCTATCATGCTTCAGGACCTGCCAATCCAGGATGAAGATCTTATTGTGCTCCTTCGTAAGGATTGGCTCAGCCCCCATGGTGAGGGGAGGAGCCTCAAGCACGAGAGCAGTAGCTAAAGAAAATCCACTGGCAGTTGGGGCAGCCAAAGAAGCAGATGGAGACTCTAAGTTCACCATCGAGGACACGTTCGCTGGTCACCTCGCAACCTTCGCCACCGTAGGTCTAGTTGCCGCTCTCTTCCTCTTCTTCTCTTCAAGGGATCTACCACTAAAACCCGCGCGTTTGGCAATGATCGCGTCAAAATCCATGCCAACTACTCCTACCAAACAAAACATTAAGTGATTAGAACAGAAAAGGAAAGAAGAAATAACTACAAAAGTAAAAAAAAGTGCAAAGAAATCAAAGATGCGTACTAGGGTTGACCGGAATAAGACCCCCGTGAAGAGAAATTCCTCTGTCACCTCTCTCCAACTCAGAGCTGGCCGATCTAAGAGAGTTCTAACCATCTCATCCTCTTCTTGAATCAAAACTAGATCAGCCTTCGCTCTATTCGGCACATCCTCTCTCCACCTCGTGGGAATCACCCACGACTCACGACTTCGAATGAGGAAGTAGTTATCCCTCCAACACTTGATCAAGTTGGGGTTGTCAATTAGCTTCATTTCCTGACGAGGAGTGAGATAGTATCTAAACACCGACTTGTTATTTTGGTGTATCTTGTAGAGCATCCTCAAACGCTCAGTCGCGGCTCAATCCTTGCCGCCTGAAAATGCAACATGAAGCCATTCACATGTCTCCACATATTCGGCATGTACTGAATAAGACAAAGTGTAACGCCCCGCCCCAATACTCAGACAATTTTTATTATTTTTAGAAGACAATTAATACTTATAGTACAACTACCTACCACAGGCTACCTCTTAAAAGGTGGTTAACCGATTAGGTGACTCTTGATCATAGACATGTGTATTTATATTAAATTATTCAATGCATACTCCCGATATGAGATTATCTCATCCAATTCTCCCCCACAAATCCCATGCACACCATTCGAGGTGCCATGTCACCAATCACAACAGCAACAATCGTTGCCTTTTCTCAAACGTCAACTGGGTGGGCCCCCCTTTCCAGGGTGACATCATCGCCACCCTTCAAACAACACAACACACAACGCGCTGTGTTTCACTTCAGCCTCCCCCCACCACACCTTCTCTCTCCTATATTTACCAATCATGCCACCCATATATATATATATATATATATATATATATATATACATATATTATTCTCTTTGAAATTACGGGGTATTATATATTATTCTCTTTGAAATTACGGGGTATTACATACACCCCACCTTTAGAAATCAGCGTCCTCGCTGAGTACGGGGCATGTCATCTAGCACAGGATCATTCTTTCTAGACGATGTGGCGTCGTCCTCGATCCTAGAGATCAATCACTCTCAACACCGCAGATCAATGACTCTTAACACCGCGGATCATACTGAGGCCCTCTTCCACACTCAGGGTCGAAAGTCGGCTCTGATACCATTTGTAACGCCCCGCCACAATACTCAGAAATTTTTTATTATTTTTAGAAGACAAATTAATACTTATAGTACAACTACCCACCACAGGCTGCCTCTCAAAAGGTGGTTAACCGATTAGGTGACTCTTGATCATAGGCATTTGTATCTATATTAAATTATTCATTGCATACTCCCGATATGGGATTATCTCAACTAATTCTCCCCCTTAAATCCCGTGTACACCATCCAAGGTGCCACGTCACCAATCACAACAGCAGCAGTCGTTGCCTTTTCTCAAACGTCAACTGGGTGGGCCCCCCTTTCCCAGGGTGACGTCTTTGCCACCCCTCAAACAAATTTAACTTCAGTCGTGCCCCCCCCCCCCCCACGCACACACACCTTCTCTCTCTTATATTTACCAATCATGCCAACCATATATATATATATGGGGAAAAGGGGTATGAGCAACTTGCTCATTTAGTAAATAAGCAATTGATGAGGTGGCATACATGTGATTGGAAAATCATTAAAATGGTTAGTTGTCCAATGTATCACATGCATGCCACATAATCAATTGCTCATTTACTAAATGAGCAAGTTGCTCATATCCCTTTTATCCTATATATATATATATATATATATATATATATTCTCTTTGAAATTACGGGGTATTACAAAAAGAATACTACCTCAGAACCTCACTTACAAATGGGGGAAGGGGGAGACAGAGTGAGGCAAGAAAAGCATCCAACAGAAAGAAGCACGTATAAGGGGAGGTCGGCACAAGCTCTAACACCTGGACCTAGCAACACATGATCAAACTTCATCGGGATCATAAAGCACTCCTGTATACTGCCCAAGTCCTCCACCATAATCATCGAAGATATGTCATCCACCTCCGCGTGCTCATAGGGCCCATTACCCTTATATAGTGGCATCATCACATGCTCAACTCGCCCCAATAGGTCAACGGAGTAATCTCGAATGCCACCGAGACGCGACAATGGGCTAGTAAGCCTACCCAACTCCCCCACTTCTCTCGGTCTCGTTACAATCGTCTCAACAACAACCGACTCTGCCACTCTCTTCCCTCTAGTGTTTGATTGAGTCAGGGTTGTCAATCAACTTCACCCCCCGACGGAGAGTAAGATAGTATCTAAACTCCGACCTATTCTTTTGATGGATCTTGTAGAGCCTCCTCAAAATATTCAATCAAGGCTCAATCCCCACCGCCTAACAGTGCAGCACAAAGCTATTCACATGTCTCCACGTGTTTGGCATATACTGGATAGGACTCAAAGAATACCATCATAGAACTTCAGTCGCAAATGGAGGTAGGGGAGACGGAGGCCGGCAAGAAAAGCATCGAATGGAAAGAACCACTGTCAGGAGAAGTAGGCATACATGCTCTAACGCCAGGGTGTAACCCTCGTTTACAAATTTTTTCGGAATTCTTTTTGTAATTCTTTTCCTTTCTCATTTCCTTTAATTTAAGTTACCTAATAATAATTTCGTTGTGTTCTTCAACCCAATTGTACTCTTTCAATCGATCAATTTTTAAGTTGAATCCTGCAATTCTTGTACACCTATTCAACTGTAGCAGGTTGTCTATTCTAATTAATCTATTATATTCTTAATTGTTTTCTCATTAAATTCTAAACCCAATTTCTTAGCCCAGTTCAACTCAAAAATCCCTACTATTAAAAGTCCATTGGTTATTTATTTTATTTAATGTTGAGCCCAGCCCAATTCCACCCTAACAAATTCCATTTTTATCTCCTTACAATCTTATGACCAGGTTAATCCCCTTAATCCTTCTGTTATCTGCTAACTGCCCAGAGTCTCCAACCCCCTCCACGTTCATCTCCTTCAATATCTCCATAATTGTCACTCCCTGCTTCCCAAAAAGAATACGGAATACGGATACGCGAGAAAAGCCCAGCGAATGATTTTCATCATCCATAAGTTGTTCAAGAATCTTTACAACATATCACAATATAATCAGAGTCGGAAGCCAGAAAAGTCAACCACATGCACATATGAACCAAATACCAACAAGAATACTTGAAATAAAATGTTGATTATAAACCTTGCCTTGTTGCCGACATTTTCAGTGACAATTGATATAGTTCAGTTCCTTGTTTCTTGATATTTATATGTCATGTTTTATTGTTCCTTACTTGTTACTACTTGTTGTCCGTGACTTGCTCTAACGGATATTTTCCCCACTCTAGACCATGAGCTTGCAGGTATACAAGGAGAATTGTCCGAAGGACTTGGTGAGCAAACATTCTAAGGATTGGATCCGAATTATTGGCCTACAGTAATTGTTTCGTCCATGTTATTTTAAATTCCAACATTGTTGTTATTATCGTACTTTGTATATTGGGCTTGGATGACCCGAAGTTTATTTTTCTCAGATGTTGGTTATTTTTGTAAGCCCTGTTCCCGCAAATACATATTTTTTGAGTATTTTCTGTATTTCAAATTTTTATAAATTCATTATGTGTTAAATTCGGTTTGGATTCTATATTAAAGTATCTTCAAATTGACAATTATATTCATTTTCGAATAGTGGTGTATTTTAATTATATTTTATATTCCTAATTGATCGACTATTTATATTTGAGCCCAAATCAAATGTGTTATTACTATTTGGATTTTAATGAATTGTTAAACTCAAATCCTATCTAGATGTATATATCGTTATTACTATTATTACTGGTATTATTACTATTATTATTATTATCATTATTATTGTTAAAGTTATTTTTATTAGCATTAGTATTATTAGTATTATTAGTATTATTATTGTTATTATAATTACTTTTGATTGATTCTTAAAAACTCATTTCTATTCAATAATTGTATTTGTAGTTATTTCAAAAAAAATTCTATAATGTAATACGAATTATATTTTGTTATAAATCCTATTTTATTGGACATTTTACTTCCCTATTGGATATAGAAGCCCAAACCCTGTTATTTCTCCTATTGGATTCTAACCCAATTACCCAATAACCCTATATCTCAATTCAACCCTATATATATACTATACTAATCCATTCCCCAAACCCTAATTATCATCTTAATCACCTAATCCCCTACATACAACGTCGCCAACCCTTATCCCCCCTACTGTTAAACCCTTACCCTCTCACTGTGTAACCCCGACCCCCACTCTTCTTCTTCCTCTGCTCTTTTTTGAACCCATCGCCGCTCACCTCATCGCCCAGTCCTCTGCCTTCATCCCTCAACCCATCGACCTCCCATCGACCTCGTCCATCCCGTTCCCCTTCGTCGCTCCGACCGCCTTCCACCACCTCGTCGATGCCAGTCGACTTCATCCTCGTCGCCACCCTCTCATCCAACCACCGAAGCACCCTCCAAAATTGCCAATAAAGATGTTGGATTGTACTTCCCGCATGGCCCATGAATCATAGACCGAAGCACAATTGCATGAGCTTCGGGAAATTGTTCCTTATCTGGAATCTCAGCAGATACTAATCTATCAATATCTTCAATATTGGCAATTTTGTCTTCTCTTCGAACAGTAATCAAGATGTGAGCATGAAAAGCCCTCTTTTCTGAAATTCAATTACATGTAGATCTGTTTTCAACAAAAATAAATAGATTTCTTAAAATATGCGCATTTGAAATATAAGTCAAATTCTACTAATTCTCATTTCTATTATTGAAATTCAATTTAAAATGGTAAAATTTGTTAGATTTTGTACCTGAAATAGTTGATCCAAACATCTTTCGTTGTTTGATATCTTTCATAAGCTCCTTTAACTTTAGCCTGAACACTCTGGTAACAATATCTGGTCTATCTTTGGGTTTTAGATTTGGAAAACACTGTAGTGATTCAATGATTTCAGTCCACTTAGGATTACATGTGAAAATTATAAAAAAATCGGGTGCCCACCCCAACGACATATTGCAATAGCATCCTGATACTATTGATACATATCTCGCGGTCCCCCAGTAAAAGAAGACGGAAGAACATATTGTTTACCCACTGCCCCTGCTTCTGTTTCCCTCGCTATGAATGCATCTTGAAGACCACATAACAGCTCATTCCGTACACTTGTTTGATTCATCCTCATCTAGTTGAGATGATTTTGTTCTATTGCTGTAACGCCCCGAATCCCAAATCACTGAATTCGAGATGTTCTACAGGATCTTTTCACTTTCTTTAGTACAATTTTACAAGGAAATTCAAATTTTTCTTCATACATCAGAGTTATATCAATATTACACTTTTCTTTTGCACAGCGGAAGTAAAATACAACAATTAAATAAATGTACAACAACATGGTACAATCTTTATGCATCCATTCCTCTTACACATGCAATTACCTGCATACAAACTGTGGGTACGTCAGTTTATTCAACCGACGATAATTATACATGGCCATCCTCTCTATGCCAGAAACAGTATAACGAATCTCATTTCTTAACAATCACAGACTTGTTCAATATAAGCATATAAATCAAAGGGAACTCTTAATGATGTCGTGTCGTGATTGTGCACTTAATCCTTAATGCAATTATTTAATTTACATGACACTAATGCACACTTGTTCGGATTCTATGCATCTCATACTACATAGGTCCGAGGGCAAGTGTAACCCCTGTTTTCCCAGAAAGGTATTTTTCGATATTTTCTGTATTTAAAATTTTCGCAAATTATTTTTATTGTTAAAATTAGATTATTTCATAAATTATATTTATTAATTATTGTATTAAATTTCTTATTGGATTATTTTTATTTTATATTATTTTTCTGGCATTTTTGACCTCCGAGTGCTGTTTGTGCGCCGATCGTCCGTTTTTCACCATTTTGAATTCTTTTTCGCATTTTCTTGGTCTCATTCATAATTGTTAATTATTTTTGGGTTATGATGAATTTTTAGAAGTGTTTTGACCAATTTGAGATTTTTGGCCCTTAAGGAGATTTTTAGGAGCCATAGGATTCATTGCATTTTGTATCTGCATTTGAAATCTACCCAATATCCATTACCCAATTGTATACCCATTTAACCCTATTGATATCCACTACCCATTAACCCACATTTGATCCCCTATATATACCCCCTCATCTAATTAATCACAAACCCTAATCTTTCTTTTCCTCTCCTATTTGTAACCCGGCCTCCCCTCCTTCTCTTCTCTCCCGGCCTGCACTTAAACCCCCCAGGCCGACACCCCCTTGTGGCTCCCAAACCATTGCCGATCACCTATACCATCCATCCATCAATCCATACAACTCCTACTACAACAAAACCTCGTCTCTCCTCCTTTCCTTGTGGCCGAAACCAACCAACCAGCACCACCATCTTCAAGAACAGCCCCTCCTTCAACTATTCGCTGATTTGGTGAAGAGGGTAGCGTCCGTTTGAGTTCGTGCTTCAAGAAGACGATCGTAGGCAAGATTCGGTTCGTGGGTTCGCTTGAAATCGCACGTGGAAGGACTTTTGCTCGTGGGTTTTCTTTGAAAGGCTTGGATTCGTCGCGTTCGTCATCACAAAAAGGCAAGTAACTTGTACTTAAATTTCTTAGGTTGATACAAGTAGAAAGTTCACACATAGGATAGGTTGAGACTAGAGACGGACAAAGATCATGTTTTTAATTTTGGGTTTCGTCTCTATTGTTCAAAACAGGCCATAGACGACTTAGGTCATGAAGTTTGATAGGTTTGTGCCTTAGGATTCACCCAAACGCGATTTGATCGCGTATGTGCCATATTGTATACCCGATGTATGTTGAACACCCATATGAGAAATACTAGATCTTAACATGTTAGATACCCTCCATTATGACATTTGGACAGTGGGTAGACAGCATTTTGAATTTGGAAGAGTTTTGATGATTTTTGAGGAAGTTATGATGTTTTGAAACTTAATTGAGAAATCTGGAAATTTGGATTGAACTGGATTGATTGCAGTTTTTACCTAGATTAAAGTCCGAATCTCAACATGACTATTTCTGAGAAATTTGTAGAGAATTGAATCTAATTTCTAATCCCACTGATTTCACCCTGTTTGGAGTTCGTATGGAGTAGTTATGATTATTTTAGTAACTGTATGTTAGTAGTTTCCGGTTTCAGTTCGGGGTAATTTTTGTGGACAATTTATTTTCAAGATCTAAGTTAGACCTAATTTCATACCACAAGATTTTGTCCTGTGTTTCACTATGATGTTAGGTAGTTCCCTGATTTTTGTGGTAATTTAAAGATGAGTTTTGAGTGATGCCTTACATTCTTTTCTATAGATCGCTTTTGCTGTAAACTACGTGTGATTGTATGTTGAATGCCGTGTTTACCTTATTTCTAATTACTGTATGAATATTTCATGAGAGATATGAAATTTGGGTAATTGTATCTACTTTCATCCTGTTTTGGCGGAAGTGGATTTTGATGCGCTGTTTGCAAGATGTGTTCCATTTTGTACAGCGGTGTTGAAGAATTCCAGATCCATCAAAACTGTGTTATGTGTTATTTTCTATTTTTGTAAACATATTTATACTTTCTGGAAAAATATGAAAATATATATTTTGAGACTATACATATAGAGGATTACCCCAGAATTTTCGTGGATTTAATTAATGACTTTGTATGCTGTTTTCATGTGGTTTAAGTTATTCCCCTGTTTTCTGACTGTACACGCAAACTATGTTGAATTGTGTTTTGAGTAGAGATGTTGTGAACTAGTATATAGAATTATTATACCCGTTAGAAGCGTGTGGAAGTCTATTTTTCAGATCCTTCGACGGATCATTATTTGCATGCTTGTAGATATTTGGATCACTGATTATGTACAGACTGGTCTTGCGGTCCTGTTTATAAACCTATACCATTTTGCTCGTATTTATGAATGTTTGGTACCTATACTTACTGATCTAATTCCCTGAGTCTAAACCTGATTATGACCTGTTAGTTTGACATTATTTAGCACACTCTCATGCCTGTGGATAATATAAATACTAAAGGTAATTAAGCCGGGGTATATGGGACAGATCTAGTAGTGGATAGTGCAGAAACGTGTACTCAGGAGGAGACTTGTGTTTCCTGTATGACATGTTACCGATCAAGTTAATATTCTGTTACCGATCAAGTTTACCGATCAAGTTTGCCGACCAAGTTACCGACCAATTTCTGTGATTTTGTGAATACCTGAGTATACTGCCCTGCATGGTCCCCTACGAAATCTAAAGCGAAACTGCATTGACTGTAGCAACCATGTGATATAATTTGGGGCACATGTCGTGCTACCTAGATAGTAATCACACAAGACTTACATTAATCTGAAATCTGAGATCTGATTATATTTCTGAAGTCTGAATCTGAATCTGATATATGGAAATCTGAATCTGAATCTGAATATCTATTATATGAAACCTGAATATCTGTTTACCTGACATATCTGAATATCTGTTTACCTGACATTTTTGTTATATGACACTTGACACTTAATATCTGGGACATCTGCTAGGATACTATGTTAGTTGAGTTTACCATACCATATTAGGTCTGTTTCTGATGATTAGTTAGATCTGTTTAGTTTTTCCCAAGTGCTTGTATCCTATTCTATTTGTGACCCGGACTTGTCATTGACGGGTACTGTGTTTTCTCTTTTCCTTTTTCCTGCATTCGTTGTATTGCAGATTTTGGAGGACAGGTTCCTAAAGGTATTGGCAAGATGCGAGGCTAGAGGCTGAATTTTTCTAATGCTATTCCTGTTACTTATTTTGGACAATATTGTATTTTGAACTTGTATTACTTCTCGTATTTAGGCGATGTGACCCATGATTATTTGTGTTATTCAGATCATGAATATTTGAGATTAATGTGTTTTATTTCAAGTATTCTTGTTGGTATTTGGTTCATAAGTGCATGTGGTTGATCTTTTTCTGGCTTCCGACTCTGATTTTACTGTGATATGTTGTAAAGAATTCCTGAACAGCTTAAGGATGACTATATTCATTCGCTGGACTTTTGTTATGCGCTCGTATTCCATATTTTTGGGAAGCGGAGCGTGACAGGGTTTTAAGTGGTATCAGAGCATCAGGTTTGGCTAATGTATTAGTTGCCTAATATATTAGACAAGCTTGGCTCGAACTGGGATCTGCGCAACATTTCACCAACCATACATGCATAAGTGAATTATTACCAACAGTGATCTGGATACTAGTCTTATTCCATTCATTTGATCCCTTCTTATTCGATTACTTTGATTCCTTGTTTCTTCCATTTGTTTTAGTCGTTCTCATTTGTTGACTCTTTTTGGGTATAGTTTCGTTCTTTTCGTACCCATATTTCTTTGATTCTTTCATTCGTCTTCATTGTTGATTCATTTTGAGTATCGTGCTAGTTATTCTTTTCCTGCTATATCTTCTTCAAATTCCGCTGGTACCTCTCGTTCCTCTTCTTTCATATTCAATTCTTTGATTCTTATTTTCCTTCATCTCTTGTAGTTGTCGCCTTTGTTGACTCTTCATTGAGTATAAAATCCATCCTTCTTTTGCCTATATTTTCTTTATATTGTATATATATTTTATTGAATATTTTGTGTATTTCATTTTGGATCTTCTATAAAATTATTTTCTAAAATTTTATTATTTCGAATAACTGTGTATTTTAATATCACAAATTTTCAAAACGTATCTTCGTACTTAAATTGAGCAATCAATATCAAAGTACGTGTGGAAGATCGCATCATTTCGTTCATCGTTTTGTTGCAACTGGATGTCGAGATGGCAAACATGCAACTAGACATCAATGGAGGCAAATTGCAACTGGATACCGGTGAGGCAAAATGTGCAACCGAATATACAGATGGTAAGCTGCAACCTGTTGTCGGGATGGCAAACCTGCAACTTGATGTCGAGAATGCAAGACTACAGATGGATATAAATGAGGCGAACCCACATCAAAGGATTTCTACTATTATTATTATCGTTTTCCTTATTATTATTAGTATTACTAATATTTTCGTTATTACTATTACTATTATTAGTGTTGTATTTTCTTACTATTTTAATTTTGATGTTGATGTTGAATTACTTTCACTAAATTGATGAACCCCAAATTATTTTCTGGCTTGTATTATTATCCTTACCAGTATTGTTAATATTTTATTATTATTATTTTTACCAGTATATTTATGATGATTATTATTTTTATTATTTCTGTTATTATTATTTTATTATGTGTTGATTTTTGTATTTTTAATATTATTTTTGTTAATGCCCATTAGTTTTGACCTAATTATTTCAATTAAATCCCTCATCTCAACCCCAATTGTATTCTGTTATCTCATTCTTTTCTTCCTGCTCGGATCGTCGCTTGGTGTCGCGTGTTCTACAACGACTTCTCTACAACTTGGAACGTCACTATCAGAGTAGCGCAGCGAAAGCGTTGTGGACCCATAACCCACAGGCCCCAGGATCCTCTTGTTGCCTCTTCTTTCTTACATTGTTTTGGTTTTCCCTATCTCTTGCATTCGTTCTCATCCGTTGACTTATGTTTGATTCAATTCTTCTCTGTCATTTTTCCCAGTTTGCTTTTGCCAGGTCCTATGTACCGCCTAAGCAAATTTCGAGGACGAAATTTTGTTGTAAGGTGGGTAGGATTGTAACCCCTGTTTTCCCAGAAAGGTATTTTTCGATATTTTCTGTATTTAAAATTTTCGCAAATTATTTTTATTGTTAAAATTAGATTATTTCATAAATTATATTTATTAATTATTGTATTAATTTTCTTATTGGATTATTTTTATTTTATATTATTTTTCTGGCATTTTTGACCTCCGAGTGCTGTTTGTGCGCCGATCGTCCGTTTTTCACCATTTTGAATTCTTTTTCGCATTTTCTTGGTCTCATTCATAATTGTTAATTATTTTTGGGTTATGATGAATTTTTAGAAGTGTTTTGACCAATTTGAGATTTTTGGCCCTTAAGGAGATTTTTAGGAGCCATAGGATTCATTGCATTTTGTATCTGCATTTGAAATCTACCCAATACCCATTACCCAATTGTATACCCATTTAACCCTATTGATATCCACTACCCATTAACCCACATTTGATCCCCTATATATACCCCCTCATCTAATTAATCACAAACCCTAATCTTTCTTTTCCTCTCCTATTTGTAACCCGGCCTCCCCTCCTTCTCTTCTCTCCCGGCCTGCACTTAAACCCCCCAGGCCGACACCCCCTTGTGGCTCCCAAACCATTGCCGATCACCTATACCATCCATCCATCAATCCATACAACTCCTACTACAACAAAACCTCGTCTCTCCTCCTTTCCTTGTGGCCGAAACCAACCAACCAGCACCACCATCTTCAAGAACAGCCCCTCCTTCAACTATTCGCTGATTTGGTGAAGAGGGTAGCGTCCGTTTGAGTTCGTGCTTCAAGAAGACGATCGTAGGCAAGATTCGGTTCGTGGGTTCGCTTGAAATCGCACGTGGAAGGACTTTTGCTCGTGGGTTTTCTTTGAAAGGCTTGGATTCGTCGCGTTCGTCATCACAAAAAGGCAAGTAACTTGTACTTAAATTTCTTAGGTTGATACAAGTAGAAAGTTCACACATAGGATAGGTTGAGACTAGAGACGGACAAAGATCATGTTTTTAATTTTGGGTTTCGTCTCTATTGTTCAAAACAGGCCATAGACGACTTAGGTCATGAAGTTTGATAGGTTTGTGCCTTAGGATTCACCCAAACGCGATTTGATCGCGTATGTGCCATATTGTATACCCGATGTATGTTGAACACCCATATGAGAAATACTAGATCTTAACATGTTAGATACCCTCCATTATGACATTTGGACAGTGGGTAGACAGTGTTTTGAATTTGGAAGAGTTTTGATGATTTTTGAGGAAGTTATGATGTTTTGAAACTTAATTGAGAAATCTGGAAATTTGGATTGAACTGGATTGATTGCAGTTTTTACCTAGATTAAAGTCCGAATCTCAACATGACTATTTCTGAGAAATTTGTAGAGAATTGAATCTAATTTCTAATCCCACTGATTTCACCCTGTTTGGAGTTCGTATGGAGTAGTTATGATTATTTTAGTAACTGTATGTTAGTAGTTTCCGGTTTCAGTTCGGGGTAATTTTTGTGGACAATTTATTTTCAAGATCTAAGTTAGACCTAATTTCATACCACAAGATTTTGTCCTGTGTTTCACTATGATGTTAGGTAGTTCCCTGATTTTTGTGGTAATTTAAAGATGAGTTTTGAGTGATGCCTTACATTCTTTTCTATAAACTGCGTGTGATTGTATGTTGAATGCCGTGTTTACCTTATTTCTAATTACTGTATGAATATTTCATGAGAGATATGAAATTTGGGTAATTGTATCTACTTTCATCCTGTTTTGGTGGAAGTGGATTTTGATGCGCTGTTTGCAAGATGTGTTCCATTTTGTACAGCGGTGTTGAAGAATTCCAGATCCATCAAAACTGTGTTATGTGTTATTTTCTATTTTTGTAAACATATTTATACTTTCTGGAAAAATATGAAAATATATATTTTGAGACTATACATATAGGGGATTACCCCAGAATTTTCGTGGATTTAATTAATGACTTTGTATGCTGTTTTCATGTGGTTTAAGTTATTCCCCTGTTTTCTGACTGTACACGCAAACTGTGTTGAATTGTGTTTTGAGTAGAGATGTTGTGAACTAGTATATAGAATTATTATACCCGTTAGAAGCGTGTGCAAGTCTATTTTCCATATCCTTCGACGGATCATTATTTGCATGCCTGTAGATCTTTGGATCACTGATTATGTACAGACTGGTCTTGCGGTCCTGTTTATAAACCTATACCATTTTGCTCGTATTTGTGAATGTTTGGTACCTATACTTACTGATCTAATTCCCTGAGTCTAAACCTGATTATGACCTGTTAGTTTGACATTATTTAGCACACTCTCATGCCTGTGGATAATATAAATACTAAAGGTAATTAAGCCGGGGTATATGGGACAGATCTAGTAGTGGATAGTGCAGAAATGTGTACTCAGGAGGAGACTTGTGTTTCCTGTATGACATGTTACCGATCAAGTTAATATTCTGTTACCGATCAAGTTTACCGATCAAGTTTACCGATCAAGTTTGCCGACCAAGTTACCGACCAAGTTCTGTGATTTTGTGAATACCTGAGTATACTGCCCTGCATGGTCCCCTACGAAATCTAAAGCGAAACTGCATTGACTGTAGCAACCATGTGATATAATTTGGGGCACATGTCGTGCTACCTAGATAGTAATCACACAAGATTTACATTAATCTGAAATCTGAGATCTGATTATATTTCTGAAGTCTGAATCTGAATCTGATATATGAAAATCTGAATCTGAATCTGAATATCTATTATATGAAACCTGAATATCTGTTTACCTGACATATCTGAATATCTGTTTACCTGACATTTCTGTTATATGACACTAGACACTTAATATCTGGGACATCTGCTAGGATACTATGTTAGTTGAGTTTACCATACCATATTAGGTCTGTTTCTGATGATTAGTTAGATCTGTTTAGTTTTTCCCAAGTGCTTGTATCATATTCTATTTGTGACCCGGACTTGCCATTGACGGGTACTGTGTTTTCTCTTTTCCTTTTTCCTGCATTCGTTGTATTGCAGATTTTGGAGGACAGGTTCCTAAAGATATTGGCAAGATGCGAGGCTAGAGGCTGAATTTTTCTAATGCTATTCCTGTTACTTATTTTGGACAATATTGTATTTTGAACTTGTATTACTTCTCGTATTTGGGCGATGTGACCCGTGATTATTTGTGTTATTCAGATCATGAATATTTGAGATTAATGTGTTTTATTTCAAGTATTCTTGTTGGTATTTGGTTCATAAGTGCATGTGGTTGATCTTTTTCTGGCTTCCGACTCTGATTTTACTGTGATATGTTGTAAAGAATTCCTGAACAGCTTAAGGATGACTATATTCATTCGCTGGACTTTTGTTACGCACTCGTATTCCATATTTTTGGGAAGCGGGGCGTGACAGCAAGCCTCTTAATCGTTCTTCGTTTTTGTAGGGTTCAATCCCTCGCCATGACTTACTCTACTTCTGTAATTACAGTGAGTATCCTAGATGATTCTATGAGTACAAGCATGTATCCTGGCCCCTGGAGTAGAATTCCGTGCCATGTCTTGACTCATCAAGCATGCATTCTGCGGCAATTCAGCCTCCTCCCTGAACACAATCCTTTTGCAATCACCAAAACATCCCATGAGCGTGACTAAGGTCCGATCATTCTGAGTTGTGCCCGCGCCATGTCTTGACTTATCAAGCATGCATTCTGCGGCTCACACACCCGCACCGTAAACCCTAGTTCTCATACTTATGTTTTTCTCTCACTTTCATCACCTCTTCACTATGTACTAAATATTAGAATCATGAATACAAATCAAAGCTCTAGAGTTAGCCTCTCCACCAAACTGGACTTATCATTTCATTTCAATACATGACCAACCTTGGTCTTTCAATTCTCATTTCATTTCATTCATTTCACTGCCAGGGGAGACTTAGCTACTCTTGGTTTCAATTTACAATTTACAACTTCCTATTGAGCACTTTCAGCTCATCTTTCATTTAGAGTCTCACAGACTTGCTCATCATGATTTAGCCTTTCATATTCATTTAATTCTCAATTCCCATTTATGATTCATTTTACATAAATCCACACAGTCATAAAAAGAGTTCATAGAATCCGATCATAAAGTTCACAACTTCCAACAGCAATAAATAAAATGAAATCTCATACATACCAAAGTTCACTCTGTACAGTCGACTTGGAAGGACACCAGTCGACTCATACAGTCAAAACAGGTTCATCATAAATGCTCGGGATAGTCGACTGCTGTACACAACCAGTCGCCTGTCCCACAACTTTTCATGTTCACAGTGTCATCCACATGACAGTCGACTGTTCATCCACCAGTTGTCTGTCCTGGGATTTTTAATAGTACATTTCTAAGTCCAGCTCAGTCGACTGGCCACACGCACTAAGTCGACTGGTCAGTTTCTTAATTCCAAAACAAAGATTATCTTTCCAACCGTTCTCATATGCACTTTCATCACAGCATACATACATTCATATTTTATAGACACCACACTTCTTACTTGTTCAGTAACATGGTAGCATGGAATTTCAAATTACTAATATGTTCTTTTCTTTAAGGAAAACACTTTAAACATGCACTCACACTATTCATAATTTTCTTACGAAGGTGAAAATATAAATCTCAAGTCATTATACTAGGTCAACATAATGGAATATCTTATTTCATGGAGTTGCTGAATATTCATACTTAAATCGATGCACCAGTCGGCTGAACACCTTGTCAGTCGACTGCACCGACCGTTCTTAATTTTGTCAATCATGGCTAGTTCTTTTCATTCATTTACCTTCCCTCCATCATATGTGTCATAGGAAAAATGTAAAAATTAGTGATCACACGATTACGTCTATTTGCACATATGTTTATTCTCACATCATGAAAAATAATTGTCTCGTACCAGTCGACTGGTTCATGCGACAGTCGACTGTACCGACACTTTCGTTCTTATTATCAACAGCATGTTCAAGCAATTTCTAATACATTCAATTTACTTTTTATAACATGGTAGCAATCATAATAATCATGGTATAATTCCTACATTAGAAGTCCTGAGAAACACCCACCTTATATGAAGAAATAATCGAAATCCCGAAAAAGCTCCTCAATATAGTGAACGCCTCCTTGCTCCTTGCACCTTGCTCCTTTGCTCCACACCGAACCTTCAGAGTGCTACTCGGCCTCCACAGAAAAGCACACACACAACTCACAAATACCTCTCTTAATAAGGACAATCTTAGTGTAAAAGAGATGGGGAAATGGGAGGGGTATTTATACTAGGAAATAAGTAGAATAGAGGGCTAGAATTTATTGGGGAGTTATGAGATCAAAGGTTAGGATGCATTAGGGGTTGAGAAACTACCCACACTTCACAAAATAACCACCCATGATCTATCCCACTACCCTACTCACATCCGGCCACAATGGAAGGGTGCTCAATGCACGTGTATGCTAGATGCACGTGCATGCACAACCCACACTAAATAAAACTTGTACAAAGATAATAAGTTCCTTATATAAAAAGTGTTACACAAAACAAGTTGTAGGAAATAATAAAAAGTTAAATTTATGGACTTAAATCCATTTGGGCCAAAATAAATATTTTAAAAAAAGAAAATAAGCAAATTAACATTGGGCTTTAAGAAAATGTTTTATAGAAAACAATACACTTTATTCATCATGTTGAGAAATAATAGTCAACATGCTACACAAGCATACCATATGTAAAAATAAATAATCTTTCATATATTTGAAAAATCAGGGTATTACATCACTCCCTCCTTAGAATAGTTCCGTCCCCGGAACTACAGTCAAGAGCGAGACAACAGAAAATACAACACAACAACAAAACAAAAGATACAAAGATACCAAGATACAAAGATACAATCAAGCAAAAAGCTCAGGATAGTCCTTCAACATCCTCTCCTCAGATTCCCAAGTAGCCTCTTCAACCAAGTGGTTTCTCCAGACTACCTTGACCATCGGTATCGTCTTATTCCTCAAGACTTTCTCCCTACGGTCAACAATCTCGACAGGAGACTCGATGTAATTCAGGTCTAACTGCAAACCTTCCGGTACTTCTGGCAAATGATGACTCGGATCTGGAATATAACCTCGCAGCATAGACACATGGAAGACATTGTGCACCTGAGACAACTCTTCCGGTAATTCAAGCCGGTAAGCAGTTTTTCTGATCCTTTTCAATATCTTATACGGGCCTATAAACCTCGGGGCTAACTTCCCGCCTTTGCCAAAACGAACCACACCTTTACTGGGTGATACCTTCAGGAAGACGAAGTCACCAACCTCAAACTCAAGGTCCCTTCTCCGGTTATCTGCATAGCTTTTCTATCTGCTCTGAGCTTCTACCAACCTTTTCCTGATCAGATCAATCTTCTCAGAAGTTAGTTGCACAAGCTCAGGACCAAACAACTGCCGCTCCCCAACTTCATACCAACAAACAGGTGTCCTGCACTTCCTGCCATACAAAGCTTCGTACGGCGCCATTCCGATGCTAGCCTGAAAACTGTTGTTGTAGGCAAACTCCACCAAGGATAAATGCCTTTCCCAACTGCCTCCAAAGTCTAGTATACAACATCGAAGCATATCCTCAAGAATACGGTTGACTCTCTCGGTCTGCCCGTCGGTTTGCGGATGAAAAGCAGTGCTGAAATCTGTCTTGGTACCTAAAGCTGTCTGAAGACTCCTCCAGAAATGCGAAGTAAACCGCGCATCTCAATCAGACACAATAGTTGACGGAACGCCATGAAGTCGGACAATCTCACCAACATACATCTCAGCTAACTTGTCCATCGATGCAGTGAGTTTCATCGCCAAAAAGTGAACGGACTTGGTGAGTCGATCGACTATAACCCAAATCGCATCATTGCCTTTAGAACTCTTAGGCAATCCCGTGATGAAATCCATACTGATGTTATCCCACTTCCATTCCGGAATAGGTAACGGCTGTAATAGACCTCCGGGTCTCTGATTTTCGGCTTTGACTTGCTGACAAACCTCACACTTCGCAACAAATTCAGCCACATCCCGCTTCAAACCTGACCACCAGAAATGCTGTTTGATGTCTTTGTACATCTTAGTACTCCCAGGATGTACCGACAAAAGAGTAGCATGCACCTCCTGAAGAATACTCTCTTTCAGGTCCGCCTGATTTGGAACACACAGCCTATCTCCGAACCACAGCACTCCATCCCTGATTTGAAATCCGGGCAACCTGCCAGCACCAACCTGCTCCTTCATCTCCAGGATATCAGCATCAACTTCCTGACTTGCAATGATCCTTGCATTCAGAGTAGGCTGAAGCTTCAACTGAGACAAAGACGCTCCCAATCCTTGCAAGACAACCTCAATACCTGCTCGATCCAACTCCTCAATCAAATACCTCTGAGTTGTAATCAAACTGGCCAAACTGCTCTTGCGACTAAGTGCATCAGCAACAACATTAGCCTTTCCAGGATGATACTTGATCTCAGGTCGCATATCCTCGAGCACTTCTAACCATCTTTGTTGCCTCAGATTGAGATCCCTCTGCTGATATATATACTTCAAGCTCTTGTGGTCCGTGTACATGTTCAATTTCTCACCGTACACATAGTGCCTCCATTGCTTCAAAGCAAAGATAATCGCCGCCAACTCCAGATCATGAGTCGGGTAATTCTTCTCATGCGGTCGTAGTTGCCTAGACCCATAAGCGATTACTCTTCCTTCTTGCATTAAGACACAACCAAGCCCCCGATGTGAAGCATCGCTGTAAACATCATACTCAACACTTGCTCTAGGCAAAGCCAGGATAGGTGCAGTAGTCAGCCTATCTTTCAACTCCTGAAAACTCGCCTCACATTGCTTAGTCCACTTGAAGCTCACATTCTTCTTGGTCAGTCCAGTAAGCGGTACAGCTATCTGAGCGTAACCTTGAATGAATCTCCTGTAGTATCCAGTCATTCCAAGAAAACTTCTGACTTCCTTCACTGTAGTAGGCCTAACCCAATCTCTCACTGCCTCTATCTTCTGAGGGTCAGTTGCCACTCCCTCCTTAGAAAGGATGTGACCTAGGAATGCCACTTTAGATTTCCAGAAATCACACTTGGATAACTTGGCGTACAACTTCTGCTCTTCCAACTTCTGCAAAACTGCTGCCAGATGCTCAGTGTGCTCCTCCTCAGACTTGGAGTACACGAGGACGTCGTCGATAAACACCACGACGAAAGAATCAATAAACGGCCTCAGAACTCTGTTCATCAAATCCATGAAGATTGCGGGTGCATTCGTCACTCCGAATGGCATAACTAAGAATTCGTAATGCCCATGCCGAGTTCTAAATGCAGTTTTGTGCACATCTTCAGCTTTCACTCGCACTTGGTGGTAACCTGATCGAAGATCTATTTTGGAGAATACAGCTACTCCTTGTAGACGATCGAACAAATCATCAATTCGAGGAATCGGATACTTATTCTGAACAGTGACCTTATTCAGCTCTCGGTAATCGATACACATCCTCATCGATCCATCCTTATTCTTTACCAAGAGCACTGGTGCTCCCCAAGGTGACGCACTAGGTTGAATAAAGCCTTTCTCCAACAGTTCCTCAATCTGCCGTTTCACTTCATCCTGTTCCACTGGAGCCATCCTATACGGTGCCTTAGAAATGGGTGCACTTTCCGGTTGAACAGTGATGTTGAACTCTACATCACGATGCGGAGGTAACCCAGGAAAATCTTCCAAGAACACAGTCGGATAGTCCCGAACTACAGGAATCCCTCGCAATTCCACAGGAGTTTCGTCCTTGCGGATAGTTGCCACCAGCTTAGCACATTTCCGCTTCCCTTGGAAAGTGACTTCAGGTCCACCTGGAGCCTTCACTGTTACTGTCTTGGTCTTACACTCGATGCTTGCACTGTACACCGACATCCAATCAATGCCAATGATAACATCGACTCCCAAGATGGTCAGCTCGATCAGATCAATGCCAAAGATTCGATCTCCAATCACAATCTCGCAATCAGCGTAATACCGATTAGTGGTCAAAGTTTCCCCTGATGGAGTAGCTACTGCTAAGATCTTGCCTGGAAAAGTCTTCGGTTCAACTCCCAACACTTTAGCAAATCTAGGAGACACAAAAGTATGAGAGGATCCAGTATCGAATAATACAACAGCTTTCTTTCCATTAAGATAGAGTTCTCCTGTTACATAATACATACCATTACATAACAGTTTCACAATATAAACGGGAAGAAGAAATGACAAAACCACACTAAACATCAGCCCTCGTACCAGAGATAACCTGATCTGCTTCCTCAGTATCAGCTTCCGTCAAAGCAAATACTCACCCTGACTGGTACGGCCTCTTCCCAGTCTGCTGTATTGGCACATTGTGATTGCCAGCCCGTGGTTTGAGACATCGAGATTGGTAATGTCCCACTTTCCCACAGTTATAACAGGTGACTGCAGAAGGTCTCCCCATATTGTTTCTAGGTCCTCCAGCTACACTGACAGCGTTCGCCCCTGTCGGTTTGAACCTCTGTGCAGATGGTTGCCCCTTGAAACTCCCCGATTGCGCAGGCCTCTTCCCGGACTGCCAGTTGTTCCTCTGGTGCTGAGCAACATGGAACTGCTCCATATCCGCCTCCGTCGCTGCCGCCCTCTTCACCAGCTTGTCAAATCGCCTGATACCAAGAGGTATCATCCGGGATCTTAAGCTTGGCCTCAACCCATGCTCGAACTTGCGAGCCTTCTTCGCCTCATCCACTACCAGTTCAGGCGCATACCTGGAGAGCTGAGTAAACTTAATCTCATACTCCCTCACTGACATGCTGCCTTGTTGTAGCGACAGGAACTCCATCGCCATCTTCTCCTGGACGTCGGAGGGGAAATAGTGGCTGCGGAATTCTTCCAGAAATTCCTCCTAGCCAAGCACTATACCTCCCATGGTCCTCTTCATGGACTGCCACCAAACCGCCGCATCCTTCTCCAGCTGCAAAGTCGCCAACTTGACCTTGCTACCCTCAGGGGTCTCCAACACCTCAAAGATCGTTTTCACTTGACGGATCTAGTTGTCAGTCGCATCTGGGTCTGACTTTCCCTCGAATACTGGTGGTTTCATTCTCTTGAACGATTCCACTAGCTTAATCGCCTCGGGCACTGGATTCGCCGGCCCCCTTCCTTGGTTCATGGCCACTGCATTAAGCGTCTGGTAGACCCTTGCAAGTTCAGTCTCCAGATCCAACCCCTCACCATTCCTAGCTCCTCTTCTCGACATATTCTGATGCAAAAGATCCATGAAATTCGAAGTATAAGACAAGAATTTAAACCAACTCGCATTTCATTGAATTCCAAAGTTTATACATTCGAATTAAAAACATTTTTGACATCAGAAATGAAAGAAAAAGGAAGCTACACCAATCTAACTCCTACGGGTCCTCTTCGCTGCTCGAAGTTCTTCCCGCAGTTCATCCACTTCATCTTTCAGCACATCCGTCAGGTTCTTTCTCTTCTCAAGTTCCCACACCCGGTGACTGAGAATAGAGAAATCGTCCTTCCACTGTGCCAGCTGAGCTTCCAAAACTCCAACTCTCTCCTTCAGGGTCTCCACTTGCCTCTGAAGAGAAGCCACAGTGCCACTCAGAGCTGGTCCCTCTTCTTCATCGGAAGAAGAATCGTCAGATGAATCTGGAGGTGGGGTAATCTCTCGAGATTCAGGCCACTCCTCATCATCAGAATCTGCTTGCCCAGGGTGATACTCGTCCTCAGAATCAGCCTGTCCAGGATGGTACTCTTCCTCAATAATATGCCAGTCGTCACCTCCAGCAGGGTCGAAGTGATCAGCCATCTTAGAAATAGAGAGGAAGAAGCATAAATCATAGAGCAACACAAATGTATGTCACTTACATTTAAATCTCTAGACTCAAACACACACTCTAATGTCCACATCTAGGGTGTCGTTCCTTATAAATTTGTACAAGTGTGAAAGCGTAGAAAGCGTGGCTCTGATACCACTCTGTAACGCCCCGAATCCCAAATCACTGAATTCGAGATGTTCTACAGGATCTTTTCACTTTCTTTAGTACAATTTTACAAGGAAATTTAAATTTTTCTTCATACATCAGAGTTACATCAATATTATACTTTTCTTTTGCACAGCGGAAGTAAAATACAACAATTAAATAAATGTACAACAACATGGTACAATCTTTATGCATCCATTCCTCTTACACATGCAATTACCTGCATACAAACTGTGGGTACGTCAGTTTATTCAACCGACGATAATTATACATGGCCATCCTCTCTATGCCAGAAACAGTATAACGAATCTCATTTCTTAACAATCACAGACTTGTTCAATATAAGCATATAAATCAAAGGGAACTCTTAATGATGTCGTGTCGTGATTGTGCACTTAATCCTTAATGCAATTATTTAATTTACATGACACTAATGCACACTTGTTCGGATTCTATGCATCCCATACTACATAGGTCCGAGGGCAAGCCTCTTAATCGTTCTTCGTTTTTGTAGGGTTCAATCCCTCGCCATGACTTACTCTACTTCTGTAATTACAGTGAGTATCCTAGATGATTCTATGAGTACAAGCATGTATCCTGGCCCGTGGAGTAGAATTCCGCGCCATGTCTTGACTCATCAAGCATGCATTCTGCGGCAATTCAGCCTCCTCCCTGAACACAATCCTCTTGCAATCACCAAAACATCCCATGAGCGTGACTAAGGTCCGATCATTCAGAGTTGTGCCCGCGCCATGTCTTGACTCATCAAGCATGCATTCTGCGGCTCACACACCCACACCGTAAACCCTAGTTCTCATACTTATGTTTTTCTCTCACTTTCATCACCTCTTCACTATGTACTAAATATTAGAATCATGAATACAAATCAAAGCTCTAGAGTTAGCCTCTCCACCAAACCGGACTTATCATTTCATTTCAATACATGACCAACCTTGGTCTTTCAATTCTCATTTCATTTCATTCATTTCACTGCCGGGGGAGACTTAGCTACTCTTGGTTTCAATTTACAATTCACAACTTCCAATTGAGCACTTTTAGCTCATCATTCATTTAGAGTTTCACAGACTTGCTCATCATGATTTAGCCTTTCATATTCATTTAATTCTCAATTCCCATTTATGATTCATTTTACATAAATCCACACAGTCATAAAAAGAGTTCATAGAATCAGATCATAAAGTTCACAACTTCCAACAGCAATAAATAAAATGAAATCTCATACATACCAAAGTTCACTCTGTACAGTCGACTTGGAAGGACACCAGTCGACTCATACAGTCAAAACAGGTTCATCATAAATGCTCGGGATAGTCGACTGCTGTACACAACCAGTCGCCTGTCCCGCAACTTTTCATGTTCACAGTGTCATCCACATGACAGTCGACTGTTCATCCACCAGTCGTCTGTCGTGGGATTTTTAATAGTACATTTCTAAGTCCAGCTCAGTCGACTGGCCACACGCACTAAGTCGACTGGTCAGTTTTTTAATTCCAAAACAAAGATTATCTTTCCAACCGTTCTCATATGCACTTTCATCACAGCATACATACATTCATATTTTATAGACACCACACTTCTTACTTGTTCAGTAACATGGTAGCATGGAATTTTAAATTACTAATATGTTCTTTTTTTTAAGGAAAACACTTTAAACATGCACTCACACTATTCATAATTTTCTTACGAAGGTGAAAATATAAATCTCAAGTTATTATACTAGGTCAACATAATGGAATATCTTATTTCATGGAGTTGCTGAATATTCATACTTAAATCGATGCACCAGTCGGCTGAACACCTTGTCAGTCGACTGCACCGACCGTTCTTAATTTTGTCAATCATGGCTAGTTCTTTTCATTCATTTACCTTCCCTCCATCATATGTGTCATAGGAAAAATGTAAAAATTAGTGATCACACGATTACGTCTATTTGCACATATGTTTATTCTCACATCATGAAAAATAATTGTCTCGTACCAGTCGACTGGTTCATGCGACAGTCGACTGTACCGACACTTTCGTTCTTATTATCAACAGCATGTTCAAGCAATTTCTAATACATTCAATTTACTTTTTATAACATGGTAGCAATCATAATAATCATGGTATAATTCCTACATTAGAAGTCCTGAGAAACACCCACATTATATGAAGAAATAATCGAAATCCCGAAAAAGCTCCTCAATATAGTGAACGCCTCCTTGCTCCTTGCACCTTGCTCCTTTGCTCCACACCGAACCTTCAGAATGCTACTCGGCCTCCACAGAAAAGCACACACACAACTCACAAATACCTCTCTTAATAAGGACAATCTTAGTGTAAAAGAGATGGGGAAATGGGAGGGGTATTTATACTAGGAAATAAGTAGAATAGAGGGCTAGGATTTATTGGGGAGTTATGAGATCAAAGGTTAGGATGCATTAGGGGGTTGAGAAACTATCCACACTTCACAAAATAACCACCCATGATCTATCCCACTACCCTACTCACATCCGGCCACAAAGGAAGTGTGCTCAATGCACGTGTATGCTAGATGCACGTGCATGCACAACCCACACTAAATAAAACTTGTACAAAGATAATAAGTTCCTTATATAAAAAGTGTTACACAAAACAAGTTGTAGGAAATAATAAAAAGTTAAATTTATGGGCTTAAATCCATTTGGGCCAAAATAAATATTTTAAAAAAAGAAAATAAGCAAATTAACATTGGGCTTTAAGAAAATGTTTTATAGAAAACAATACACTTTATTCATCATGTTGAGAAAGAATAGTCAACATGCTACACAAGCATACCATATGTAAAAATAAATAATCTTTCATATATTTGAAAAATCAGGGTATTACAATTGCGGCATATGAATCAACAAAATATTGTTGAGTTAGTCGAACACTTCTTAATAGGGCATTATCCTCACATCTGCGTGATTGCAAGCGAAATGCATAATACTCTCGAATAGATACAGTTGTTTGTCGACCAACGTGCCTTCCATCTTTAAATTTAATGTCAATTCTCCACCCTTCCTCACCAAATGAAAACAATAATGGATATTGCAGAGGCATGAAATATGGTTGTGTTTCGAATATCCTTTGTAAGGCTCCACTTTCCATGCATACTACGATATCTCTCTTACTCACATTCTCTGAGCCATCACCGACCATGAGGGCAGCAACCTCATCACAAGAAGGTAAAATATACTGTTGACCATCACGTGCCCTCTCATTTATGATACATATTCTTAAATTCATCGATAAATTATGTTGATGTATATTTTCTCCTGGAGGTCGAAGTAGATCTCTTGCACGTCGAAACATCTTTGCGTATGGATTAACTTCATTCAGCAAATTTTGTAGTTTCTCCATAACTTCTCTATCTATGTTATTGATGAAATGCCCCGATTTTTCATTTAATAAAAAAAAATTTATTTATTTGCACGTAGTGTGCACGTGCAATAATTTTGGTAAATATTTTTATCATGATGAGTATAGATATTTAAATATGTACCTTTGATTATTTTTCTATAAAGCCTTCTTTCAATTAGACAAAAAGTCTTTCCTTTTAAAAAGCCCAAAGTTAATTTAATTCATTATTTTATAATAAGTATTTTGGCCCATAAACTAAAGCCCATGAGTTAATTTACTTTTAATTACAACTTGTCATGTAGGATACAATTTAAAGGTTATTTTTATATAAAATTTAATGTACAATTTTTTGGACCTAGTTGCATGCACGTGTATTGCACGTACACGTGCAATGTGCACAAAGTGGGGTAGGCCGGATTGCTTCTTTTTGGAGGGAATGGAAAATTTTGAGTGGGATCATGGTGTGGTGGTTACTTGATTATGGGTGGTTAGTATAACTCCTCATCAAATCATAGCCACTTGTTCCTAACTCCTACTTCAATCTTGGCCATCCATTCTCCTTGATTTTTAGTATAAATACCCCCCCCCCCTGGCTAGTTACTCTTGTGCAAATTATTTTCTCCAACCTATAGTTCAAAATACCTTATCTAGTAGTTATTTTAGTGAGTTAAAAGATTGAGAGATTGTGTGGGTTTGTGCATCAATCAAGAAGGAGAGGAGGCCAGTATAAGAGAGCTCTCGGTTGGCTTGTGGAGGTGCTCGGTTTTGGTGTTCTTGGAGGCTCGAGTGTGCGCTTCTAGGAGGAGGACCGTTCGTGTGCAAGGACTTTTGTTTAGGAAGTTGCTAATTGTGTTTGTCTCTCCGTTTGAGGTGGGTAAATTTTCCCTATTTCTAAATAGGAATGCATGCTATATTTAATTAGAAAAATGATGCATGAAAATGATTAATAAGAATGCACATTTAATTGAAAAGATAATCTCTAATTGATTGAATTGTTGATATGCCAATTGTATGTATTTCTATTATTAAAATTCAAGTTGTGTGCGATATGAATATGACTATGAATTGTGTAAAGAAACCTCCGTTAGTAGCATGAAAAATTATGTGCAAAGATTAGTATATGGACTATGTCACTTTATGTGCTAAATTGGAAATTTTGTTATGACGTTGTAACGAATGAATTGAGATGCAATTGTTATGTTTGGGAAATAAATAAGAGTAGAAAATTGGTATAGAGATTAATAAAATTATAATGTCGAAAAAGAATGTATTAGTGGTAGTATATCAAATTAGCCAAATTTTATGGTAGAAATGTGTTAATTATTGGGAAAAATATGTTTAATTATCTAAGAAAATTATTCTCATATACTGGAGGATAATTCATGAGGGAAATGATTAATCTGGAATTTTTACAGTGTGTTAGTGAGAACAATGTGAAATGAAATTTTGATGAACGTCGAAACGTTCTAAATAATAGAGAGTATTGGTTAAATAAAATTCGAATTGTACTAGTGACAACCCGAGCCTATAGCTCGAGTGGTCGGATCGCTCTAAATCGCTACAGTATATATGCGGGGCTTCTCTGAGGTTGAGGGATCGAATCCCGTTGACACCATTCTTTTATTTTCGAACATTTTTTTAAAAGAAACAGTTCGGCCGAGAGCATTTAATGCTCTCGCCACCTCTTCTAACGCGTGCCGCACTTGGTCTAGTGGCTTGTGCCTTTGGTTGGGTTCTTAGGGGTCGCTGGTTCGATCCTTGCCTTCGGCTGTTGTTTAAGTGTGGGAAAAACATTTTTTGGGGGTGTTTTTAATGATAAAAAATTGTGGAAAAATTATGATTATTATTTTAAAAATATGTGGAGTCTATGAAAAATAGTTTGTGAATTATTTGCATGAAGTGGTGTATGTTTAAAGAACAAAAGTATAATTTAGAACTATAAGTTCTACACTTGCATTTGTATAAAGTGGTATTTTCCAAAAGATTTAGAATGGAATTTAGAAAAGAAATACGAATAAAAAGGAATTATATGAAGTGATGTGAATTATTCTCATTGGAGAATGGAGTGACAAATTATGATGTGTAAATATTCTTTTTTGATTGAATAACTTGTGATGTGATCTTTAATGTGAAAATAACATTTCATGAGTTACATGATGAATAGTTGAATTTAATGTATAATTATGGACTATTGAACGATTTAGAAATCATGATTGGAAAAGAGAAATACTTTTGAGTATGATAACTCAATATGTGAACTTATGAGTTGAAACACTCAACTTTAGAAATTGTGAATGGGAATTGAAACGAAAGAGTTGCTAAGTCTCCCCCGGCAATTGGAAAAAAATGAAATGAAATTTGAAATGAAAGACCAAGGTTGGTCATGTTTGAATGAATGAATAAGTCCGGTTTAGTGGAGAGGCTAACTCTAGAGCTTTGATTTTGTTCATGATTCTAATAAAAACTAAGAATTAGTACATAGTGGAGACGTGATGAAAGTAGGAGAAAAACATGAGTTGAGGGCCATCGGATTGGCGGCGTGAGGGTATTTCATAGGCTGTCTTCACGATGCGTCGTGACATTACGTGGATACTGCTCCAGAGTACCGTCCCGGTGGTGACGCTTGTGGGATGGTTGGTGACTGCATGAGGATCGTGTGCCATGAAGGAGGCTGAATTGCCACAGGCTGTCTTCACGATGCGTCGTGACATGACGTGGGATTCCCCTCCAGGTTTTCTGTACACGTGCTTGTACTCATAAATCATCTAGGATACCTACCGTAGTTACAGTAGTAGATTAAGTCATAACGAGGGATTGAACCCTACAAAGATGAAGAACGATTAAGGGCTTGCCCTCGGACCTATGTAGTATGGGATGCATAGAATCCGAACAAGTGCGCATTAGTGTCATCTAATATAAATAACTGCATTAAGGACTAAGTGCACAATCACAACACGACATCAATAGGGTAGTCCCTTTAGTTTGATATGTGACAAGTTTGTGTTTGCTAAATATGGAAAATAAGTTATACTATTTCCGGCATAGAGAGGATGGCCGTGTATAATGTTCGTCGGTTGAATAAACTGACGTACCCACAGTCTTATATGCAGGTAAATGACATGATAAAGATTAAAGAGGAACAGATTCTTAAAGATTATTCAATGTTGTTGTACATTCATTTAAATGTTGTAATTTTACTTCCGCTGTGCAGTGTAAATTGTAATGAATTTATGTAAACTCTGATGTAAAGTGAAAAGTTCAAATTTCCTTATAAAATTGTACTAAATGAAGTGGAAAGATCCTGTAGAACATCTCGAATTCAGTGTATTTGGGATTCGGGGCATTACAGAGTGGTATCAGAGCCACGCTTTCACACTTGTACAAATTTATAAGGAACGACACCCTAGAAGTGGACATTAGTGTGTGTTTGAGTCTAGAGATTTAAATGTAAGTGACTTACATTTGTGTTGCTCTATGACTTATGCTTCTTCCTCTCTATTTCTAAGATGGCTGATCACTTCGACCCTGCTGGAGACGACGATTGGCATATCATCGAGGAAGAGTACCATCCTGGACAAGCAGATTCCGAGGAAGAATACTACCCAGGGCAAGCAGATTCTGACGGAGAAGAATGGCCTGAATCCTGAGAGATTACCCCACCTCCGGATTCATCTGATGACTCTTCTTCTGACGAAGAAGAAGAACCAGTTCCAAATGGTCTTGTGATATCTCTTCAGAGGCAGGTAGAAACACTGCGGGAGAAGTCGGATTATTGGAGGCTCAATTGGCAAAGTGTAAGGACGACATTGCATTTCTCAGTCATCGGGTATGGGAACTCGAGAAGAGGAAGAATCTGACCGATGTGCTGAAGGAAGAAGTTGATGAACTACGGGGAGAACTTCGAGAAGCGAAGAGGAATTGTAGGAGTTAGACTGTTGTAGCTTCTACTATTTTCATTCTGATGTCAAGAAATGTTTTTCAATTCGAATGTATAAAGTTTGGAATTCAATGAAATACAAGTTGATTTAAAATTCTTGTCTTATGCTTCGAATTTAATGGATCTTTTGCATCAGAATATGGCTAGAAGAGGAGCTAGAAATGGTGAAGGTTTGGATCTGGAAATGGAACTTGCGAGGGTCTATCAGACGCTCAACACCGTGGCTATGAATCAGAACCAAGGAAGGGGACCTGCGAATCCGGTGCCCGAAGCGATTAAACTCGTGGAATCGTTCAAACGGATGAAACCACCTGTATTCGAGGGGAAGTCAGACCCTGATGCGGCTGACAACTGGATTCGTCAAGTGGAGACAATCTTTGAAGTGCTGGAGACCCCTGAAGGCAGTAAAGTGAAGTTGGCGACTCTGCAACTTGAGATGGACACGGCTGTGTGGTGGCAGTCGATGAAGAGGACCATGGGAGGCATCGTTCTCGGCTGGGAGGAATTTCTAGAAGAATTCCGCAGTCACTATTTCCCCTCCGACGTCCAAGAGAAGAAGGCTATGGAGTTTCTATCACTACAGCAAGGCGGCATGTCAGTTAGGGAGTACGAGACCAAGTTTACTCAGCTCTCTAGGTATGCTCCTGAACTAGTGATGGAGGAAGCTAAGAAGGCTCATAAGTTCGAGCATGGATTGAGGCCAGTTTGAGGTCCTGGATGATACCTCTTGGTATCAGAAGATTCGACAAGTTGGTCAAGAGAGCAGTAGCGACGGAAGCAGATATGGAGCAGTTTCATGTTGTTCAGAACCGGAGGAACAACTGGCAGTCTGGGAAGAGGCCCGCCAATTCTGGGAGTTTCAAGGGACAATCATCTGCACAAAGGTTCAAACCGACAGGGGCGAATGCTATTAGTGTGGCTGGAGGACCTGGGAACAATGTGGTGAGACCTCCTGCGGTGACTTGCTTCAACTGTGGTGAGACGGGACATTACATGTCTCAATGCTCCAAGCCGCGAAATGTCATCCGTGGGGGATCAACTCAACAGAATGGGAAGAGACCGTACCAACTAGGGTGAGTATTTGCCTTGACGGAAGCTGATGCTGATGAGGTTGATCATCTCATCACTGGTACGAGGGCAGATGTTTAGTGGTTTATGTCATTTCTTTTTCCCGCTGTTTAGTGAACTGTTATGTAATGAGTGTGTATTATATAACAGGAGAACTTTATCTTAATGGAATGAAAGCTGTTGTGTTGTTCGATACTGGATCCTCTCATACTTTTGTGTCTCCTAAATTTGCTAAAGTGTTGGGAGTTGAACCGAAGATTTTTCTAGGCAAGATCTTAGCAGTAGCTACTCCATCATGGGAAACTTTAACCACTGATCGGTATTACACTGATTGCGAGATTGTGATTGGAGATCGAATCTTTGGAATTGATCTAATCGAGCTGACTATCTTGGGAGTCGATGTTATCATTGGCATTGATTGGATGTCGGTGTACAGTGCAAGCATCGAGTGTAAGACCAAGACGGTAACAGTGAAGGCCCCAGGTGGACCTGAAGTCACTTTCCAAGGGAAGAAGAAGTGTTCTAGGCTGGTGGCAGCTATCCGCAAGGAAGAGATTCCTACGGAAGTGCAAGGGATTCCTGTGGTTCGGGACTATCCGACTGTGTTCTTGGATGATTTTCCTGGGTTACCCCCGCATCGTGATGTAGAGTTCAGCATCACTGTTCAACCGGGAAGTGCACCCATTTCTAAGGCACCATATAGGATGGCTCCAGTGGAACAGGATGAGGTGAAACGGCAGATTGAGGAACTGTTGAAGAAAGGCTTTATTCAACCCAGTGCGTCACCTTGGGGAGCACCAGTGCTTTTGGTAAAGAAGAAGGATGGATCGATGAGAATGTGTATCGATTACCGAGAGCTGAATAATGTCACTATTCAGAATAAGTATCCTATTCCTCGAATTGATGACTTGTTCGACCGTCTACAAGGAGCAGCTGTATTCTCCAAAATAGATCTTCGATCAGGATATCACCAAGTTCGAGTGAAAGCTGAAGATGTGCACAAAACTGCATTTAGAACTCGACATGGGCATTACGAATTCTTAGTTATGCCATTTGGAGTGACGAATGCACCCGCAATCTTCATGGATTTGATGAACAGAGTTCTGAGGCCGTTCATTGATTCTTTCGTCGTGGTGTTTATCGACGATATCCTCGTGTACTCCAAGTCAGAGGAGGAGCACACCGAGCATCTGGCAGCAGTTTTGAAGAAGCTGGAAGAGCAGAAGTTGTATGCGAAGCTATCCAAGTATGATTTCTGGAAATCTGAAGTGGCATTCCTAGGTCACATCCTTTCTAAGGAGGGAGTGGCAACTGACCCTCAGAAGATAGAGGCAGTGAGAGATTGGGCTAGGCCTACTACAGTGAAGGAAGTCAGAAGTTTTTTTGGAATGACTGGATACTACAGGAGATTCATTCAAGATTATGCTCAGATAGCTGTACCGCTTACTGGTCTGACCAAGAAGAATGTGAACTTCAAGTGGACCGAGCAATGTGAGGCAAGCTTTCAGGAGTTGAAAGAGAAGCTGACTACTGCACCTATTTTGGCTTTGCCTAGAGCAGGTGTTGAGTATGATGTTTATAGCGATGCTTCACATCGGGGGCTTGGTTGTGTCTTAATGCAAGAAGGAAGAGTAATCGCTTATGGGTCTAGACAACTACGACCGCATGAGAAGAATTACTCGACTCATGATCTGGAGTTGGCTGCGATTATCTTTGCCCTGAAGTAATGGAGGCACTACGTGTACGGTGAGAAATTGAACATGTACACGGACCACAAGAGCTTGAAGTATATATATCAGTAGAGGGATCTGAATTTGAGGCAGCGGAGATGGTTGGAAGTGCTTGAGGACATGCGACCTGAGATCAAGTATCATCCTGAGAAGGCCAATGTTGTTGCTGATGCACTTAGTTGCAAGAGCAGTTTAGCCAGTTTGATTACAACTCAGAAGCATCTGATTGAGGAATTGGACCGAGCAGGTATAGAAGTTGTCTTGTAAGGATTGGAAGCATCTTTAGCTCAGTTGAGGCTTCAGCCTACATTGAATGGAAGGATCATTGCAAGTCAGGAGGTTGATGCTGATATCTTAGAGATGAAGGAGCAGGTTGGTGCTGGCAGGTTGCCCGGATTTCAAATCAGGGATGGATTGCTGTGGTTCGGAGATAGACTATGTGTTCCAAATCAGGCGGACTTGAAAGAGAGTATTCTTTAGGAGGCGCATGCTACTCTTTTGTCAGTACATCCTGGGAGTACTAAGATGTACAAAGACATCAAACAGCATTTCTGGTGGTCAGGTTTGAAGCAGGATGTGGCTGAATTTGTGGCGAAGTGTGAGGTTTGTCAGCAAGTCAAAACCGAAAATCAGAGACCCGGAGGTCTATTACAACCGTTACCTATTCCGGAATGGAAGTGGGATAACATCAGTATGGATTTCATTATGGGATTGCCTAAGATTCCTAAAGGCAATGATGTGATTTGGGTTATAGTCGATCGACTAACCAAGTCTGCTCACTTTCTGGCGATGAAACTTACTGCTTCGATGGACAAATTAGCTGAGTTGTATGTTGGCGAGATCGTCCGACTTCATGGTGTTCCGTCAACTATTGTGTCTGATCGAGATGCGTGGTTTACTTCGCATTTCTGGAGGAGTCTTCAGACAGCTTTGGGTACCAAGACAGATTTCAGCACTGCTTTTTATCCACAAACCGATGGGCAGACCGAGAGAGTCAACCGTATTCTTGAGGATATGCTTCGATGTTGTATACTAGACTTTGGAGGCAGTTGGGAAAGGCATTTACCTTTGGTAGAGTTTGCCTATAACAACAGTTTTCAGACTAGCATCGAGATGGCGCCGTACGAAGCTTTGTATGGCAGGAAGTGCAGGACACCTGTTTGTTGGTTTGAAGATGGGGAGCGTCAGTTGTTTGGTCCTGAGCTTGTGCAGAAAACCTTTGAGAAGATTGTTTTGATCAGGAAAAGGTTGGTAGAAGCTCAGAGCAGGCAGAAAAGCTATGCAGACAACCGGAGAAGGGACCTTGAGTTAGAGGTTGGTGACTTCGTCTTTCTGAAAGTATCACCCAGTAAAGGTGTGGTTCGATTTGGCAAAGGCAGGAAGTTAGCCCCGAGGTTTATAGGCCCGTACAAGATATTGAAAAGGATCGGAAAGACTGCTTACCGGCTTGAATTACCGGAAGAGTTATCTCAGGTGCACAATGTCTTTCATGTGTCTATGCTGAGAGGGTATATTCCAGATCCGAGTCATCATTTGCCTGAGGTGCCGGTAGGTTTGCAGTTGGACCTGAACTACATCGAGTCTCCTGTCGAGATTGTTGATCGTCGAGAGAAAGTCTTGAGGAATAAGAAGATACCGATGGTCAAGGTAGTCTGGAGAAACCATTTGGTTGAAGAGGCTACTTGGGAGTCTGAGGAGAGGATGTTGAAGGACTATCCTGAGCTTTTTGCTTGATTGTATCTTTGTATCTTTTTCTTGTTGTTAGTGTTTGTTTTCTTGCTCTTGACTGTAGTTCCGGGGATGGAACTATTCTAAGGAGGGAGTGTTGTAATGCCCCGATTTTTCATTTAATAAAAAAAAATATTTATTTGCACGTAGTGTGCACGTGCAATAATTTTGGTAAATATTTTCATCATGATGAGTATAGATATTTAAATATGTACCTTTGATTATTTTTCTATAAAGCCTTCTTTCAATTAGACAAAAAGTCTTTCCTTTTAAAAAGCCCAAAGTTAATTTAATTCATTATTTTATAATAAGTATTTTGGCCCATAAACTAAAACCCATGAGTTAATTTACTTTTAATTACAACTTGTCATGTAGGATACAATTTAAAGGTTATTTTTATATAAAATTTAATGTACAATTTTTTGGACCTAGTTGCATGCACGTGTATTGCACGTACACGTGCAATGTGCACAAAGTGGGGTAGGCCGGATTGCTTCTTTTTGGAGGGAATGGAAAATTTTGAGTGGGATCATGGTGTGGTGGTTACTTGATTATGGGTGGTTTGTATAACTCCTCATCAAATCATAGCCACTTGTTCCTAACTCCTACTTCAATCTTGGCCATCCATTCTCCTTGATTTTTAGTATAAATACCCCCCCCCCCCATGGCTAGTTACTCTTGTGAAAATTATTTTCTCCAACCTATAGTTCAAAATACCTTATCTAGTAGTTATTTTAGTGAGTTAAAAGATTGAGAGATTGTGTGGGTTTGTGCATCAATCAAGAAGGAGAGGAGGCCAGTATAGAGAGAGCTCTCGGTTGGCTTGTGGAGGTGCTCGGTTTTGGTGTTCTTGGAGGCTCGAGTGTGCGCTTCTAGGAGGAGGACCGTTCGTGTGCAAGGACTTTTGTTTAGGAAGTTGCTAATTGTGTTTGTCTCTCCGTTTGAGGTGGGTAAATTTTCCCTATTTCTAAATAGGAATGCATGCTAGATTTAATTAGAAAAATGATGCATGAAAATGATTAATAAGAATGCACATTTAATTGAAAAGATAATCTCTAATTGATTGAATTGTTGATATGCCAATTGTATGTATTTCTATTATTAAAATTCAAGTTGTGTGCGATATGAATATGGCTATGAATTGTGTAAAGAAACCTCCGTTAGTAGCATGAAAAATTATGTGCAAAGATTAGTATATGGACTATGTCACTTTATGTGCTAAATTGGAAATTTTGTTATGACGTTGTAACGAATGAATTGAGATGCAATTGTTATGTTTGGGAAATAAATAAGAGTAGAAAATTGGTATAGAGATTAATGAAATTATAATGTCGAAAAAGAATGTATTAGTGGTAGTATATCAAATTAGCCAAATTTTATGGTAGAAATGTGTTAATTATTGGGGAAAATATGTTTAATTATCTAAGAAAATTATTCTCATATACTGGAGGATAATTCATGAGGGAAATGATTAATCTGGAATTTTTACAGTGTGTTAGTGAGAACAATGTGAAATGAAATTTTGATGAACGTCGAAACGTTCTAAATAACATAGAGTATTGGTTAAATAAAATTCGAATTGTACTAGTGACAACCCGAGCCTATAGCTCGAGTGGTCGGATCGCTCTAAATCGCTACAGTATATATGCGGGGCTTCTCTGAGGTTGAGGGATCGAATCCCGTTGACACCATTCTTTTATTTTTGAACATTTTTTTAAAAGAAACAGTTCGGCCGAGAGCATTTAATGCTCTCGCCACCTCTTCTAACGCGTGCCGCACTTGGTCTAGTGGCTTGTGCCTTTGGTTGGGTTCTTAGGGGTCGCTGGTTCGATCCTTGGCCTTCGGCTGTTGTTTAAGTGTGGGAAAAACATTTTTTGGGGGTGTTTTTAATGATCAAAAATTGTGGAAAAATTATGATTATTATTTTAAAAATATGTGGAGTCTATGAAAAATAGTTTGTGAATTATTTGCATGAAGTGGTGTATGTTTAAAGAACAAAAGTATAATTTAGAACTATAAGTTCTACACTTGCATTTGTATAAAGTGGTATTTTACAAAAGATTTAGAATGGAATTTAAAAAAGAAATACGAATAAAAAGGAATTATATGAAGTGATGTGAATTATTCTCATTGGAGAATGGAGTGACAAATTATGATGTGTAAATATTCTTTTTTGATTGAATAACTTGTGATGTGATCTTTAATGTGAAAATAACATTTCATGAGTTACATGATGAATAGTTGAATTTAATGTATAATTATGGACTATTGAACGATTTAGAAATCATGATTGGAAAAGAGAAATACTTTTGAGTATGATAACTCAATATGTGAACTTATGAGTTGAAACACTCAACTTTAGAAATTGTGAATGGGAATTGAAACGAAAGAGTTGCTAAGTCTCCCCCGGCAATTGGAAAAAAATGAAATGAAATTTGAAATGAAAGACCAAGGTTGGTCATGTTTGAATGAATGAATAAGTCCGGTTTAGTGGAGAGGCTAACTCTAGAGCTTTGATTTTGTTCATGATTCTAATAAAAACTAAGAATTAGTACATAGTGGAGACGTGATGAAAGTAGGAGAAAAACATGAGTTGAGGGCCATCGGATTGGCGGCGTGAGGGTATTTCATAGGCTGTCTTCACGATGCGTCGTGACATGACGTGGATACTGCTCCAGAGTACCGTCCCGGTGGTGACGCTTGTGGGATGGTTGGTGACTGCATGAGGATCGTGTGCCATGAAGGAGGCTGAATTGCCACAGGCTGTCTTCACGATGCGTCGTGACATGATGTGGGATTCCCCTTCAGGTTTTTTGTACACGTGCTTGTACTCATAAATCATCTAGGATACCTACTGTAGTTACAGTAGTAGATTAAGTCATAACGAGGGATTGAACCCTACAAAGATGAAGAACGGTTAAGGGCTTGCCCTCGAACCTATGTAGTATGGGATGCATAGAATCCGAACAAGTGCGCATTAGTGTCATCTAATATAAATAACTGCATTAAGGACTAAGTGCACAATCACAACCCGACATTAATAGGGTAATCCCTTTAGTTTGATATGTGACAAGTTTGTGTTTGCTAAATATGGAAAATAAGTTATACTATTTCCGGCATAGAGAGGATGGCCGTGTATAATGTTCGTCGGTTGAATAAACTGACGTAACCATAGTCTTATATGCAGGTAAATGACATGATAAAGATTAAAGAGGAATAGTTGCTTAAAGATTATTCAATGTTGTTGTACATTCATTTAAATGTTGTAATTTTACTTCCGCTGTGCAGTGTAAATTGTAATGAATTTATGTAAACTCTGATGTAAAGTGAAAAGTTCAAATTTCCTTGTAAAATTGTACTAAATGAACTGGAAAGATCCTGTAGAACATCTCGAATTCAGTGTATTTGAAATTCGGGGCGTTACAATTGATGCCCATATTTTTTTCATGATTTGTACGTTGATCCAACTCGTATACACCATCATGTATATACAACTATGCAAATTTGGGTTCGACCCCTTCAACTGGAAGAAGAGAACCAATACGATGATAATTTGATCCACTTATCTTGAAAGTATATGGACCCCTACCATCCATGACCCGCAAGTCAATTTTTTCTTCCATGGATGTGAAGGAGAACAATGAATTATAAATTCTGACTAGATCCTTGAATTTTGACTGAGGTGTGTCATATTTTCCATCAAGAAGCTCCATAATAAGCTGGGGTGATGTTGGTAAGAAAGGTAGAGTAACTAAACCTTCTCTACAACACATGGGAAGCCCTTATCCAGTATATAACAACGTTTGTCAATAAACTCTCACTAACAAATCGTGGGTTGCTTAATATCAACGATCCAATCGTAAAACTGTTATCACATTGTTCATATTTAATGAAATGGCACTAAGGTAACATGGGCACCCATTTCACACAACTAAATTGATATTCTATTTGCATGAATAAAACACTGAAAAGGGTTTTATCTACTGATAAAAGCATCTCATACTATGCAAAATTCGCATAAAAAATCATGAAGAATACCTGTTATCACATTGTTCATACCTGTTACTGAAAAGGCCTTTGGATGCTACAAACAAATTTTTAAAAAAGAAAAACAAAAACTAAGATTCAAAACAAAAAAACCCATTATGAATCATAGATCATACTATCATACACACAGAGAGAGAGAGAGAAAGAGCTTACATTTGGTAGGGTCATACCTGTTACTGAAAAGGGCTATGGATGCTACAAACAAATTTAAAAAAACAAAAACAAAAACTAAGATTCAAAACAAAAAAAACCCATTATGAATCATAGATCATACTATCATATAGAGAGAGATAGAGCTTACGTTTGGTGGGGTTGTCGGGTTCTCCCGAGTATTTCACCTGAAGCGATCAAGAATAAGAAAATAGATCATATTAATACAGGCAGAAAATAAGAAAAAATTCAATAATCTGAATTAAATAATCATATTAACAGTTGGGTTCACTTTTCTCGAGTTGCGGGGTCGGGGCGGGATCGACGACGGACGGCGACGATGGAGGGTAGAGACGGGAGAGAACGGGGCGGGGTGGACGGCGGGCGGCGGTAGGGACGGACGGGTGAGGAGATGTGGGTCGGTTTTGGGGTAGGGAGAGTTAGGGTTTGTGGGTTTTGGGGAGATGTGGAAGCAGAAAGGTTTTTTTTTGGTTTTTTTTAATTAATTCTGTTTTGGAAATTGGTGTGAGCTACACATGTCAGTTCCTACTTTTGCTCTCCTTTCTCTATTTCAAAATAGAGAAAGGAGAGATGGGGTAGGTCTATTAGCTTAAGATATATATAAATATTGAGTGATTCTGGGTTAGCGGATTTGGGTCAACAGGTTTGGGTTTGCGTTAGGATCTAATAAGAGATGGATTTGGGTTTGGGTTAGGATCCAATAAAAGATGGGCTTGGGTCTGAACTTCAAATAAAATAATCAATAGTGATATGGGTTTTGGTTTGGTTAACATAAATAGGCTTCACATTAGTAAATAATAAAAGATGGATTTTAATAAACAATCAATAAATAAAATAATAATGATGATGATAATAATAATAATAATAATAATAATAATAATAATAATAATAATAATAATAAAATAAGATTTGGGTTTAACACATGTATTAAAATAATCCTATAATAATAATATATCTGGTTGGGCTAGAACATAATTAGTTAACCAAATAGGGAAATAAGATAAACGTATGTAATGGAATAAAATTTATATTAAAATATATAGTCATTTGAAAATAGTTACAAATACAATTAATGATTAGAAATGGACTATAATACAAGGTCCAAAAAATAAATTTAAACAAAACGAATTTAAGAAAACGAATTTTTTTATAAATAGTCGAAGACACAGAAAATACACAGTAAAATACGAATAGTCAGAAACGAAGGTTACAGCTACCTTGGAGGCGACCAACCAAACTGTTGTTGGACCCGCACTAGGGCTACTACCACCCAGACCCAGGACGGTGGCAAACTTCATGAGACTACACCTGGATAAGTTCTCGGGTAATGAGACGTCGTTGGAAGCTGAGCAGTGACTGATCACGGATCTCCGATGTAGATTGAGTGAATGTGTAAACATCCAGCTTATAGATCTCGTCCATTTCTGGTGGCGGGCAGAGACCGTGAGGCTAGAGCGACCCATCACTTGGGCCACCTTTACTGAGAGCTTTATGACGAAATTCTTCCCCAATGTCACCAAGTTTGAGATGGAACGGCAGTTCGTCTCGTTAACTCAGGTTGGTCGGTTGATGTTACTTAATGTCGCTTATTGATGCCTATTTCATATATACGATATTAATTTAAACATTATCCTAAACCAGGGGAATCGGTCCGTGGACGAGTACACTGCTGAATTCACCCGGCTCAGCCGCTTTGTAACCGCCTTGGTGGCTAATGAGGAAGACAGGGCCTGAAGGTTCTTGATGGGACTAAGTTTCGAGATTCAGGACTGTCTGGCTACCCACCGGCACCGCACCTATGTCGATGTTCTCGATGCAGCCCGAATCCAAGAACAGACCCATAGAAGGAGTGCCACTCAGCGTGCCGTTCAGTACCCTACTGCCATCCGGCCTACTGGAGGACCTATTTGGAGGTCAGTGTCGACCTCTCCGGTGAGGGCTTTGTTGAATTCACCTGCTGCTCCAAGGACAGTTCAGACTTGGAGCTTCTGCCCAAAAGGTTGAGCATCTGCAGAAGGATTGCAGACTATCCAATCACTTTTGCCTTGCATGTGGAGGAAATGACCATGTGGTCCGGGATTGCCCAAGGAACAGGCTCCCTGCATCGACTGGAGGTCCAGCTCAGCAAGGAGCCCTAGCTCGAGGCCAGGGAAGATCGCCTTTTCCACAGCAGAGGCAAACTTTTGATCAGAGGAGAACCGCTCCTAGGGAAAGCCAGATTGGGGGCCATGGTCAGGCCTATAACCTGACTGTAGCAGAATATAAGACAGTTGTTGGTGTGGTTGCAGGTATATCACAATAGTTGTATTATTTGCATTCAATTTTTGCACTATTTATTTTCTTCTTATACAATTATTCGTTCTTATGTCCTTCATACACCTTTATTCTTAGATGTCATCTTAGTCCACTCACTTCCTGCCCATGTTCTGTTTGATTCCAGTGCTACTCACTCCTTTGTTTCTTCCCGCTTCGTGGATCGGTACCATTTAGCAAGCGACGTCATGCCAGCAGCTTGGAATATTACCATAGGTGGAGGCGTCCCTATCTGTTCCAAGGTGTGCAACCAGAACCCTTTGCTGATTGGGGGCATGGAATTCAAGGCTGACCTTATTATGATCCCCAACTCCGGCTTTGATGTTATCCTTGGGATGGAATGGCTGGGAGTTACCCATGCCACGATTGATTGTCAAGAGAATAAGGTAATATTCAGGCTCCTGGCTCACCAGAAGTTTGAATTTCTCACGGGTGAGACATCGTCGTACCAGAAGGTTTGTGTGCTAGAGTCAATGCACACTGGTGGTGAAGTTGCACCCGTGGTTGTGTGGAATTTTCTAGATGTTTTTCCAAAAGAATTTCCCGGGTTGTCGCCAGACCGAGATGTAGAATTCGGCATCGAAGTTCAGCCGGGAACAGAACCAATCTCAAAGAGCCCGTACCGGATGGCACCAGTTGAGTTGGCAGAACTAAAGTTGCAAGTCCAGGAGTTGTTGGACATGAGTTTCATCAGGCCAAGTATTTTGCCTTGAGGAGCCCTGGTGTTGTTCGTCAATAATAAGGATGGTAGTCGCAGGCTCTGCATTGACTATCGGGAACTGAACAATGTGACCGTGAAGAACCGATATCTGTTGCCGAGGATCGACGATCCGATCAGCTAGAAGGTGCTTCAGTCTTCTCGAAACTGGATCTTCACTCTGGCTATCATCAGGTGAAAGTAAAGACTGGGGATATTTAGAAGACAGCGTTCCGCACGAGATATGGACATTACGAGTTCTTAGTAATGCCCTTTGGAGTCAGTAATGCACCAGCGGTATTCATGAGTCAGATGAGCAGGGTGTTCTCGCCGTTCTTGGACATGTTTGTGGTGGTCTTCATCGACGATATCCTGGCGTACTCTCGTAACAGGGAAGACCATTTAGAGCATTTGAGGGTCGTCTTGCAGAGCATTTTAAGGAAGAATAAACTCTATGAGAAGCTCAGTAAGTGTGAATTTTGGCTTGACCGTGTTGCTTTTCTGGGTTATATTATCTCGAGCGATGGGATTTTAGTTGATTCGTCGAAGATTACTGCAGTCAAGGATTGGCCAGTACCAAAGTCTGCGTCAGAGGTGTGAAGTTTCCTCGGATTGGTAGGGTATTATCGGAAGTTTGTTCAGGATTTCTCAAAGATTGCTGGGTCCCTAACCAATTTGACGAGGAAAGAGCAGAAGTTTGTTTGGGATGGAGCTTATGATGAAGTCTTCGTGGAGCTGAAGAATCGGTTGACATCAGCACATGTGCTGACTATACTCAACAGTTTAGGAGGTTTTGCGGTCCACTGCGATGCTTCAGGCAGAGGGTTAGGAGCAGTGCTGATGCAGCGAGGCAAAGTTGTCGCTTATGCATCCAGCAGTTGAGGCCTCATGAGAAGAACTACCCTACGCATGATCTTGAACTTGCAGTCGTAATCTTCGCTTTGAAGTTTAAGAGGCATTATTTTCATGGGGATAGAATTGAGATCTTCACGTATCACAAGAGTCTCAAGTACGTGTTCACGCAAAAGGAGCTAAACATGAGGCAGAAAAGATGGTTAGAGCTGATGGCAGATTATGACATCAACTTGCAATACCACCCAGGTAAAGTAAATTTGGTACCCGACGCCTTGAGCAAGAGCTAGCCGCTATGTTCCTCACCAAACAGAAGGAAATATTAGAGGATATGAGAAGACTGGAATTGGATGTGATTCTTCCCGGTTCAGCACAACGATGTATGATGCTACAGTTGTATTCTTCATTGGTAGAGCAGATTATGGAAGCCCAAGCGGTGATCCGCAGATGCAGAAATTCCGAAGCAAAGTAAAAGCAGGCTTGAAGACTGACTTGGTCATCCATCAAGATGGATCGCTTCGTTTTGACGCCAGATTATGTGTACCGAAAGGGGAAGCCAGGCAGAAGCTACTTGAAGAGGCCCATTTCTCACCATACTCTATTCATCCTAGAGGCACAAAGATGTACAGGGATCTGAAGAAAAACTTTTGGTGGCACGGTATGAAGAGATCAGTGGCAAGATCTGTGTCTCAGTGTTTGATCTGTCAGCAAGTGAAGGCAGAACATCAGAGGAACGCTGGACTCCTTCAGCCTCTTCCAATCCCGGAGTGGAAATAGGAGAACATTTCCATGGATTTCGTGACGGCATTGCCAAGGAGTCCAAAGGATCATAATGTCATTTCGATAATCGTAGACTAGTTGACGAAGAGTGCTCATTTCATTCCGTTCAGAGTGGGTCAGTCTACAGAGAGTCTGGTTGAGAAGTACATGCAGGAAGTTGTGAGATTGAACAGAGTTCCTGTCAGCATTGTATCGGACAGAGATACAAGGTTCAGATCTCATTTTTGGGAGATTTTTCAGAGGAGTTTGGGAAGTAAGTTGAACTTCAGCACTGCATTTCACCCACCGACGGACAGGCAATCTGAGAGGACGATTCAGACACTAGAGGACATGTTGAGGTCTTGTATTCTTCAGTTTGAGGTTCGTGGCAAGATCATCTACACTTGGTTGAGTTCTCGTACAACAACAGCTACTAAGCAAGTCACAAGGCAGCCCCGTACGCGGCACTCTATAGTCACAAATGTCGATCGCCAGTCTGTTGAGACGACATCGGCGAAAGGAAACTTTTGGGGCCTGAATTGATCATCGGGACAGTTAACGTAGTGGCTCAGATCAGGAAGCACTTGTAGGCAGCTCAGGACAGGCAGAAGAAGTGGGCTGATTGTTACCAAAAGGTAAAAGCCTTCAGAGTTTGTGGCAAGCGACCATTGTTCCTCAAAGTGTCACCATGGAGAGGTGTTATCCGCTTTGGTGGTGGGGGTAAGCTAAGTCCCTGATTCATCTGTCCATTTAATATTGTGGAACGAGTGGGCAAGGTAGCTTACAGGCTCACATTGCCACTGGCCTTGTCTACAGTCCATGTTGTGTTCCATGTCTCCCAGCTCAGGAAGTACATTAGGGACGACAGTCATGTGATTGACTACTCAGAGTTGTCCGTGAGGCCAGACTTATCATGCGAGATTCGACCAATCTCTATCTTGGACAGTCGTGAGAAAGTGCTGAAGAATAAGGTCATCAAGCTTGTTCGGGTCTCATGGAATCCTCACTCGCCCGGTGAGTCGACGTGGAAATTTGAGGATGAAATCCGGAGGAAGTTCCCTCATCACTTCGAGTAGATTATTCTCGGGGTTTTCCTATGGCCTCTTGAACAAATTTCGAGGACGAAATCTTTTTGTAAGGTGGGAAGGATTGTAACCCTCGTTTCCGATTTTTTTCCGACTTCTTTTGGTAATTCTTATCCTTTCTCAATTCCTGTAATTTGAGTTACCTAATAATAATTTCGTTGTGTTCTTCAACCCAATTGTATTCTTTCAGTCGATCATTTTTTCAGTTGAATCCTGCAATTCTTGTACACCTATTCAATTGTAGCATTTGTCTATTCTAATTAATCAATTATATTCTTAATTGTTTTCTCATTAAATTCTAAACCCAATTCCTTAGTCCAGTTCAACCCAAAAATCCTTACTAATAAAACACCATTGGTTATTTATTTTATTTAATGTTGAGCCCAGCTCAATTCCACCCTAAAAAATTCCCTTTTTATCTCCTCACAATCTCATGACCAGGTCAATCCCTATAATCCTTTTGTTATCTGCTAACTGTCTAGTATCTCCAACCCCCTCCACGATCATCACCTCCAATATCTCCATAATCCCCTAATCTACTGCCTAACCACTATCCCCATAACCTCCTTAATTAATCCTAATCTCTATTAATTAAACTTAAAACTAATTACTCCTATTCACCCCCTCATCTTCTTCCTTCATCCTCTGTTCACCTTCCTAAAAACCAAGCTCCCACATCCCACGACTCCACCCTCTGACCTTGTTAGTTCCGCCACCAGTGACTTCGACCACCTCGCCATCACCCCATCCCCATTGCTGCTCCTCCTTGTCACCCATGACCAGCACCCCGAGCGCCATCGCTTTCCTCCACCATCCCAACCTCTGCCTTCGTTCAACCATCACCAACGCTATCCCCTAGCCGCTGCAGTCTCGCACCCCGTCTCCACCTTCACCTTCAAATCCCCCGACTGCCTCTTATCCATCGAAGCCACCGACAGCATCTCCTCCGTCGCTGCCATCTCGTCTCCATCACCACCACCCACAACAACACTGTTCGCCTCCCTCCATTGCCGCCCTCGCACTCGGCCGTGCCTCCACTGCTTGAGCCACCCCGCAGCCACCCATCACCGCTGCACCTTGCCATCCATCGATCTCCACCGCACGTCAATGCTCCACCCTCCCGCTGCATCCCGAAGCTCCACCTCCCTGTCTCACACCTGGCCGCACCGCCGTCGAGCCACCCCGCTGCACCATCCCGCGCTGCTGCTGCCCCAATGCCAGCACCGCACCAACGTCCCCCTTACTTCCACTTCTTGTTGCCGTTCCTGCTATTGTGCCGCTGTCTCTCGTGTCGTCTCTACTATTCTTGTTGTGTGTTTCACTGCCATCGTCGCTTTCGCTGCCGTGTGTTGTCGTCGCTTTGCTCGTTGTTGTCGTCGGGACTCTAGTTCCTATTATTCTTTCATAATCGAAATCGTTGTCTAAAAGGAAAGTCTCTCTTGAACCAACTCGTTGTTTTTGTTCAAGAAATATGTTTGATCTCTGCAAGTAGTTCCTATTTCATTATCGTATCGTATTTGCTTGATACCTTTCAAAGAAACTATTACGGATTCATCGGCGAAACCAAGTAGTAGTTTCTCTTTGTGTTATATCTTTGAATCTAATCTAAGCCGTGTTACCGTTGTCATATGCATACACCACTCCGTATAAATGTAGAGATATAGGTTAGTCTAGTATATTTTGATTGCATGCATTGGATTGATATGACTATTGTTAATAAATTCTAGACCGTAGAAATGCCGAGTTTCTATCTTGATAACCGTATAAATGCACCCAAAATACTGGACATGAATGCTTGTAAACTCTCATGATAGAATATGCACTTTGTATATTTTGATTGTTGCTAAATAAAATTTACCATGTCGCTGCCTTGTTGTCTAGTCTGTATTGCAGTGAGTTTGTGACCCTGTTAATGTTAGAATTACATTAAACTTTATAAATGAAAGTCATAGCCCCCTGAATCTATTTTCCAGAAATTTTTACGGATCTAAATTTCGATTTATAAACTGAAAGTTATCACATTTTTAGTACTGCTAGGTTTTTAATTTCCAGATTGTTGTTTACTAGAATATTGACATGAATTGTTAATTAAAATAATATGTTAACAGTATAATTAGAACTTAACATTAACTAGGTTGTTATTAGACATGATTAGGAGTCACTTTTGATATTTTTATAAGTTATAAGATTAACTAATGACCTGCTAGACTCGTTATGCATACAAGAATATGACCCTAGATCGCTGCCAGATCACTAGTTCAGTAAAGAACCAAACTTTTGACCTTATTACAATTAATATCAAATAAAACTTATTAAAGAAAAGTTGTATCCCTGTGTGTCTGGAATCCGTATGATCTGACGATTTTGTAATCCGACATACGGACTGGGAGATATTTAGATTCGCGTGGAGTAACGTCTGAATTCCATAATACAGTCTGAAAATACATTATCATGTCTAATTAATTGAAACAGTAAATTAAATTAAGAATCTAGACCTGAGATTAATCATGCTATTGCTAAACACTGTTAGAAACTAAATTTTGATTTTTATAAGATTTTTAAATGATTTTACACCCAACTTTCATATATAAGAATTTGACCCTGACGTGTTGTCTAAACATGAAACCAGTAAAGAATAGAACTTTCCACCTAGTTATTGTGTTTATAATATATTGTGTGAATATGAGTTGGAACCGGCAGGGAGTCTAGTTCCTAGACCCCCTAACAGAACCTGTTTTTCACCCGTAGGAGCGGGAAAGTCGACTTTTGTACAGCAACGTCTCATTGTCCAGAAATTCATTCATGTTTAATTGTAAATCTGTTTAAACCTTGCATTGCACTTCATTTCATTCATTGTACAGTCATTGATACCTTGTTGATATCGTCTCTTGATAATTGTTCCATCGATTGCACATTCATGATTTATGTTAATAAATTAATAACAAGCCGAGGTAATAAGGGTCAACTTGGTAGTGAACAATCGGAGACTGTACTCGGATGAGGGGCTCATGTTTCCGTATATTGTTATTATTATCTTGTATCGTATTGTGGACAAATTCTCATTATGGATCGTTAATTGTGGATTCTTGTTATTGATTATCGTGCTGAGTACTTGATCTGTAAAGTTCACCACTATAGTCTAAACGATCACTTGTTTGTATGCACCGAATCTGTGGTATGGGACACAATATTACGTGAATTCGATAAGGTAATAAAACATTGATAGACCTAGGAGTGACACTTGCATTGATCTTGATTATTGTTATTGTTATTGACTTGATTCTTGTTTTATTGTTATTGTTAATCGTTGAATTGTTGATTATAGACCTTGTCTTGTTGTCGACATTTTCAGTGACAATTGATATAGTTCTAGTTCTTTGTTCCTTGATATCTATATGTCCTATTTTACTGTTCCTTGCTTATTACTACTTGTTGTTCGTGACTTGCTCTAATGGACATTTCCCCCACTCTAAACCATGAGCTTGCAGCTATACAAGGGGAATTGCCTGAAGGACTTGGTGAGCAAACCTTCTAAGGATTGGAGCTGAATTATTGGCCTACAATAATTTTTTCTTCCATGTTATTTTAAATTCCAGCATTGTTGTTATTATCGTACTTTGTATTTTGGGCTTTGATGACCCAAAGTTTATTTCTCTCAGATGGTTATTTTTGAGACATTTCATGGATTATTTATGTTATGTGATTTCATTATAGCATGTGTGGTTGTAATTGTATTGCATTTTATTGAGTTGAATATTACAGCTTATGAATTATGCAAATCATTCGCTGGGTCTTTGTTACGTGCTCGTATTTCCGTATTTTGGGAAGCGGGGTGTAACACAGGGCCTGGAAATATAAGATCGAACTCCCTTGGGATCATGAAACACTCTCGAATGCTACCCAAATCCTCCTTCATAAGCATCGAAGATATGTCATCCACCTCAGAGTGCTCACGAGGCTCGTTCTCTTCATACAACGGCACCATCATGTGCACCACTCTCAACAAAAGATTGGCGAAGTAGTCTCGAACATCACCGAGACGCGACAAAAGGCTATGAAGCCTACCCAACTCGCCCACTTCTCTCGTTCTCTCCACTACTGTCTCGACCACAACCGACTCCACCACTCTCTTCCCTTTATCTACCCTTAAAGGCAGAACCAATTGCCCATCTCCACCATGGCTTAAAGGGGAGGTCTCGTCTCCCGAAGACACCTTAAATATCTTTGATAATATACATATGTGAATAAAAATATATATATTTACCTTGGATGTAATACCTACGGTCGGAAAGCTTGTTGGAAAAATGAATACCCGCCGCAACTACTGATAAGTTCACCAGAGAGGAAAAGATTTTGAGGGTGAGAAATGAGAGAATGAGGGAGGAAATGAGGGGGTGGGGTTTTTATAGCAAAAGGGAGGTGACGCTTGGGCTCCCGAAGCTCATGGGCCCCCATTTGTTGGGAAAGCCCAAGTGCAAGAGAAGCCCAACAATCATTAAGGCAAAACGACGAAAGAAGCCTAACGATCACAAAGGCAAAACAACAAAAGAAGTCCAACTGTCAGAAAGATCGAACGACGAATCCGTTGACTGGTCAATGGTCAATGGTCAATGGGGACACATGTCGCTCAGCCGAACCACCTTCAGCATTCGATGGCTTGTACCGAACAAGCGTGTCCCCGATCAAAAAATACAAAAATCCATTGACTGGTCAACGGTCAACGAGGACACGTGTAGCGCAGCCGAACCACCTCCAGCGTTCGGTGGCTTGCGCCAAATAAATGTGCCCCGATCACCAATATTTGTTGACTGGTCAACGGTCAACGGTCAACGGTCAACGGGGACACGTGTCGCGCAGACAAACCACTTCTAGCATTTGGTGGCTTGCGCTGAACAAACGTGCCCCTAATCGAAAAATCACCAAAATTCGTTGACTGGTCAACGGTCAACGGGGACACATGTCATGCAGCCGAACCACCTCCAGCGTTATATGGCTTACACCGAACAAACGTGCCCCGATCGAAGATCAAAGAAAATCCTTAATCGGTCAACGGTGAACGCCACGTGTCGCGTAGCTGAACCATCCCCATCGTTCGGCGTAGTGTTCCGAGCAAATGTGCCCCCAAAATAAAAAGGCTCTTTGCATTGACTGGTCAACTCTTCCAGACCACTCGGTCTCCGCGATTCTCAACCCAGTCGCGACCAACGCTCCAGAATAATTTTGAAAAAATAATTTAAAATCTTTAAAAGTTGATTAAAAGTTCTTTAAAATAATTATTAATTTGAAAAAATATTTTAAAATTTCGAAAATAATTATTAAATTCAGAATAATTAATTAAAAAAATTTATAATTAATTATTAAATCTCGGAAACTGAATAAAAAAGTTTGAAAAATGATTAAAAATTAGAAAAAAATTTAGAAAATTCTGATAAAATCACAAATATTCCAGAAAATTCTGAAATTAATTTTGGGTATCTTACACTCTCAGAATAACATTGTTACACCTTGAGCAAGACCTAAACTTCTCCGAGAACTCCGATAAGTTCCGTAAACCCTTCGAAATGGGTGAACTAATCCTCAAAGGTAGAGAAACTCAGTCTTCAGGAGTAGAGGGCTTGTGATATGGGTAAAAATAGAACCTAATCGGGACTACTCAAATCGGGCACAAATCTTTAGGCTCTTAAGGGTAAGACTGTAATCTCGCTATTTGCGGGTCCGTAAAACGGGAATTAGGTATCTTTCAAACCCAACAGCCCAAAACAGGTCTGTTTAATTAGGTTCTCACCAGCCCAATGAGAATGAGTCCAGGTTGTTTAAATACAATTTAAACCCATAATTATCCATAAGAGGTGGTTCAAAAACCATATCTCTTATCTTAAAAAAGTTTAAACTCTTCTTAACCACTCTTATCTCTTCATAAAGAAGAGATAACTATTTCAATTCAAAAACACCGAGAAGTAGCGATAAATCATTATCTTGAAAGTGACCAAAGCGACTATAAATACCCCCTACCCCCACCAGAAACAGGTAATCAGTATTTTCTCCACAAAAGCTGAAATTAAAAAAAACAAAATGAAATTAATTTTCATTTTTTTGTAATGGAGAGAGGGGTGAGGAGAGAGACTGCCTTCGTTCCTCGGGAACTGAGCAAATTCTACGCTCAGGTTCTTCGACTCCCCCCCTCCCCTCGTCATCATTTCACTACCCAAATGCCCCTTTCGATCCTCGCACCATCCCCTCTTCTCCTCGAAACCCACCCATCAATATGTCACCTCACCCCCCACTCAACCTCCCGCCCATCATCCCAAACCCTTCTTCCAACCCAAACCCTCAGCCTCCTATCCAAAAAACCCACCTTTCCACCACCAAAAGAATCGTAGATCCAAGAAGATGGAGCGTCGTTGTTTCATATGCGGAGAAGGCGATCAAGCGATGTTTGAGTGCCGAAAGCTAGGGATCCACTGTTTCAACTGCAGGAAATTTGGCCATAAAGTGCGCGACTGCCCCCTCCATAACCGGCGAGCCGCGTTAGAAGTGGACCTGCCCCACAATAACGCCATCACACAAGCACTACCGGCATTGCATGCAAGCGCATTCCTCCACCTAATTAACCCACGCCGGATCCCCCTCACAAAGGACCTAGAAAGCGCCTTCAACTTCTCCTGGGGAAGGCACGGGCGTTGGTGGACCCTTCAGAGGGTTAGCAATGGGGTATATTGTAACACCCCGAATTTCAAATAAGGACAAACTCGGGATTTCACAGGATCTTTACTTCACTTCGTACAATTTTACAAGGAAATTGAAGCTTTTCATTCACAATACATCAGAGTTCCTTTACACTTGGTTTTTTACACAGCGGAAGACTAAAAAATTACAATAATGAAAAACAACTTGTATAACTTTAACATCATTTGCAACATCTTTAACTTCTGAACAGCAACAGCATATCCACTTTATAACTCCATGAATAGTCCATTACCTGCATGTCAGTCTGTGGGCACGTCAGTCACTTACAACTGACGAAATGTTATACACGGCTATCCTCTCTATGCCGGGAATAGTATAACGATCTCATACTTTAACAAATCACAAAAAGATTGAATGAACATATAAAGTGTCAAAATGTGATTATTCTAAACATAAGTGTGTGTCATGCCTTAATGCCTAATGCACACAATCCTACACTAGGATGACACTAATGCACACTTGTTCGGATTCTATGCATCCCATACTACATAGGTCCGAGGGCAAGCGCCTACGTTCTTCACAATACAGGGCTCGATCCCTCGCCATGGAAACTACCCGGTAGCAAAACAAAGTTCAGACTATTCCACGAATGTGAATCCCAGCCTTGGAGTCCACCGCCAGCTGTTATAACAGATTCCACATCGTACGAACCGTCCCGTATGTGACCCTCTAGCCCAGTATATATATATATATACATTGGAGACGGTAAACACAAAAATCCATCCGTCCGACTACTCAAGATCCCGGAGTCCACCGCTGACCCGTCCTCATAGTCCCGGACTAAAATATAATAATCCGTCTCCCACAAGGCAACCTCAGTCCACCAACTGGGTCTATAGTCTTGGAGTCCACCAACAACTATATAGAGCACCCCACTTACGTTTCCCTAAGTTTACTACATCTTCACTTATGTGCCTAAATTTTCCTAAGTTCAAGACATGAATAATTTCCATTGAAAGAATTAGTCTTACCTCCCACCGGACTTAATCAACAAATGCGAGATAGCCCCATGGCCATATCTCCAAATCATATCTCAAATATTTCTTTCAATAATGCCGGTATCGGGGTCTTACTAACTCTAGCTCATAAACTTTCATGTACAAGAAGCATGGGTATTCACACCCTTTAATAATCATGTCTTAACTTATTATATTCATGTCTCTAATTTATCCATACTTTAATCAATGTCTCATCTTTGCATCACTCATGATTCATTCGTTCACAATCTTTGAAAACAATAATTCTTTTCATGACATAAATCCATCACTTTAAGTCTCTTTAGCAACTTAAGCACATATAATATATCTCAACCACATTAACCTTTCTTAAACAAAATTTAGAGTATAACCTTTTCAAAAGAAAAATCATTTCACACAATGATAAATCTCATACTCTTTAATAATTAAAATCTTAAGTCAGAAACTCATTATCCAATTTGAGCATGTATACTAATCAAGTATTCAATTTAAAAGAAATAATCTCCTTGAGACAATTTATTCTCATACCAACACTTTACTTTTCTTCTAAAAATCTAAATTATGCTCTTAATTAATCTCTACTTCTCTACTATTATAACGGGAGAAGGCCTTAATGTATTTTGTCCTCAACCCAAATAATTACAGAGCTGATCCACTTTCGAAATTATTTACCAAACTGGTCCACTTTTGAAATTATTTACCAAACTGGTCCACGTTCGAAAATATTTACCCGACTGACCCATAACAGTTTTTTTTTTTTCTTTTTACCTAAAAATCGTTTATCCAAAGATCCAACACTTTATGATATTGAAATAAACTTTCTCTTGACTGAGATAAATTTTAAAAACAGTAGCAAATCTCATTTCAAACTCTTTTTAAAATATGTATTTCTATTTTTAAATAATTCCCCTTCTCATTCTAGATATAGATTTTGCATTTTTCTCAAAAAAACTTGATTTCTAGGAGTTTTATTCATGAAGACTAGTTTATGTCCACCATCAAACTAATTGAATTTTGGTAATAAAGATAAACATGTCTCTTAATCATCAAGGATAATTCTTTTATGAAGAATTATATTTTTACATAACAACATGCAATAGTAGACATATTTTGTAGTAATAATCTAATTCATCTTTCTTTCTTTCTTCATTTGACTCATCATGGTATCAAGCATAATTTTAGTATAACAATATTACACATGAATCGTATATTCAACACATACAAATTTCCTAAGCATATTAACATGATTCTTAGTATTAATTTATGTTGTCAAAATTCTTCTTTCTCCTTAATATGGTGACAATTGGTTACTTAATCACAACAAGATTTCTTCATTCATGGTAGACTATATTAACATGGATTTTGTTTACAAACATCATATCATGTTCAATCTACACTACACATTTATAAATTTTAAGCATGCATTCTCTACATTAGAAAGTAAGAAATCACCCACTAACACAATGTTAATCTATTTGTCAACATAACATGATTCACGATTAATCTCACTACAATCATAGTATAGTTATTCTATTTTATCAACTCAAAACCACTCGTTCATTTTTTATTTATTTTTTTTTATTAGCATGTACATTCTAAAAAATTTAGAAAGTAGGAGACACCCACCTTATTGAAACTTGACTAATGAAGGGAAGAGCACCACTTCTAGATCCAATGATTCCTAGCTCCTAGTAAGGCTTCTCCTCCTAGCAATAGCTCCAAGCAAGAGATCCTCCAAGCACAATAACTCTCTTTCTTTTTCTTACACTCTTTTCTTTCTTTTTTTTTTTCTCTTGTTTATTTTATTTTTGGTGTGAAAAAGAATGAGAAATGGGTTGCTATTTATAGGACAATGCTAGGGACTATATTGCAAAATCTCTCACCTAATAACTTCTCATTTTAATTCTCTTTTTAATTCTCACCTCTTCATATTTTTAACTCCTAAAACTCCCAACCTCTCATCTCCCCACTCTCCATGAACTTAACCACTCCATTAATCCCCTCCCCTAGCCCACAAAATGGTCCAAATACATTTGTGTGTGCATGCATACATGCACAAACAAATATGAACACATTTCTATAACTCAAAAATGTGTACTAATATTGTAACTTGTCATGTATAACTTAATTTGTGATTTTAATAATGGGCTTGCTACATGGGCTCATTTCTAATTAATTAGTTTGATTATCTAGTGGGCTTGCTACATGGGCTCATTACTAATTAATTTATTTAATTATCTAGTGGGCTCCTCTCCTAATGGGCTACATTTTAGTTTATAGGTCCATGGATCAAAAGAAAGGCTAAATAAAACTAATGCATGCTAAAAATAGTAAAATGAGAGTAGCAAAATGAGAATAAAAATTTGCACGTGCACCATACGTGCAAAAAAAATAAAAAATGCATTTTAATCAAAACAAGGGGAAAATAAATTTTCGTTTTATAAAATAGATTTAAATACATAAAAATAAATAATTTAAACCTATAGAAAATATTATACGTAGTGGTGGAGAATATGTAATTAATACGTGTATTGAAAACACGTAGAAAGCACGTAGAATACAAAATATCGAAATATTATATTTTAGTTGACTGAAATCAATACGGAAAATGTATAAATAGTACGAATCCAAAATATGTAATGAAATACATTACAAAATATACGTGCGTAACACCCAGGGGCAAAATTGTAATTTCCAATTTTGCGGGGTGTTACACTCTCCCCCTCTTAGAGTAGTTCCGTCCCCGGAACTCGCTAGGGTAAAGATTGTATTTTGTACATGTCACAGAAAATATTTGTATTTAGAAAACTGCAATTTTAAGAAAAATAAATGTAGTATACGCAACAAACAAGACAAACTCTTTATAAGAAAACTATGAATATTAAGATGTTACAAGACGGAACAAGAAAATTAGGAAAATGGCATAAGAACTGAAATGTGACAGTAGACAGAATAGTTTGAGAGAAATTTTCGTACAAAAATAATATTAGGTAAGCTATTTGATAAAAGGGAAAAGTCTATTAAGTCGTTACCTTTGAAATAGTTCGGAAAATAATGTGGCGAAGGTAACACAGTCAATAGGTAATTTGGAAAATTTTATCAATATAATAAACGGTAAAAAATTCGCAAACTGTATAACGAAATCGACTTAGCAATTTAAAAAAAAACCATTGAATAAGAGTTTGGAAAAATAAATGGGAATGAGACATGGTTGAAAGTATAGATAACATAAAATGACTTTGTATACCAATAAATAAAATAGTTTGTAAGGTAAGTATAACAATTATACACACAATTTGAAAAAAATAGAAGGCATACGTTGAAATACTTTGTGAATATACAAAATTTTGTAGTGATGAAAATAATTTATAACATTAAGACAAAATAGTGTAAAGCACATACACGAGATAAAAACATGAAAACACTAATTATATAGTATAGCAAATTAGGACAATAGACATAAACGAGTATATGCAAAAATATTAATGTAGTAATTAGATGAGGGTAAAATGATGTGTATACTATTGAAATATATGATATATATAGAAATCATTGGAAAAATATAAGTAATAACTAAGAATGTAAAGACAATTAAAATTTGAGAAAGGATATTGTATAAATAGTGAGTATGTGCAATGTAAAACTATAAAGGTAATGAGCAGCGATTAATAGTAAAAATGTATATGTCAAAACAAATATGCAATAATAGTACCGAATGTAAACAAATAAAACAAAAATGGTAGGTCATATTTATATAGGTAGAAAATTTCAATCTTGTTAAAAACATATAGAATAAGATATTATAGTATCATAGAAATCAAAATCATATAAAATGATTGCTCCTAAGAAAACTTCATAAGAAAAATCCAAAATAATAAATGAAGAAAATATTGGTTGAAATATTAATTTAATAAACGGCAATTTAAAACTTGACAAAATACGTAAAGTAATAGTAGATATAAACGGGTAAACATAAAGTGACGTAAATACATGAAAGACAAAATTTTAAGTTTGAAAAACAAGTTTAAAATATCAAGACTAAGGAAGATAGACAAATAATAAATAATATAAAAAAAATATTTATTTGGAAAATACTGAATATGGAGAAAGTACCATGATAAAAATCTACAAAAATAATTTGAGAGGGAAGTGTGTAAGGTATCATGAATGACGGTCCAAGCCAACCACGCTTCCACTGCGCCACTCTGATACCCAGGGGAAAATGTGCTCGCATACACTCTCATATTAATGTATACGAGGAGAACATCATGAATGAAATTGAATGCAAGTTCAATAACAACTTCATTCACGACTCCAGCCATCCAAAATAAAGAGAAAACATCAATGCATAGAGCAACACAAATGTAAATCACTTACATTTAAATCTCTATAGACTGAAACTCACACTCTAGTGTCCACAGAAATAATATTGTAACTACTTAATAAGGTGTCACGGGTTCTAGACTATAGTTAATGATCTCATTACTCTTCCTAAACAAATCTTTAGTCTATCAAGTTCCGATTTACTTGGGTTAGCCGTAAGAGTCGGTTCCCAGCTAGCGGTGGTCCGAAGACGCTTAAATACCGTGTCGCTTAGGGTTGTTTACACCCGGTTGACAGAAGGACTCTTTTAGCTTGTTCCCAAATTTATCGTCCCTTTTTATCGTTCCTTATAAACTTGTACTACTTGTGAAGCATGCTCTGATACCATCTGTAACACCCCGAATTTCAAATAAGGACAAACTCGGGATTTCACAGGATCTTTACTTCACTTCGTACAATTTTACAAGAAAATTGAAGCTTTTCATTCACAATACATCAGAGTTCCTTTACACTTGGTTTTTTACACAGCGGAAGACTAAAAGATTACAATAATGAAAAACAACTTGTATAACTTTAACATCATTTGCAACATCTTTAACTTCTGAACAGCAACAGCATATCCACTTTATAACTCCATGAATAGTCCATTACCTGCATGTCAGTCTGTGGGCACGTCAGTCACTTACAACTGACGAAATGTTATACACGGCTATCCTCTCTATGCCGGGAATAGTATAACGATCTCATACTTTAACAAATCACAAAAAGATTGAATGAACATATAAAGTGTCAAAATGTGATTATTCTAAACATAAGTGTGTGTCATGCCTTAATGCCTAATGCACACAATCCTACACTAGGATGACACTAATGCACACTTGTTCGGATTCTATGCATCCCATACTACATAGGTCCGAGGGCAAGCGCCTACGTTCTTCACAATACAGGGCTCGATCCCTCGCCATGGAAACTACCCGGTAGCAAAACAAAGTTCAGACTATTCCACGAATGTGAATCCCAGCCTTGGAGTCCACCGCCAGCTGTTATAACAGATTCCACATCGTACGAACCGTCCCGTATGTGACCCTCTAGCCCAGTATATATATATATATACATTGGAGACGGTAAACACAAAAATCCATCCGTCCGACTACTCAAGATCCCGGAGTCCACCGCTGACCCGTCCTCATAGTCCCGGACTAAAATATAATAATCCGTCTCCCACAAGGCAACCTCAGTCCACCAACTGGGTCTATAGTCTTGGAGTCCACCAACAACTATATAGAGCACCCCACTTACGTTTCCCTAAGTTTACTACATCTTCACTTATGTGCCTAAATTTTCCTAAGTTCAAGACATGAATAATTTCCATTGAAAGAATTAGTCTTACCTCCCACCGGACTTAATCAACAAATGCGAGATAGCCCCATGGCCATATCTCCAAATCATATCTCAAATATTTCTTTCAATAATGCCGGTATCGGGGTCTTACTAACTCTAGCTCATAAACTTTCATGTACAAGAAGCATGGGTATTCACACCCTTTAATAATCATGTCTTAACTTATTATATTCATGTCTCTAATTTATCCATACTTTAATCAATGTCTCATCTTTGCATCACTCATGATTCATTCGTTCACAATCTTTGAAAACAATAATTCTTTTCATGACATAAATCCATCACTTTAAGTCTCTTTAGCAACTTAAGCACATATAATATATCTCAACCACATTAACCTTTCTTAAACAAAATTTAGAGTATAACCTTTTCAAAAGAAAAATCATTTCACACAATGATAAATCTCATACTCTTTAATAATTAAAATCTTAAGTCAGAAACTCATTATCCAATTTGAGCATGTATACTAATCAAGTATTCAATTTAAAAGAAATAATCTCCTTGAGACAATTTATTCTCATACCAACACTTTACTTTTCTTCTAAAAATCTAAATTATGCTCTTAATTAATCTCTACTTCTCTACTATTATAACGGGAGAAGGCCTTAATGTATTTTGTCCTCAACCCAAATAATTACAGAGCTGATCCACTTTCGAAATTATTTACCAAACTGGTCCACTTTTGAAATTATTTACCAAACTGGTCCACGTTCGAAAATATTTACCCGACTGACCCATAACAGTTTTTTTTTTTTTCTTTTTACCTAAAAATCGTTTATCCAAAGATCCAACACTTTATGATATTGAAATAAACTTTCTCTTGACTGAGATAAATTTTAAAAACAGTAGCAAATCTCATTTCAAACTCTTTTTAAAATATGTATTTCTATTTTTAAATAATTCCCCTTCTCATTCTAGATATAGATTTTGCATTTTTCTCAAAAAAACTTGATTTCTAGGAGTTTTATTCATGAAGACTAGTTTATGTCCACCATCAAACTAATTGAATTTTGGTAATAAAGATAAACATGTCTCTTAATCATCAAGGATAATTCTTTTATGAAGAATTATATTTTTACATAACAACATGCAATAGTAGACATATTTTGTAGTAATAATCTAATTCATCTTTCTTTCTTTCTTCATTTGACTCATCATGGTATCAAGCATAATTTTAGTATAACAATATTACACATGAATCGTATATTCAACACATACAAATTTCCTAAGCATATTAACATGATTCTTAGTATTAATTTATGTTGTCAAAATTCTTCTTTCTCCTTAATATGGTGACAATTGGTTACTTAATCACAACAAGATTTCTTCATTCTTGGTAGACTATATTAACATGGATTTTGTTTACAAACATCATATCATGTTCAATCTACACTACACATTTATAAATTTTAAGCATGCATTCTCTACATTAGAAAGTAAGAAATCACCCACTAACACAATGTTAATCTATTTGTCAACATAACATGATTCACGATTAATCTCACTACAATCATAGTATAGTTATTCTATTTTATCAACTCAAAACCACTCGTTCATTTTTTATTTATTTTTTTTTATTAGCATGTACATTCTAAAAAATTTAGAAAGTAGGAGACACCCACCTTATTGAAGCTTGACTAATGAAGGGAAGAGCACCACTTCTAGATCCAATGATTCCTAGCTCCTAGTAAGGCTTCTCCTCCTAGCAATAGCTCCAAGCAAGAGATCCTCCAAGCACAATAACTCTCTTTCTTTTTCTTACACTCTTTTCTTTCTTTTTTTTTTTCTCTTGTTTATTTTATTTTTGGTGTGAAAAAGAATGAGAAATGGGTTGCTATTTATAGGACAATGCTAGAGACTATATTGCAAAATCTCTCACCTAATAACTTCTCATTTTAATTCTCTTTTTAATTCTCACCTCTTCATATTTTTAACTCCTAAAACTCCCAACCTCTCATCTCCCCACTCTCCATGAACTTAACCACTCCATTAATCCCCTCCCCTAGCCCACAAAATGGTCCAAATACATTTGTGTGTGCATGCATACATGCACAAACAAATATGAACACATTTCTATAACTCAAAAATGTGTACTAATATTGTAACTTGTCATGTATAACTTAATTTGTGATTTTAATAATGGGCTTGCTACATGGGCTCATTTCTAATTAATTAGTTTGATTATCTAGTGGGCTTACTACATGGGCTCATTACTAATTAATTTATTTAATTATCTAGTGGGCTCCTCTCCTAATGGGCTACATTTTAGTTTATAGGTCCATGGATCAAAAGAAAGGCTAAATAAAACTAATGCATGCTAAAAATAGTAAAATGAGAGTAGCAAAATGAGAATAAAAATTTGCACATGCACCATACGTGCAAAAAAAATAAAAAATGCATTTTAATCAAAACAAGGGGAAAATAAATTTTCGTTTTATAAAATAGATTTAAATACATAAAAATAAATAATTTAAACCTATAGAAAATATTATACGTAGTGGTGGAGAATATGTAATTAATACGTGTATTGAAAACACGTAGAAAGCACGTAGAATACAAAATATCTAAATATTATATTTTAGTTGACTGAAATCAATACGGAAAATGTATAAATAGTACGAATCCAAAATATGTAATGAAATACATTACAAAATATACGTGCGTAACACCCAGGGGCAAAATTGTAATTTCCAATTTTGCGGGGTGTTACATATATCATATCCAATTTCCAACTGCCACAGAAGCAGAAGGCGTGATTGCTGAAGGGGATTTTCAATTCTCTGGTTTCAATGCTACCTTCTCTCCCTGGTCAATGGACTACGGAGCCAGACTGCGACCAAAGCCATGCTTCATTTGGATCAATCTCCCCCTCCTGCCATTCCACTATTGGAACCGTGAGTCTCTTGAGCACCTTATTACTCCTTTTGGCAAACTAATCACTTTGAGTAGAGAAATGCAAGATGCGAAGGCCAGAGACCAATCGTTAGTTCTCATTGAGGTGGAGGACTTAACGCTCATCCCAAAAACTCTCACCATTCGGTACACTGCACCATGGAGTCTAGAGAAACATGTTCATGAAGTCCCCATACTGCTCCTGGGAGATCCTATCGTGGTTGAAGATGTTCAGACAGGCAAGGTACAACTTTTCACCACGGCCAGATCTTCATATGGTACTGGAAGTGCAAGCTTTTGGCGTCCCAGGGCGCTGGGAGGCCCTAACAATGTCGGTGCAGGCGACACCTCAGCAAATCTCCGGCTATGACTGCGGTGGAAGCTGATTTGAATCCCCGTGATTCGAGGGAGAAGATCCCATCGGACGCGCAATCCCCGCGAGCTGATGATAATTTGGAAATCTTACTGAATGTTCCTAATTAGGCGGATTCTAGCTTAAATAAAGGAATCTTGCCAAATCCGTTAACTGCTCCCCAATCTGTGGAGGATCCCGCGCTAAATTCAAATCTTGCCAAGCTGGCACCCAGGTGGTCCAGATCTCCAAATCCTCAGATAGTAACAACAAGGCAATCTCGCATGGCCCCACCAAATCTCCGCACATCCAGGCTGACTTAACCAATGGAGATTCGCATGAAGAAGTTACCCTTCCACTCTCACTCTTCTCCAAGATTCAACCGGCAGTTGAAGGAGCTCTCATGGAATCTATACCAGAAGAAATGAGTAATCTGAATGCTGCTGAGAAGGTGGTCTTCAGAGCAAGTACCAGCAATGTTCGAGGTGAGAGCTTCCACACTCGCTCCCTACTTCGGAGAACCTAACCCAAAGTTGCAAGCTTCTTCATCTCGGTTCCGCCAGGCTTTGATGAAGGGCCCTCCAAGAAGTTGAAGCGCTCAAGATCGGCTGGCAAGCTCAAAAGCACTAGGCCATTCATGAAGCACCTCTCCACCACCATCAAGAAAAAGACCTCAGGTACCTCTTCTTCAGTTGCTTCAATTACAAATGCTCATCTTAATCCGTTTGAACTACTATCAAATGAGGATATCTTAGAAGTAGCTGAATCTATTGGAGTGGAGGCTAAAGGGCCACGCTCGGTGCACGCTTTAAAGGGCCCTCCGAAAGTTTTAGTTGATCAACCTGATCAACTAGACCATTCTGTTTAAATGCCCAGTCTCTCTGATTCTGAGGATCAAATTTTGTTTAATGTTTTGTGCATTTTGATGCAATTTCTCTCTATGAAGATATCTAGTTGGAATGTGAGAGGGTTAGGCAACCCTGACAAATGCTCGCTTATAAAAGAAGGAATTCGCAGCTGCTCCCCATCGGTTGTCTGCCTGCAAGAGACTAAACTCATAAATCCAAGTCCCCAAAAACTCTCATCGATTGGAGGAAGTCTTATCACCAATTGGATTCAGCTCGACTTTATTAACAGCTGTGGAGGCATACTCTTAGGGTGAAATGACCAACTTCTGGATTGCACTTACTCAGCCATTGATATTTTCTCAGTCTTTGCTTCCTTCAAGCACTGCGCTTCAGAAGAAGCTTGGCCGATTACAACTGTATATGCTCTCTTTGACCTGGAAGATAGAGAACTTTGTTTTTAAATTCAACAGCATCGAAGCCACCTCGAAGATGCCCACCTCAAAGATGCATGGGTCCTGTGAAGGGACTTCAATGTCACTATTTCAGACACTGAGAGGTCCAGTAGTAGGGGCTCAACAAGGGACATGAGATGTTTTCAAGAATTCGTTCATGATCTAGCCCTCATTGACCTACCACTCTCAGGCAGGAAATACTCCTGGTCTAATCTTCGAACATCCCCTTCAATGGCCAGGCTTGACAGATTTTTGATCACAGCAGCATGGGACCTCTCCTTCCCCAACTGCATACAATACTCCCTCCCCAGATTTTTGTCTGACCACTGCCCCATAATTCTCGACACTCAGGTAATTCCACATCAAGTACACTACTTCAGATTTGAGAAAGCTTGGCTTAAACACTCCTCCTTTGTTCCTGCGGTTCAAGAATGGTGGCAACTCTTCTCTTGTTTTGGCAATCCAGTAGACATCTTTGCATGCAAGCTAAAGCTTCTCAGGAGGCGAATTAGAAGATGGAGAAATGATACCTTTGGCCACATCCCCATCCAAAAGAAGCATCTCCAGGAAAAGTTGCTCAGGTTGGAGAATGACACAGAGCAACTCTCCACGCCAGCTAACTCCCTTAAAGCAACTCAACTTGAGCTCCAGAATCTAATCAAAGCAGTAGCAGTTTATTGGAGATAGAGATCACGAGTGCAATGGATCAGGAAAGGTGATGCAAACTTTAAATTCTTTCACTCAATTGTGAATGGAAGAAGGCGGCGGAACTTCATCCACAGCCTCACAATTGATAACAGTCTTACAACCTCTCCCCCTATGATCAGAATGGCTTTTGAGAACCATTTTCAGGAGATTTGTGGCACTGCCCCCCTGTCTGACTTTCGAATTGATTGGTCATCTCTTTATCCATCTAATGCAATCAACTTGGAGCACCTAGACAACCCGATCACTATTGAGGAGACTAGAAATGCAGTCTTTGATATGAGTAGTGACAAGGCACCTGGCCCCGATGAGTTCTCCATGAGCTTCTACCATACTTTCTGGGACACCATCAAAGAAGATTTATTTGCCATGCTGCAGTCGATGCAAAGGGGAGACGCTGACCTCGGCAGAGTAAATTACTCTAATATTATATTAATACCTAAGTGTGAGGGAGCAAACTCTATAACGGACTTCAGACCTATCAGCTTGCTTAACTGCTCATTCAAGATCTTCACCAAAATCCTAGCCAACAAACTCAGCCCGATCCTACACTCTCGTGTCGTCCTCTCAAAGTGCCTTCCTGAAAGAAAAATCAACGGTGGATTGTTTTCTAGTAGCTCATGAAGCTATCAACCTCTGCAGTAAACGGAACTCAGATACGCTCTTGTTTAAGATAGACTTCACCAAAGCATTTGACATAGTGAGCTGGGAATTTCTAGACCAGCTTCTTATTGCCAGAGGATTTGGACCTGCTTGATGCACGTGGATTCATATGATCCTTAGAACGGTAAAATCATCAGTTATCATCAACGGAGAGGGAGGAAAGCAAATCAACTCCAAACGAGGACTCAAGCAGGGGGACCTTCTCTCGCCAATGCTCTTCATCTTAGTTGTTGATGTGCTTGCTCAGATGCTCTTTAGTGGTCGCAGAAATAGTGCATTCTCCCAGCTACCTATCAGAGGCTCCCTAGCAAATCTGTCAGTTCTTCTGTTCGCAGATGATACTTTAATCTTTTGCATAGGAGACGAACAGGAGATACTCAACCTCAAGGTGACACTGAAACTCTTTGCCATTGTCTCTGGCCTAGCCATAAACTTCAAAAAGTCTTCGATCGTATACTTTGGAAAATCGAAGGCCAAGCTGCATGCCTTTTCGACCATTCTAGAGTGTAAAGAAGAACGCTTACCTTTCAATTACCTTGGAATGCCACTCTCCAGGGGAAAGCTTAGCAAAAGAAGTTGGCAACCACTAATTCTAAAGATTGAGCGAAGACTCTCGGTGTGGAAGGGCAAGATGCTATCTAGAGGGGGGAGGTTAGTATTTATTAATGCTGTTCTAAGTGCCTTGCCAGTATACTTCACCTCTTTCTTCAGACTACCTCTCTGGGTGATCAAAAGAATTGATCAAATTCGTAGTAGATTCTTTTGGAGTGGCTCCGACACGGATGTGAAAGGAGTGGCTTGTATGAGGTGGACGGCACCAACCCAAACAGCAAGGTGGACTTGGTGTTCTAGACTTGGAAGTCTTTAATGAAGCCCTCCTCATGAAATGGTGGTGGAACTTAGTCTCTTCAGACTCGCTAGCTAGCCAAACACTGCGGAGCTTATAATATAGAAGCAATTCCAACTGCTTTACAAGTCCCCAAATGGCTTCCAACTTCTGGAAGGGGATCTTCTATCTCAAGGAACAATTTTTTATCAATGTGAACTAGCAGCTAGGCAATGGAAACCATATCGAATTCTGGACGTCACAATGGATTAATGACAACAACATAGTCTTCCTCTGTCCCTCTCTTACTCTGCGGCATAGAATCTTCAAGCTGAGGTCCTCTCCCAGGGAACTTGGATCAATGGGGTATGGCACTGGCAACCACGGCTAAACTGTATCTCTACACCCACCATTCGTGAAGAAAAACAGAGACTCATAGAAATGATTGCAGATTACCAGCCTTCCAACTCAGTTGATAACCCTTCATGGCGACTCACAACAACTGAAACCTTCACCGTCAAATCAGCCTACAGCTTCTTCTTCATCTCTGGCCTGCGCTCCCCCTACTATGTGGCAACGTGGTCTTCAGCTGCCCCCCTGAAATGCAAGATCTTCATCTGGCTGATGAGTTGGGACAGACTCAATTCGAAAGAATTTCTTCGATCTAAAGGATGGTCAGGAGACACGACATGCACAGCTTGTGCGTGCCCTGTTGAGACGACCTACCATATTTTCTTTGCATGCCCTACGGCCATTACCACTTGGGATTACTTCACCACACTATTCCATTTACACTCCCTACCTAATGACTTGCATGAATGCTTTACTTGGTGTTTTGGAACACAAGCACACAGACACACTTGGCATCTTCTCATTATTTCAATCTGTTGGAGTATCTGGCTTGCTAAAAATGAGCGCATTTTTTCTTCTAAATTCTTGAAACCGCAGCAAATTATTTCTAATGCATTATTTTGGTTTCAATCCCGGCTAGATAGACTTGACAGCAAGAAGAAGAAGTTGGTGTTGTTACGGGAGATTGAGCTGGCCAGTCTTCAAGATACCCTACTCAAACAGGCGCTTATTCGAATTGATCAGGCCGAAAGTGGGGAGGACTGCTGCTCGGGCTAAGCACTATCTTGGAGGCATTTCATTTTGTTATTTTGCATGCTGTATGCTTTTTTGGGGCACTGCTATAGGTCCAATCTTTATATAACCTCTTTATTTTGCTACTCTTGATGATCAAGGATTCGGCTAATGTAGGTTGAACTATCTTGATCATGTTTTGTACTATGGACTTATAATTATTCATTATTAATATACTTTTTGTGAGGCAGGAACTTACCCTGCCTATAACCAATCAAAAAAAAAGTCTTTTTGATTTCTGAATTGAGCGTCAGATGATCTATCGCCACGATCAACCCCAATGTCTAGACTTTTTGCAAGTCAGCGGAGGCGATCGTCACCACACGAATCGAATCCTGCGGCGCAAACAAGTCAGATCGTCAAGTCAATCGCAGTCAAAGACAGTCAACACCATTGAAAGTCAAAAGGTCAACTTCTTGATTGTTCCTCCAAAGAAATTGCTCCCATACCGAAAAAAGCAGCAACAAATATATACTGGTTTATTAACATGCAATGCATAAATACTTGTATTCTCTTTACATATATCAAAATATAACCCTTTACATTCACCATCCACTAAACTTAATATAAAAAGTAAATGCATCACTTCTTGTCACTATATGAAAAACAACTATATACACAAAAATAAAACAAGTTCTATACATGACGAATAGCCTAAAGAGTAAATACAAAATCAACAAGAAGAAGACACTTTATCCAACTCGTTGATGGAGTCAAACTCGTTGATGGAGTCAACATTTCATTGAATCGATATTATGAAAGAATTTAAACTTCCATTAAAAATTCATATTCCAAAACCTTCGATTAAAACCAGCATCAACACTGACATATGTATAATAAATAATGAAAAATATATATATTGCTAAATCAATTCATAAATCACAATTAAATTTCAGAGAAACTAAATCACAACGGAGTAAATGAATCACCATTTAGAGATGTCCACAATAAAATCCAAGCGACCCTTTGGAATTTTGATATTCCATCCTGAAGCAATTTCCTTTCATTCATGCTTTTTCTCTCTCTCTCTCTCTCTCTCTCTCTCTCTCTTCGTTCTTCTTGCACGCATTGAAAGCAAAAGAAACGATAAAGGAGAAAAACCAGTTTCTTTTCCCAAAAAGCCACAAGTACAAATTTACAATTAATCCTCAAATTATAATATTTCAAGATGGGTAATGCTACTCCTACAACTCATTGGAGATGTGTACAACCCACTACAACCTATATAAATTCCAATGGGTAATGCTACTCCTACAACCTTTACAACCTTAGGTGGCGCAATCTCATTGGAGATGTGTACAACCCACTATAACCTACTCTACAATAAATTCCAATGAAATTGTGTCACCTAAGGTTGTAAAAGAAAGGTTGTAAGAAAAGGTTGTAGGTGTAGCATTACCCTTTGAAGATAGACCCAAAACCAATCAATATTTGCAAATTTATCTAAAAAAACCCATAAAATAAATTATCAGAAAAGACATGATAGTGTTCAGAATTTTGGGATATTACAAAGAAGTCGGGCTCTTAATTTGCTAAAAGATCAGCAAGAAAATCGAAAAAGTCAGCAGCTTCCAACATGTCTCCTTCCTATTGATTTTGCCACATAGCCCCAAAGTAGAGGAGTTGGTGATAAAATGATGTCACTATAAGGGAAATCCTGCTTCACACCTATACACTGATGGGTTGTTAAAGTCTGCAAAGAATGAAAATCTCGTAAGTAACAATCATTACAAATTACAGACACTAAGAGAGCATTAGTGTGTGAATCTTTACGCAAACCCAGCATGCAAGGAGATATTCTAATGTCATGCAACATGTGGCAAAAGTGTGATAATATTGTGTACTACATATCTAATATTTCACCTTTCTCTGATCATCACTTTTTACGTGAAACAAAATCTAATGTGCTTCCAGTAGGTTTCGCTGTATAAGTAAGGAGGTAATTTCTTCATACAGAGTGATGATTATGACGCAATGAGCTACTCCATGGAAATTCTACACCTTTCACTATGAGCTTAAATGCTTAATGATATAAGATGTCTGTGTATGAAAAATCAGACTAGAAAGCCACTTATGAAAACCTTAGGAATAAAAGAACAAAATGAGCCACTTGATCCATGAGTAAGAGACCTGCATCTAAAAAACTTGATTTTTTTCAAACATTGTTTGACATGGAGATAATGAATAATGCAAATCGTTCATAGAGTGACCCACCAAGTGATTAGAATCACTCTATATGGTGGTCCCCTTTCTCCTGCAGGTCGGCCAGCTTAGTATAAAACTGCATTTGTACTATATATATATATATAGAGAGAGAGAGAGAGAGAGAGAGAGAGAGAGAGAGAGAGAGAGCTATCTTCCATTGCAAACGCAAATGTTGTGCAAATGCGTGCAAACCACTTAACTCGTCATTGCCAACGACGGGTTAAGTGGTTTGCACGTTTGCAAATGCTACAGTAGCGTTTGCAATGAAAGAAAGCTCATATATATATAAGGGGAAAGGGGTATGTGAGCAACTTGCTCATATAATTAATTGCTCATTTACTAAATGAGCAAGTTGCTCATATCCCTTTTACCCATATATATATATATATACCTATATATATATATATATATATATATATATTATTATTATTATTATTATTATTATTATTATTATTATTATTATTTGCTAACTCTAACCTATTGGGTTTCTCGTTCCACTGAACATTATGCAAAATATTATAATTATTCTGAAGGCAATTAACATTCCTACATCTAAAGGAATCGGGAAGCTGCATAACTTCTGTGTATGCTTCCTATATAGACCATAAAAATGTCAGAAAGTCGAACAGAAATAATGTCACTAACAGTGATAAGTTGTTTCTTTCATATGAACGATAAACTATCAAAATTGAAGTTTTCCCAAATCAAACTAGCATGGTTTTCATGTTAAGCTATCGGATTGTATTTCAGAATCACAAAAGAATAATAGGGCAAAAGATCATACCAGAGTATCATAAAAGAATTTTGCAGATTTTGCTCTACTTTGTCCTCGTAGAACTTGAGCCAAATTCAGAATCTCTTCTCTTCTCTGATCTCTACAACTTAAAAACCTCTCAAGTAGATACTTTGCCACCGCCCTGAAGAATAAAGAACGTTATGTCATATGCAAATAGATCATGTCGTTAAACATCAAGAATCAAGATTAGAACCAGAATTCTCCAATTTACCTAGTTTTCACTGACCAGCCCGTATCTGCTATATTGAAGAATTATCAAAGAATATGTTAGAATGTTGTGAAAGTTTTAATTTAAAAAAACAATGTTTAAGAATACCTTGGTCACTGATTTCCTTTTCAAAAAATTCAACATCCTATCCAATATAAAACAATAAAACATTATTTTGGGAATGCCTTGACATTGGTTAAGTGACAATAGATAAAATGCAAAAGAATAAAAAATAGAAAATGAAAACTTTCCAGGTCCATCATGTCAACATCAGAGGCTGGAATTTCAATAGGAGACATCTCTTTCATTCTCACTTCTGATCTATCAGGAGTTGAAATCTCAGAAAAAATAGCTGGCAGTGGAGAAGACTCTTTCAGTCTCACTTCTGAGGATGTTTCGCAACGCACATCTACGTTACCAATGAACAAACTTGTATCTCTCTTATGCAGCAGATAAGCAGAGGAGTTGTCATGGAGGTTAGCTTTATGCTCAAGAGAAATATCTGCAAACAGACAGACTACTTAACATAATGGAAATGTTTGAATACAGAAAGGCAAAAAAAAACACAAGTATCAACTTACAAGGAAACAAAGGTTCCATCATAAAACTTTGATGAAGATTAGAGATTTGGTAAGCCTTCCAAACATCCAGAGATGTATGTGGTGCTTTCCTGCGTTTATATACTAAGTCACTTGCATCATGTATCCACGTTCTCATAGTCCTGAAGATTTAATATCAATGACCTCTGTCAGCACACACATATATGCAATTTATACATGCAGTGCACAAAAGCAGGGATGATCTTCCTACTTTCAAGGCAGTAGACAAGCAAAATGTCCCTTCTTTTGTTTAAGCATCACAGAGTAATTATATATTTTATGTTTCCTTATTTCAGTGGAGCAGTAACAATGTGAAGGTTAAACTCCATAATCTCAGTAAATGGTTGTAATTAGCTGAAATAGGATTGGCCACATTGTTATCTTTGAACTGAGTTTAATATAACAAAAGAAGTGACCTAATGACAAAAAACTCATTGTAGCTGTTTTGATCTGTAATAGTAAAAATTGGGAACAATGAATTATTTACAAAATACTAACATATGTGATATATATTAACAAAAAAGTATCTAAGTTGTAGCTCAGATGGTATGGCTAAAGGGATGTCTTAGGTTCGTGACCAGTCTTAGGTTCGTGACCAGGCTACAATGCAGCCCTTTAGTCAAAAAAGAAAAATACATTTTTCTTCCCAACAAACTTGCATACTTTAAGAGAAGACAATCAATTTCTTTTAAGCACTAGCCTGTGATTAACATAATTAATTCTTGATTACTGAAATATCAATCTCAAACTTCTTTCATAGTTAATATCATAATGGTGTTTATAAAATACATTATGAAAAAATATAAATGAAAAAGATTGTGACAATTTTAGAGGATCCCAAACTCTTTATTCAAGTGGGAATAGGCACAGTCAAAAAGAGAGAAAAATAATCGCCATATTTTTTTTCGGCCGGCCTCAATCCCTTAGGCCAAAAAACTCAAGGCTGGGCAAGGCAAACCTAAGGCCCGTTAATTTGAGTCGAGCTACAATCCTTGCCATAGGATGAACACATGTATTAGAGTATACTGATTTTGTTCCATCACACTGTAAAAACTATTTTAGTTTAGTCTTATATTGGGTAAATTAGGAGAGGAGTGAGATGGTGGCCTCTCATCGACAATTTAAAAATAATTCATTCTCTTGTTCCCTGACTCAGAAACGGGAAATGCTATCGAATTGAGACAAGAACACTAAAATCTATTCCAAACTAAACACAGCCAAAAAGAAGAACAGGAAAGAAAAATACTCCACATATTATAGTAACAGCTTCCAACATTGCTTCAGGCCTTTTGGGTCAGGCATAAAAAGACGGATGAGGATTGAGAAGGGTAAACTGAAACCTGAGATACTCTGGAAGCTGGGTAGTGATCCATGTCTCTTCAATAACCTATCTATGATTTAAATTAATTGGCAAAGCAGTTTTTCTTGGCCAACCCTTTCCTCGTATTTGGAAGGTTCAACTACATACCAAAAATATATAAACTAAAAATAATAATTACTTACTCATTAGACAACACAATTTTGTCATCAAAAAGAATCTTTCTTTTCCTAAACAATCGGTGTTCCTTCCTCGTCTTTGGAGTAACAACTGCAAACTTCGGTGAAGGCAGACCTGAACCATAAACGTTGTTAAAACTTTAGGTAGCATACTTAAGAGCAAATAATGTTATATTCCCTTAAACATGGAAGCATACAAAATTAATGACAGACACACACCATCATCCACACACATGTCTGTGTTAGACACGTATCAACCATCAAGGAAGCAAGTCCAATATCTATCCTGTATGTCAAATTTATGCGTGGTTCAAAACCCAACTAGAAGTGGAATGTCAGTTCCATATCAAAGACATGTTTGGTGGCATACTATGCGTCAAATTGTGTTGAGAGTGGGACAAATGAGGGTGAGAGTGGTGAGAGATATTTAGGAATAGTTTTATATTATTACTATTATTTTTTTGAATAAAGGGTTACATCGTAGCTTGGCCTCGAACCTCAGACTTCCATTTACCCATCCCAAACCCTTTTTACAATCTGAGCTAGTCACTATCTAGTAAACATATAATGAAATATGTAAGTATATAACATTAAGGCTAAATGAGTAAGTTATTTACTTAAGTGATCTAGCTATAGCGATTGGATGCAAACTACCCAATCAAGCTTACGGATCAAATCGACACCCAACTTATGCCATAAAAATCTATATATAACAAAAATGAACATTGCATATACGTAATCTTCTTCTTTTTGGCAAATTCTCATAACAAGACGTTGGAGTTGTTGTATCCTGCTAGGCAGTTAAAATCGGTTTACGGAACTAATCGGTTTAGGAGCGATTAGTGATTAATCGGGTTATCGGAAAAAAATCGGGGATAAAATCGGAAAAATCACGGCGCGCACGCGTGTGTGTAGAGAGAGAGAGGGAGTCATCTTTCGTTGTGCACTAGGCCACCTTATGCACTCGGCCTTCCCGCCTTCGTATTGACGATCCGAACCGTTCACATTGATCTACACATCTAAATTAGTCTAAATATGTAAAATCAAATCATTTGAAATTCATTTGCCCATCCATTGAAGTGTTACAAAATTGTATGGCTGAAAATTATTGTTTTTTATAGTCACATGATGGATGGGCAAATGAATTTCAAATGATTTGATTTTACATATTTAGACTAATTTAAATGTGTAGATCAATGTGAACAGTTCGGATCGTCAATACGAAAGCGGGAAGGCCGAGTGCACACGGCGGCCTAGTGGACAACGGAAGGGGACTATATATATATATATGAGCAACCTTCCATTGCAAGCGCAAATGTTGTGCAAACGCATGCAAACCACTTAACCCGCTATCGGCAATGATGGGTTAAGGCAAAACACATAACCCGTCATTGCCAATGACGGGGGTTATGTGTTTTGCCTTAACCTGCTATTGCCAATAGCGGGTTAAGTGGTTTGCACGTTTGCAAATGCTACAGTAGCGTTTGCAATGGAAGATTACTCTCTCTCTCTCTCTCTCTATATATATATATATAGGAAAATCTTCCATTGTGTACCACCCCTCCGTGTGCACTCGTGTGCACTCGGCCTTCCCGCCTTCGTATCGACGATCCGAACGTTCACATTGATCTACACATCTAAATTAGTCTAAATATGTAAAATCAAATCATTTCAAATTCATTTGCCCATCCATCATGTGACTATAAAAAACAATGATTTTCAATCATACTATTTTGTAACACTTCAATGGATGGGCAAATGAATTTTAAATGATTTGATTTTACATATTTAGACTAATTTAGATGTGTAGATCAATGTGAACGGTTCAGATCGTCGATACGAAGGTGGGAAGGCCGAGTGCACACGCCGTGTGCATCATAGGTGGCGCACAACGGAAGACTTCCCTATATATATATATATATATATATGAGAAACGCTCCATTGAAAACGTACTGTAGCGAAGAAAATGTGGAAAACCACCTAGGCCGTTGTTGGAAACAACGACCTAGGTTATAATGCATGCATTATAACCTAGGCCATTGTTTCCAACAACGGCCTAGGTGGTTTTCACGTGTTTTCACAACATCTGCATTTTCAATGGAGCATTTCCCTATATATATATATATATATATATATATATATAGGAAAAGGCTCCGTTGCACACTACTTTTGGTGCTCACGGCGTGAACACTACGTCTTCGGGCGTTCAAATCCAAAATCCGAACCGTTCACATTGATCTACACATCTAAATTAGTCTAAATATGTAAAATCAAATCATTTGAAATTCATTTGCCCATTCATTGAAGTATTACAAAATTGTATGGCTGAAATTCATTGTTTTTATAGTCGCGTGATGGATGGGCAAATGAATTTCAAATGATTTGATTTTACATGTTTAGACTAATTTTGATGTGTAGATCAATGTGAACGGTTCGGATTTTCGATTTGAACGCCCGAAGACGTAGTGTTCACGCCGTGAGCACCAAGGTAGTGTGCAACGGAGCCTTTCCCTATATATATATATATATATATATGGGAAAAAATGATTTACTATCTCTGAAGTATATGAGATCTTAAATTTAAATTATCGTGTATCTCTGAAGTATAGGAGCATCACGGAATTGAGAATGAGAGACAAATATGATGTGGACTAAAATGACTACGTACATAAGAGAAATTTCAAATGAGGTACTTGGAGAATCTAAAGGTAGAGGGTTGCTAAATAAAAAAATATGGTGGAGGCAAAAAGAACTCCAAAACATTGTGAGAGAAAAAAGATCAACCTTCAAAATATGGCAAAAGAATAGAAATGAAGAGGATTTGGAGAGATATAAGACCGTTTAAAAAGAAATTAAGAAAGCGGTAAGAGATGCAAAATAAAAAGCTTATGATGATTTATATACAAAATTAGAAACAAAAGAATGAGAAAATAACATTTATAAGCTTGCTAAATAAAGGGATAGAAAAAGAAAAGATCTAGATACAATTAAGTGTATTAAGAGCAAGGATTCAATAGTCTTAGTAAAATATGAGAAAATTAAGGAAAGATTGCGAAATTACTTAAGAAGTTATTAAATGAAAAGGCTGTAGATAACTTGAATATAGAGGACTCGAGGGAGAGTCAAGCGCATATGTTTTTCAGTACAATTAGGACATCGGAGGTTCGAAATGCTCTAGGAATGATGAAAATACGAATAGCTTTAGAATCGGATGATATACCCATTGAAGTTTGGAGGTGTCTTGGAAATGTAGGAGTGATTTGGTTAACAAAATTATTTAATAAAATTTTAAGGACTAAGAAAATGGCTAATGAATGGAGAAAGAGTATTCTTGTACCTATATATAAAAATAAAGGAGGTATACAAAGTTGCTCAAACTATCGGAGAATTAAATTAATGAGTCATACAATGAAAATTTGGAAAAGAGTGATCGAAGATAGGCTGAAACTAGAAACCACAGTGTCTGAGAATCAGTTTGGGTTGAGTGATCGAACATAGACTGAGACTAGAAACTACAGTCCCTGAGAATCAGTTTGGATTTATGCCTAGGAGGTCAACAATGGAAGCAATTTATGTACTGAGGAGACTTATGAAAAAATATAGGAAGAATAAGAAAGATCTACATATGGTTTTTATAGATCTAGAAAAAGCATAAGATAAAGTCCCTAGAGACATAGTATAGTGGGTGTTAAATAATAAAAGAGTAATTATTCGGTATATTGAGGTTATTAAGGATATGTATGAAGGGGCAACGACCATAATTAGAACAACCACGGGTGAGATCAGCAATTTTCCTATTACAGTAGGTTTACACCAAGGTTCGGCTTTAAGCCCCTATCTCTTCACTTTGGTTATGGATGAATTAACGCGATGAATACAAGATGAGGTGCCTTAGTGTATGCTTTTTGCCGATGATATCATTTTAGTGGACAAGACTAGAGCAGGAGTCAATACTAAATTAGAATAGTGGAGAGAAACTTTGCAAGCTAGAGGCTTTAGGATAAGTAGAACTAAAACAGAGTATATGGAGTGTAATTTTAGTGATATTCGGAACACAGCTGAGGAAGTAGTGAAGCATGATGGCCAAGAGATATCTAAGAGATACCGTTTCCAATATGTAGGCTCAATTATACAGAGAGAGATTTGTGAAGATGTTATACATAGGATCCAAGCATGGTGGCTTAAGTGGAGAACTGCCGGTGGTATTTTGCATGACAAGCGTATACCTTTGAAGTTGAAGGAAAAAATTTATAAGATGGTTGTTAGACCAGCAATGATGTATGAAGCAGTGTTGGGCAACAAAGAAACATGTCCAAAAAATGAGTGTAGCACAGATAAGGATGCTAAGATGGATGTGTGGTAAAACAAGGATAGAATTAGAAACGAGCATATACGAGACATGCCTCAAGTGATTTAGACATGTCACACGTAGACCAAGTAGTGCTCCCGTTAGAAAGAGTGATTTGATAAGTATTGATGGTAAAGTTAAGGGTAGAGGAAGACCTAAACTAACTTGGGTGGAAACGGTAAAAAAAGATATGATAACATGTGACCTTACAGAAGATATTGCTCTAAACGGAGTAGAATGGAAAACCAGGATTCATATAGCCGACCCCAACTAGTTGGAGAAAAGGCTTTGTTGTTGTTGTTGTTGTTGTTGTTGTTGTTGTTGTTGTGTATTTAATATCTATTTGACTTTGTTAATAAAATGTATATTTTGTCTTGATGCAGATAATTAAGAATACTCTTGAATGGGAAGAAATGATGCTCGAATCCATTTTATTGCCCCCAAGAAAAAGTGATGCAATGTGATTTTTGTAAAAATACAATGTAATTTTTGTAGGTTTAAGTTATTATTTTTGTAAAACTACAATGTGTTCGTTTGTACTAATATATAACTTAATAATTATGAAATATGATATCTGAGTCAGAAATTAGCAAAATGTAATGTTCACTTATCATAATTCAGCAACACATAAGCAACAATTATAAACAAACTCATAATAATGCATAAACAAACTCATAACAACACAAGCAACCATCATATAGTATAATATACACTTAGAATCAAATACAATATCTACGGTCTATATATATACACTTAGAAAGACTGGGTAGCGAAAGATATAATAGGAATTTTGGATTTAATTTAACAGGAAGATAGCCCTTAAAAAATCTAAATGGAAAAAGGAATCTATATTGTTGTTGCTGATATTGGTGTGGGAGCAAACAGATATATTTGTGGATTCTTTTTGGAAATAAATAAGTCAAACTTGTTGACTTTTGACCGGCATTTGACTGTTTCTCGCTGCTGCCGTTAACCTACAAAAAGTTCGATACACCGGGATGGATCCCGGCGACGAACTCTCCGACGCTCAAGTCAGTAATCTGGTTGATTATGAAAGAGCAATTTGTGGAAAAAAATATTGATTACCTTTCTTATGGTGGGGGAGAGGGGTATTTATAGTCGCCTTTAGAGACAATTTAGAAATAATCATTTATCTCTATGTCCCAGTGTTGTTGGACAAGCAATAAAGTTTTAACTCGTTTCATGATAAGAGAGTTGGTTTGTTTTAACTCGTTTCAATAAAGGTTAAACTCTTAGGGATAATCATGAATTTGAATTACTCTTTAAATATCTGAGTTGGTTTGTAACGGGTTGCCACCCTTACCTAATAGGACAGATCCGATTTTGGGTTACTGGGCTTTGAAGAAAGGCCCAATTCCCATTTTGGACCCGTTTGTTGTGGAAATTATTGTTTTACCCCTAAGAGCTTTAAGATTCGTGACCGATTTGAACGGCCTCGATTTAATCCCATTTTTAGCCATATCACGAGCCCCCCACTCCCGAAGAGTGAGTTTAATATCTTTTAGGGGAGTAGTTTTCTTGTTTTAATGGCGTACGGATTTTTTTCAGAGTTCTTAGGAGCCTCAGAATCGCACACGGGGTTTAACAGCATTTAATTGAGTTTGTACAACACTCGGATTTGTTTGTGGAATTTCCTGGATCTTCCAATAATTTTTTCCCAATTTTTTAATCATTTTTCGAAACATTTATTCAACTTGCGAAGCAACAATCTATTTTCAAAAGATATCACTTAATCATTCTAATTAATAATTATTTTTCCATGAGTTCAAAAATACTTTTGCAAATTTATAATTATTTTTTATAATTTTTAATTATTTTTTAAGAATTTTTAATTATTTTTTCGCAATTTTTAAATAATTAATTCGGTTTAATAATTAAAATAAAGAAATTAATCAAATAATTATCGACGTGGCGCAATCTGGAGGGTCGATCACGTCTCAGTGCGCTTTTCTGAATGATCAAACGGCTAATCAGATGATCATCGACGTGGCACAATCTGCAGCGTCGATCACGTTCCAACGCGTGATTTTCTGAATGATCAGACGGCTAGAGATGGTTGACTGATTCATGACCTTTCGCTCAAACGGGGGTCGGTGGCAAGAGCGCTCGGCTCCAGCGCCGAACCCCAGAGACACTTTGACGGGTTGACACGTGGCGTGTTGGACGTTGGTGCTCGGCGCTACTTACCGAACGTCGTAGACACCTCGACGTGCTGACACGTGGCAGGATCGATGTCGAAGTCACGAAGGCTCGGCGAGAGCTGCCGAAGTCTAGGGAGACTTCGAGGAGACGAAACGTGGAGTTGTTGACCGCTGACCGTTGACCAGTCAACGCCATTTCTCCCATTTCAACGTCGGTGTCAAGAAGGCTCGGGGTGAGCTGCCGAAGTCTAGGGAGACTTGGAGGAGACGACACATGGAGTTGTTGACCGTTGACCAGTCAATGCCATTTTCTCCAATTTCAACGTCGGTAATAAGAATGCTCGGAGCCACTTACCAAAGTCGAGAGAGGCTTCGAGGAGGCGACACGTGGAGATTTTGACCGTTGACCGTTGACCAGTCAACGCCATTTATCCAATTACGATGTCGGTGACGAGAATGCTCGGAGCCACTTGCCGAAGTCGAGAGAGGTTTCGAGGAGGCAACACGTGGAGTTGTTGATTGTTGACCGTTGACTGGTCAACGCCATTTTCTCCAATTTTGACATCGGTAACAAGAATGCTCGGAGCCACTTGCCGAAATCGAGAGAGGCTTCGAGGAGGCGACACGTGGAGATTTTGACCGTTGACCAGTCAATGCCATTTCTCCAATTACGACGTTGGTGACGAGAATGCTTGGAGCCACTTGCCGAAGTCGAGCGAGGCTTCGAGGAGGCAACACGCCATTTTCTCCAATTTCGACTTCGGTGACAAGAATGCTCGGAGCCACTTGCCGAAGTCGAGAGAGGCTTCGAGGAGACACGTGGAGATTTTGACTGTTGACCGTTGACCAATCAACGTCATTTCTTCAATTATGACATTGGTGACAAGAATGCTCGGAGCTACTTGCCGAAGTCGAGAGAGGCTTCGAGGAGGCGACACGTGGGGATTTTGACCGTTGACCGTTTGACCAGTTAACGTCATTTCTCCAATTTCGACGTCGGTGACAAGAATGCTCGGAGCCACTTGTCGAAGTCGAGAGAGGCTTCGAGGAGGCGACACGTGGAGATTTTGACCGTTGACCAATCAACTCCATTTCTCCAATTACGGTGTCGGTGACAAGAATGCTCAAAACCACTTGCCAAAGTTGAAAGAGACATCGAGGAGGCGACACGTGGAGATTGACTATTGACCGTTGAACAGTCAAGTGTCTTTTGGATTCCCCATCCTTCTTGTCGTTTTGCAGTAAATGGGTCAGGCCTCCGTGTTTTTTGGGCCTTTTAACCTTGGGGTGTGTGCCAGCTACCCCCCTCTCTATAAAACTTCACCCCCCACCCTCATTCGCTCATTCTCTAAGTTTTTACTCAGGCGGCTTTCACTTTCTAACAGGAGCTTCCGGTGAAGATTTTCTATTTCCGGTGATCTTTTCCGACTGTAGCTGTCAAACCAAGGTAATTCTTAGATAATTTTAATTTACTTTTAGAGAATGTCTAGCGTCATTTCGAGGCAAGAGACCTCCCCCATCGTCGCTATTGAGCCGACCTCTAGTCAAGCTCCTACAGTCGACAAGGTTAAGGCCATAGTAAGGACTTCTTCGAGAGTGGTGAAGACCAGCGTTGAGAGAGAACGGAGAATGGGGAGTTAAGCAGGCTGCCCGGGCCCCTAACAGGGCTTCATCGAGTTCGAGAGCTTCCGAATGATCTAGCCGAACGTATTGTGTACGGTCGGGACCGGGACTTCGAGGAGAACGCGGCTCGGGAGACTTCAGAGGCCGACGACACCATCTCCATACTCAATGAAAAGGATTTAAAATTAATTCGGGAGTGTTTTCTGATCCCCAGTGAATTCGACCTGATGTTGCCTGGGCCCGGAGTGAGGGCCAATTCGCCGATGCCGGTGGACGTATTTTTGGCCCGTCGATGCATTCTTAGCTGATGTTCGACTACCGCTCCATCCTTTTGTTGCCGAAGTGTTGCGATGGTACCGGGTTAGCCCAGTCCAGGTATATGTCGAATGTGTGGAGGCTAATCAACGGGTTCATCCTCCATTGTCAAGCAGCGAACTTCGAGCCACGGTTGAGTATGCTGCGGACTGTGTACCGGATCCATAAGCAGCACAAGATGGAGTTCAGGGACTATCTGTCTCCGAGGCATGGGGCAAGGCTCGTCTGCTGCCCAGACTCGATCAAGAACTGGAGGGACAAGTTCTTTCTGATCCGAAGTCGAGAGCCGTGGAATATTCCTACTACTTGGGTCGAGGAGGTTTCGAAGTGGACGAAGGAGAGCCCTGTTCTTAGCCCCGAGGAAACAGAGATGATCCAAATGCTCCTTGATCGGCCGAAGCTCGATTGGAAGGACTTGACAGAGGAGGTGCTCTTCCGGGGGGGGTCTCAGCCTGATAAACCCTAGTACGCTTTTATCTTTTTAGTTCAGCACCCCCTTCTTCTTTCTCCTTTTTTTCTCTTTTGACTTAGTCGAATCTTTATTTGCCCTTATCCTCGGTGCATTTTCTTCTTTGCAGAATCGATGGACTTCCACGATATGCTTGCGGGGCATGGCGTTCTGAGCAGCAAGGCCCCCACCGGTAGGAAGAGGAAGAGGGTGGCCATGAAGATTTCTTCGCCGAAGGTGAAGACAACTGCAGCCGCCGCGGAGCACTCCTCAAAGGAGGTTGCGGTGGTTTCGCAGCCAGTGACTTCAGCAGCTCCGTCAGCCTCCGTTGGTGCGGGGGCCTTCCCTAAATCGGCAGCTTTGGCCTTGGAGGTCCCCCCTAACTGCTGAAGCCGAAGGAACATAAAAAGATTTTCGTCCCTAACCGGCAAGTCAGGAAGCTCGACGGATTCCTCAGCGATTCGTCTTCTTGTATGCAGGCAGTTCGGCATCTCGCCACGCCGAAGGACAAGGCCGCCATGGAGGCGGGGACCGTTGGTGACAACGCGCTCGAAATTGCTCGAGCTGCCATGTCAGTAAGTTTTCTATCATTTTTGAACTTTTTTTTCTTTTTGCCAAGTGTTGGTGTTTTTCTCGCTCAAATAACTAGGCTTTGCTTCTCTTGCAGATCACTTGCCACTTCGAGCATCTGATGGAGAAGATGATCGAGTAAGAGAGGGAGCTGAAGCTCGAGTATGAGAAAGCTCGGGCTGACAAAGCTAGGATAGCCAAAGACCTCGAGCAATCGAGAATTCAAGCCGAGATGAAGACTTCGAGGGCGAGCACCTCGAGGCCGTTGTTGCCAAGCTAGAGGCGGACAACGCTCGATTGGTGAAGGAGAAAGAGGAGGCGGTCGCAGCTGCGAAGATAGCTGCGGCGAGGGAGGCCGAAGAACAAGCGATGGAGAAGGCCAAGGGTTTCTTTATGTGAACATGGCGAAGGCCTACGCCCGAGCTATAGACGAGGTCACGCCGAAGTTTCCTGACGTCGACTATGCCAAGTGGCGTTTGTTCCCCGATCCGGTCCCCGGGTTCGACGACGTTTCCGAAGAAGGCGACGAAGACGGAGAAGAGGATCGTGGGGAAGAGGTCTAGGGCGGCGAGACGGAGGCAGACGCAGTTCCAGGTTCCTTGCCCTTAGTGATTGTCACTGAAACACAAGTGGTCGAGCCTTCTATGGCTGTGGATCCATAAAATAGGTCGAACCCCGACGTAGTTGTATTTTTTGTTCTCCTTTTAGTCTAGGTATTTTGTATCGACGCCTAATAGCAGACTGGCACCGCTCTTGTACCTTCGTCGGAGTAATGAAAATATCTCTTTTTGGGACAAGTGTTGTGTATGGCGATGAGTCTATGAAGTTCTTGTAGCCTCGCTTTACCTTAGAACTATCTTGTAGCTCTATTTAGCCATAGAACTATCTTGTAGCTCTATTTAGCCATAGAACTGTCTTGTAGCTCTATTTAGCCTTAGAACTATCTTGTAGCTCTATTTAGACTTAGTGATTTACGCTTCTCTCTTTGGTTGACTCCCCCAGGGTAGTGAGGCGTCGCAACTTCGTGTCCAACTCTGTATTACTAAGCTGGGACTCGCAGAATCTCGGGAGAGGCTCTCTAAAGCAGAGTTGGAGCTTTGTCATCTAAGATTGGTTTTGGCTCGTCGAGATATCGAGATGAGGCGTCTTGAGGAGATTCTCCAAGAAGTGCCCCTCGAAGGTGGGGAGGTCGGCCCTTCTATGGCTGCCGGCAAAGCTTCGAGACTAAAATTCCTTTGGCAATCTTTGTTCGCGGTGACGTCAGAAAGAGACAAGTTGAAACACTCTTTGTTCGCAGTGACGTCAGAAAGAGACGAGTTGAAACACTCTTTGTTCACGGTGACATCAGAAAGGGACGCGCTGAAGAACGTGGTGCTCATCTGTAGAGGACCATCTTTAAGTTATCGCAAGGGGGTAGCACGAGCGGGGTACCTCTTTTGAAGCTTAAAGTGACAAATGACTCACTCAAAGAGCGGCTTGTCGAGTTAGAGGCGGAGAATCTTTGCTTAAAGCGACTCTCCGAAGGGAGCAATGTAAGGAGCACTTCTTGCCCGCGCGGGGAGTACGCCCAGGGGAGATCGTTCCATGAATTGGCGCGACGCATGCCTAATGCTCCGCGGAACCCTGGGGATGCTCAAAGCGGAGTGGACGGCTCGTCGAGCGGAGCATCTGTTGGGGCGGCAGCTAGGTGTATGGATCCTGATGGTACGACTCGGCTCATGCATGGAGATTTCTTCGGAGGCAACGAGCGAGCGGCATAGCGCTCGTCATCCCCGTGTATCGCTTAATAGTTGTGTCCCACTTCTTAGGAGGAGTTAGGATGACGCTTTATAGTTTTGTAGGAGTTTTTGGCCTTGAATAAGACTTGTATCCCCAACTTTAGCGGAATAAGATATTTGTAGTATAATCTTGAATAAAACTTGTATCCACAACTTTAACGGAATAAGATATTCATTGTATTCGAGCAATGTTTTTGTTGATTGCGCCTTTTTGATCTTGTAACGAGCTTCTTTCACCCAATAACACTTGTAACTTTTCCTTTCTTGTGGAACAAACAGCGTTTTTTGGCTAAGTGATTGTGTCGTTTTTCTGTGTTTGCTAACACTTGTGCTCAAAAGTTTTCAACAGTTGTGAGAGCAATTTCGAATGGTGAGCTACTTCGGACTTGCTTGTTCGCAAGCGACTAAAGTGGCATCAAACCAAGTGTTGGACTCCGAACATGTCATTTAAGAGAGTTTCAACAGTTGTGGGAGCAATTTCGAATGGTGAGCTCTTTCGCACGTGCTCGTTCGCAAGCGGCTAAAATGGCGTTGAACCAAGTGTTGGACTTCGAACTTGTCGTTTAAAAGAGTTTCAACAGTTGTGGGAGCAATTTCAAATGGTGAGCTACTTCGCACTTGCTCGTTCGCAAGCGGCTAAAGTGGCATCGAACCAAGTGTTGGACTCCGAACTTATCATTTAAGAGAGTTTGCATACTTAGCGTGTATGCTTTGGAGTAAGACGATCAAAAGATTTAGACAATAGGTTTTCTGAGAAGTAAATTGCTTTTATTAAAGAGGACTAAGTGGCTATTTCTGAGTTGCAAGCCTTTATTACATTTGAAAAAATCAACTAAGTAATAAGAAGAAAAAATTAAGAAATGCTTTAGGCGGAAGTTGCTTCGAGAGGTGTTTGAACACCCTCTTGATACTTCAACAAGTATTCCGCATTCCATGTTTTCGGTACTCTCCCCTCCCCCCCTCCCCCCCGCGGGCTCTTCAAGTTCATAAGCGCCAAAGCGGACAACTTTGGAGATCCTGTACGGCCCTTCCCAATTAGGAGATAGTTTTCCTTTCTTACTGGGGAAAGAAATAGATAGTTTTTTCAGAACCATATCTCCTTTGAGATTTGTGGGGTGGACTCTCTTGTTGTAGGACTGCTCGATCCTATGCCGATAGATCTCTTGACAAATGGAGGATCTATCTCGAATCTCATCGATGAGGTCAAGATTGCCCCGAAGTTGGTTTGAATTTTGCTCTTCACTGAAGGCTAACAAGCGGGGAGAGAGTAGGCCAACTTCAAGTGGGATGACGGCTTCTGAACCGTAAGGTTGAAAGGAGATTCTCCTGTTGGGGTCCGCTTAGTCGTGCAGTAACTCTAAAGCACATTGGGGAGTTGTTCGACCCTTAATCCCTTGGCAGACTTGTCGAGTCTCTACTTTAGGCCGGAGAGAATTTGCCGATTGGCATTCTCTGGTTGACCGTTGGATTGCGGGTGGGATATTGAGAAGAATCGTTGCTGAATACCGAGGTCCGCACAGAAATTGCAGAAGGCTGCACTCGTGAATTGGGTCTCATTGTCAGTTACTAAGATTCGGGGTACGCCGAATCTGCAAACGATGTTCTTCCAAAAGAACTGCTGGACTCTGTTCTCAGTGATTGTTGCTAAAGGCTCGGCTTCAATCCATTTGGAGAAGTGTCGATCGCAACGACAAGGAACTTCCGCTGACCAGGTGCTGGAGGGAAGGGTCCGAGCAAGTCCATCCCCCACATTGCAAAAGGGATCGGACTGGATATGGAGGACAGCTCGGCTTTTGGTAAACGCCGAATGGTTGAGAACTTTTGACAGGGGGCGCATTGGCGAACGTGCTGTTCGGCGTCGCTGAGGAGTGTAGCCATGATTTACAATTTTGCGGGCGAGGAACCTTGCTCCCAGATGGGTGCCACCTACCCCTTCATGGACCTCCTTTAGAGCGTACTGGGCCTCCTCGGGGGAAAGGCATCGCAAGTAGGGTATGTCGTCTACTTGAGTATAAGAGCGCTTGTACATGACCCCCTCAATGAGCGTATATCGCTCAGCTCTAGTTCTGACTTTTCTAGCCTCTTTAGGGTCTAGATGGAGGATTCCGTCTTTAGAAACTCGAGCATGGGCTTCATCCAATTCTCTCCGAGTGCCAGGGGTAGTATTTCCATTAATTCGAGGCTTCCTTCCTCGATGCTAGGTCTTAAAAGGACTTCAATCAAAACGGTGCGTTCAAGCCCCTGGAAAGAAGATGAAGCCAACTTTGAGAAGGCGTCTGCCTGCCCATTCTCCTCTCGAAAGAATGCTGGAGTTCTGCTTCTTGGAAAGTAGCTAGCAGCTCTTTGACTTTGGCCAAATATTTGACCATACGATCATCTCTTGCCTCATACTCCCTCGATACCTGGTTTACCACCAGTTGTGAATCACTGAATACTTTGACGCGCTGAGCACCGGCCTTGCGTGCCAGGCATAGACCGGCCATGAGGGCCTCATATTCTGCCTCATTTTTTATGCTTAAAAATTAATGCAAAGTGAGTACTGAAGAACGAAGTCATCGGGGCCAGTCGGGATGACCCCTGCTCCGCTCCCGTCAGCGCATGAGGACCCATCAACATATATGATCCAGAACGGGGGTTCCTCTCTTTCTTTGCTGGGGTCAGTGATAGTGCTCTCTACTATGAACTCTGCCAGGACTTATGCCTTGATAGCAGTTCTTGGCTGATAGCTGATGTCGTGTTGGCTCAGCTCTATGGACCACTTCATGAGGCACCCCGAACTTTGGGCTGGTGGAGTACTTGCATGAGGGATTGGTCGGTAAGAACGACCAGCGAATGGGCCTGAAAGTAGGGACGGAGCTTTCGAGCGGCCATGACTAGCGCATAGGCCATCTTTTCTATCTTCGAGTAATGGAGTTCGGCATCTCTGAGAACCTTACTCACATAGTAGATCAGCCTCTGGGCTTTGTCCTCTTCTTTCACTAGGACGGCACTGAGGGTCTGTTTTGAGGTGGTAAGGTAAAGGTAGAGGATTTCCCCAGGTTTGGGCTTGCTCAAGAGCGGAGGGTTGACCAGATATGCTTTGAGTTGGTCGAAAGACTCTTGCTGCGGTTGCCCCCGCTCGAAGCCTTTCGTTCCCCTGAAAGCCTTTAAGAATGGGAGACACTTTTCTTCTGACTTGGAGAGGAAACGCCATATGGCGGCGAGGCACCCTATGAGCCTTTGCACTTCTTGACATTTGATGGAGGAGCCATGTTCAGTATGGCTTGGATCTTCTCCGGGTTGGCTTCTATGCCCTTTTGGCTAACCATAAACCCTAGAAATTTGCCAGATGACACACCGAAGGCACACTTGGATGGATTAAGCCTCATATTGTGACTTCGGAGTACATCGAAGGCTTTCTGAAGGTCGGTCACGTGTTCCTGCTTTCTGAGGCTTTTTATCAACATGTCATCCACATATACCTCCATGTTCCGTCTGATCTGCTCCTTGAAAACTTTGTTGACGATGCGCTGATATGTCGCACCGACGTTCTTTAGCCCGAAGGGTATGACGCGGTAACAATACAAGCCTTGATCTGTTGTGAATGAAGTCTTTGGAATGTCCGGGGGAACATCCTAATCTGATTATATTCAGAGAAGGTGTCCATGAAGCTCAAGAGTTCGTGACCAGAGGTGGCATCAATTAGTGCATCGATACTAGGAAGTGGGAACGGATCTTTCGGACAGGCCTTGTTCAGATTGGTGAAGTCGATACAAATCCTCCAATTCCCATTGGCCTTTTTGACCATCACGACATTGGACAGCCACTCGGGATAATTAACCTCTTGGATGCACCGAGCCGCCAAGAGTTTTTCTACTTCTTCTTTGATGGCCTGCTAGCGGTCTAGTGCAAACTTATGACGCTTCTGTTGGACTGGTCTGGCTTCGAGGGCCACGCTGAAGTGGAGCATAAGCAATTCTTCCAAAATCTTCCAAAATTCTAGGCATGTCAGCCGCGGTCCATGCGAAGAGGTCACAGTTCCCCCTTATGCATCAGATAATGTCGGCTTTGACCGGATGGGGAAGGACCTTGCTAACTTGGAACGTTCAGGTTGGGTCTTCTTTTGAGAAGACTATTTCTTCTAGCTCGTCGAGCGGCTCAGAGATAGCTTGGCTGTTCCCTTAGGGGAGCTCGAGGGCTTCAAGAGAGAGGACCGGCCCCCTACCGAAGTCATGTAACATTTTCGGACAGTCTCCTGGCTTCCTCTAACCTCTACTACCCCAGCTGTGGTGGGGAATTTCATCTTCATATGGTAGGCTGAGGGTACTGCTTAATGAGCGGCTAGGCCGGGTCGGCCAAGGATGACATTGTATGCAGCCCTTACATCAACAACCATAAAGTCCATTAGATCGGTTTGGGTGGCCGGGGCTTTGCCAGCGATTACGTCGAGAGTGATAACTCCCTCGATCGTCACTGGCACCCTGGAGAATCCATAGAGAATGTAGCCAGCGGGTTTAGGGGTGGCAACCGGGCCGGGCTGACCCGCGACCCGCTCGCCAAAACCCGGCCCGTTCAAATACGGTTCGGGTCCGGGTCGAACCCGCGAGTCTAAACGGGTCAACCCGGGTCGTCAAATAAGGGTTTCCAACCCGTTGAACCCGACCCGTGAACCTGGTAAATAGTGACGAACCCGCCCACCAACTCGTGGGTCGACCCACGGGTTTCGGACCGTTAGACCCGCGCGGGTCGACCGTTCGACCCGCGGGTCCAACGGACGAAAAACAGAGGTCGTTACTGTTCTAGCCGTTTTTTGGGTTTTTTGGTTTTTTGGTTTTTTTTATTTTTTCCCTATAAATACCCCTTCAACCCAATCTAAAAATTTTACACATAATTCTCTTACTCTCTCTACTACTGCTACTCAATTCAATCTCAATTTTTTGAAATTTTGTCAACAAAGAAGCTAGCAACATAGAAGCGACAAATTCCGATCGTATCGAATTCAACATTCAACTACGTCTTCAAATCTTCAACTCCTCCAAGGCTCCAACAAAGAAGCTCTCTTTCTATCTATATACGAGTCCGGACTTCTACTTCTACTTCTACTTTTATTTTCACTCTCATTCTATATACGAGTATCTGCGAAGTACGGTATCAAAATTTCACAACCCTCTTATTGTCTTGATATTTTTTTTGTAGTTATAATTTTTTTTATCAGATTTATTTGTTGGTTTTTTGATCTTCTCTCTTACAACCTAAGCAGTTAAAATCCCCGATTACGCCCGATTAATTCCCGATTAATCGTTAATCGGAGGCTAGGCGATTATTTTTTTAGCAATTTCTAATATTTCAATAGTTAGCGATTTAATCGGGATTAATCGGCCGATTAGTGGTTAATTGGCTGATTTTTAGTGGCCGATTAACCGATTAAATCTCTCTCTAATTTTTATGTTCGTTTGCATTATTTGGGCTCAATCCGACCCAAATTCAAAATCCAAAATTTTCATACTGCTTCTGGTCCTCGCGCAAACCCAAATTCGACATAGCGCCGCTATCTTCTTCCTCGTGCAAACCCAAACCCACACTCGAACTGATTCTCTTCTTCTTCCTCAAGCAAACCTAAATCCGACCCACCGTTGCTACCCCTGTACCATCACATACTTGACCCGGCCCGCATTTGCTCCTCCTCCTCTTGTTGCTTGCACTGCTCTTCCTTCCCGATTGTTTTTGTTTGATGGAACCGACAAGCAAACCCGACCCAACCCACATCCAGGATTCAAAATCAGCTCAAACCAAGCACTCTCTTCTTTTTTTCTATAAATATATGTTCCTATTTGATAATCTCATAATAGTTTTATGTTAGGATTTAGTGTTGCTACATAATTAGAATATATATTTTTTTAATTATACATATAACGATTTTTCCGATTTAATCCCCGATTATTTTCCGATTAACCGATTAATCACTAATCGCTCCTAGACCGATTAGTTCCAAAAACCGATTTTAACTGCCTAGCTTACAACCCTCCTATTGTTTTCTAGATTTTTTTTATTAAAACTTATCTTGCCTAGATTGTATTTAATTTTTTGACATACACTACTATATCAACATATCTAGATCACGAGGTAGCGGCCATAGCCAAAGTGGACAAGATTCCACAGGCACTTCTCGTAGGCCTCCTATTGTCCCACAAAATGAGCCCGCCGAAGAGTACCCTATGACCCAACACATTGGTACACACGATGAGTTTGTAGGAGACATAGACATAGAAGAAGAACCACAAACACAAGTAACCGAAACAACACAACCGGGTAGTAGGAAAATTAGAGAGAAAACTAGTGATTGGCACAAATTTTATGATTATATTCCGGATGAAGAAAATCCGGGTGTAGGTATAAAAATTTGTACACCGTGTTCGAAGCCATACAAATGGAAGAAGAGTGAGGGGACGGGTACAATAAAACGACACATCCAAAATGTACACAAAGAACTTCATGTAGACCTACCCGGCCAACAAAAAAATCCACCGTAGGACCGTTGTAGTTGATAGCTATTCTTATGATCCCGAACTTGTTCGTCGGGAAATGGCCCGATTAGTTTTCAAGGAATAGTTACCATTTTCCTATTTCGAGAGTAGGGACTTAGAAACTTTTAATCAAGCCACCTTAAACCCGCACTTTAAAAGAATCCCTAGGAATACTTTGAAGTCTGATTGTTTTAAAATATACAACGAAATGATAGAAGCATTGATTGCCATTTTATGGAGTTTAACTTGTAAAGTTTCTCTAACTTCCGATTGTTGGAAGGGTTGCAACAATATTCCAATGATGGCAATAACTTGTCATTGGATCGACAGTGATTGGATCCTTCAAAAAAGGATCATATCACTTGCCGTGTTACCCTATCCCTATAGTGGTAATGAAATTGCAAATCGTATTTTAAGAGTTTTTTTTTTCATATTCGTGATAAAATTATGTGTATAAATTTTGATAATGCATCTAACAACAATGCATCAATTAGTATATTAAAAACCGCATTAAACCCTCCATCTGACAATATTTTTCATGTTAGATGTGCATATTATATTATAAATTTATGTGTTCAAGATGCATTAAAAACGACCCATATTTAGTTAACATTAAAAATTGTGTACATTTTATTGCATTAAGTGGCCCTATATTTCAAGAATAGAAAGTTTGGTGTAGGCTTTAAAATGTACATTTTAGAAAATTTCCAAAGGATGTTAAACACCGATGGAACATTACTTTTGATTTGCTACATGTTGTTACTGAATATAAAGCATGTATAAATGATTTTTGAATGGCAAAAAATATGTCAAATTTTAAAATGACTCCCCAAGCTTGGTTTTATGCCAAATCTTTGTTAAAACTTAAAATTTTTAGAACCTTTTAAAACAGCAACTTTAAAATTTTTAAAATCTTATGAATCTACTTCTAGTAACATTTTTATTTCAATAGTTACTATAATACAAACTTTCAAAGAAATGATCGATGATGCTTTTATTGGTCATATTGTGAAACCTGCATACACCAAATTTTTGAAGTATTTTAATCCTCCTCCTATGTTGTATTGTATTGCTACTGTAATGGATCCTCATATCAAATTAGAAGATACAAAGAGTTTGATTGAAATATTTTTTACATGGGGAAGATGAAGCTGAAATTGATTGCGCAACATTTTTAGCTAAATTTGAATCGACATTAAATAACGTGTATGAATATTATGATAGAAGTTTTTCATCTAGTAGTACTACTACATTAGTTACTTCTTTTGCTACTTCTACAGGTAAGGGTAAGAATAAATTAGATAATACCACATTTAATTTACTTACAAAAATTCAATCAAAAAAAGCTAGGACTAATCAACCAAATGAATTGCATTGGTATAATCAACAAGATTCTGAAAGTTTTACTTCTTCACTAGATATTTTACAATGGTGGAAAGACCATAAACATACTTATAGTATTCTTAAATATATGGCTAAAGATCTATTAACTCCTGTCTCTGCAGTTGCTTCAGAAATTACATTTTCTACAAGTGGCAGGGTTCTAACTGACTACAGGAATCGCTTGAAACCCCAATCGTTGGAGATGCTCGTCTGTACGGAAGACTGGATGAAGTCCGAAGATAGGACTCAAGGAATAGGGTTCGACACATCTGCAAGTAGAAGCAACTCGCCGGAAAAACAACAACAATAGTAACCAACATGAAGAATTGAAGACCAACAACAAATTGAAGACTAACATATGCAATAAATTTGTAAATGTATAAAAAATTGTAATAAATCTTTGTTTCTTATGAATAAGTTGGAAAATTGAAGAAAATTGTCATTTTATAGAAGAAAATTGTAATTGTATACAACCAATTTATAATAATTCTTTGTTTCTTATTAAAAATTGGAAATTTGTAAAAGTTGAATTCATATGATTAATATATACATTTTTTTCGCAATTTCACTCATTATTATTATTATTATTATTATTATTATTATTATTATTATTATTATTATTATTATTATTATTATTATTATTATTATTATTACTAATACAATTTTTTTAAAAGTTAAAAAAAATCAAACACACGAGCCAACCCGCGATCCGACCTGACCCGACCCGAGTTGGACCCAAATGAGTTCACGGGTTGGGCGGGTCGACATTTTGCAAATCCAATCCGGCCCGACACGGCCCGATTAACCAACCGACCCAACCCGGACCCGCCTAACTTCGGTTCCAACCCGGACGGGTCCGACCCGACCTGACCGGGCTCGGTCGACCCGGTTGCCAACCCTAGGCGGGTTTAAGGCAGTCTCAAGACAACTTGAGGCCTTGGAAGGCTTCTAAGAAGAGGATATTGACCGAACTGACATTGTCGACCAGGACTCGGCGCACTTCGAAGTTGTCCATATGGAGGTTTATTACAAAAGCATCACAATGAGGCATTCGGACGCCTTCCAAATCCTTATCTGAAAAGGTGACAGGGACCCCAAGGCCTTTGGGGGGGATGGTTCTGTACAGAGTTTACTTCTCGGACGAATGCTTTTCGGAAGGAGTTTGACACCCCCAATTGGGCCTCCGTGGATGAGATGTAAGACTGCTTCAGCTTCGGAGTCAGGGGACTCAACAGGTCTTTCAGCTCGCTTGTTCACCCCTCAAGGAGGCGGAGGATCTACTCTGTCCTTCCTCACAAATTTGGCAAGTTGTCATCTCTGAATGAGGGCCTCGTTATCGTCTTTGAGAGCTCGGCAATCATCAGTATCGTGGCCATGATCCCTATGAAGCGGCACCACTTGTCTTTATTCCTCTTCTTGCAAGGTGTATTCATTTTCGAAGGAGGTTAGAGCAGGCCCTCTTTGCCAACCTCCATGAGGATAGCCAACATTGGCATTCAGAGGGATAAACTTTTCGAAGCGGAGAGGAGGGCGGCGCTGGCCAATGTTGTCCTTCTAGAGTTTCTTAAGACCTTCTGGTCCCTTCCGTTTGTTCTCGAACAGAGGCTTTCTGATCAAGCGGGAGGGCTTCCTCCGCCCGAATATATTTCTCGCTCCTCAGTAGGAGTTCCGAGAAGTCCAGGGGCGGCTTTTTTGCGAGACTCCTTTAGGGCGGCATGATTGATGTTGTGTCGGAATGCAGCAGAGGCCACCAACTGATCAAGAGAGGCGATAGATCGAGCCTCGGTGGTAAAGCACCTGACATAGTCCCTTAAGCGCTCGCCCTTCCTCTGACTGAGTGCCAACAAAGATGTGCTTGTCTTCTCGGCCCGGCGGCTACTCACAAGTGAGTGAGGAAGAGCTCCTCGAACTGTTCGAAGGAGAAGATGGAGGCGAGGGTCAGTCGAGAGTACCATTCTCTCGTAGGTCCTTTTAGCGTGGCTGGAAAGGTTTTGCAAAGGAGCGCATCCGAGGCCTGGTGAATCACCATAAGAGTTTTGAAACTCTCGATGTGGTCGACGGGGTCCGTCTCCCCATTTTAGGACTCGAAGTGGGGAGGCTTAAAGGCTTCAGGGACCGGGGACTCCATGATGGCTCTGGAGAAATGAGACCTGCTCGGGCGGAAATTCTTCGCCCGCTGTTCTTCCCGATTGAGTCTGTTGAGGCACCTCTCCATCTTGTGGAAACGGCGGTGGACAATCATCCCTCCGGTCGGATCTAGTCGACCCTCTGGACTCTCCTTCATGAGTGGCGGTATGGCGAAGGCTAGGCATACGCTGGCCATGACTCGGGCCATGAAGAGGGCTAGGCGCACGCTAATCCTGACTCGTGGTAATATTAAGAGCTCGCAGGATTTCTTTAAAGTTCTGGAACACAGCCTGAATGACTGGTGCCCCACCAGTTCGGTGGTCACCAAGCGTGGCTCAACTTATTGGAGTATGACTTTTCCGCCAACGACGTGGAGGGGACTCCCTTCGCCTCCTCGGGGAGGGAGTTCTTCTAGGCCTTGGTCTACTGGGGGACCGGGCTCTAAGGGCCCTCTGGTGCTTGGGTTGAGGGACTTCCTCAAGGGCTCGGCTTTCATTTAAGCAAGTTCGGAGGTCAACCCCCTGCTGACGATTAACGATCACTTGACGGAGATCTAACCCAGCGGGGCTTTGAGAAGCTATTGAGTCAGTTGAAGGATTGTGAACTGAGATGTGGTCATGGTGAGAGTGTTGTCCCTGACGACTCCGACAGAGCCCCCCGGGGTAGTCCCCCTAGACTTGGGAAGAGGATGTTCAGGCTGCGGTTGCTGAACTTGTTGGTCGAGATGAGGAGGAAGAGGAGTGGCTCTTCAGCTAGATGTTGTTGCCTTCCCTATTCCTTTAGGAGGCATGACTCGGAAACTACCTTTGTCGGCGATATGTGACTGGATTGCTTTTTCGTTTCCCACAGACAGCGCCAATCTGTTGCTGTTGATTTTGGTGTGGGAGCAAAGAGATGTATTTGTGGATTCTTTTTTGAAACAAATAAAGCAAATCTGTTGACTTTTGACAGGCGTTTGACTGTTTCTCGCTGCTGCCGTTAACCTGCAAAAAGTTCGATACACCGGGATGGATCCCGGCAACGAACCCTCCAACACTCAAATCAGTAATCAGGAAGATTATGAAAGAGCGATTTATGGAAAAAAAAATATTGATTACCTTTCATATGGTGGTGGGAGAGGGGTATTTATAGTCGCCTATAGAGACAGTTTAGAGATAATTATTTATCTCTATATCCCGGTGTTTTTGGATAAGAAATAGAGTTTTAACTCGTTTCATGATAAGAGAGGCGATTTAAACCGCCTCTTAGGGATAATCACAAATTTGAATTACTTTTTAAATATCTAAGTTGGTTTGTAATGGGTTGTCACCCATACCCAATAGGACAGATCCGTTTTTGGGTTACTGAGCTTTGAAGAAAGATCCAGTTCCCATTTCGGACCCGTTTGTGGTGGAAATTACTATTTTATCCCTGAGAGCTTTAAGATTTGTGCCCGATTTGAACGGTCTCGATTTAATCCCATTTTTAGCCATATCATATAACTTAGAGATATTTTTTGTATTTTAATGCATATTACTTCCATTCAAATCTGTGTAGGAACAGATTTTTGATAATCAGCAATAAAAATAGATGATACAGGTAAACCTTCCATTGAAGTTTTATAGGAAGATTGATTGAAAGAGAGAATTACAAAGGTTCTCACACTGTCAACATGAAAAACTGATGCATATTGCATAAATCTACAGAATGCTGAAAAGAGATTTCAGGTTGTTCTGAAAATGATCAGTAATCTCAAGTTCTTGGTAATTGCCTGAATGCATTACATGTCCCTACTTATACTTACAGTAACTTACTGTGAAACAGTGAAAGAAGAAAAGAAGAAAAGAAGAAAAAAAACAAAGTGTGAAATGTTGCTACACCAAGTGCAAAAAAAAAGTGCAAATACTTACTGTGATGAGCTGCCACTGCTATAACTGCCGCTGCTACTGTTGAGGGAGGAGGCGCAGTTGAAACGGAGGAGGAGAGGGAGGAGCTGTAGAACTGATTTGGGAGAGGGAGGAGCTGGAGATTGAGATTGGGATTAGGTTAGGGTTTGGAATTGAGGTCTGATTTAATATGGGAGAGTGAAGAAAGGGGTTGACATGGAAGAGGGGTTGGGTCGGGTCTGAGTTGGAACGGGTCGGGTTGAGGGAAAATAAAACCAGTTTAAAACCAATACGATTAATCGGACTTATACATTATCGGTGTATCGGCCGATATTCCTGATTTAATCGTTCAAAACCCATTCCACAAAAATCAGTTGAAATTTAATCGGGGTTGTCTCGATTAGCGATTAATCGCCGTCTTGATTAGCGATTAATCGCCGATAATCGCTTATTTTAACTGCTTAATGTATTTGTATCATGAATACGTTCACAATGCGTCCACAGAGGCAAATTGAGCTTTTGCAAATTTTCAGTCATCCATTAACAAGACCTCCAGTCATTGCTTTTCTTTCTGTTACTTCGAAAGTAGCTACTTCAGCTTCAGCCACGCGAATTTTCGAGAAGAGATTTGTGAAGAGGTTATACATAGGATCCAAGTAAGGTGGCTTAAGTGGAGAAGTCCTAGAGGTGTTTTATGTGACAAACGTATGCCTTTGAAGTTGAAGAAAAAATTTTATAGAACGGCTGTTAGACCAGTAATAATGTATGGAGCAGTGTGTAGGGCAATAAAGAAACATATCCAAAAAATGAGTGTAGCGGAGATGAGGATGCTAAGATAGGTGTGTGGTAAAACAAGAATGGATAGAATTAGAAACGAGCAAATGCAAGATATGCTAAAGGTAGCTCCAATCCAAGATAAGTTAAGAGAGAATCGCCTCAGGTGGTTTGAACATGTCACACGTAGACCTAGTAGTGCCGCCGTTAGAAAGAGTACTTTGATAAGTACTGAGGGTAGAGTTAGGGGTAGAGGAAGACCTAAACTAGCTTGGGTGGAAACAGTGAGAAAAAATATGATAGCTTGTGACCTTACAGAAGATATTGCGCTAAACCGAGCAGAAAAAAAACTAGGATTCATGTTGCCGACCCCAACTTGTTGGAAAAAAGGCTTTGATGTTGTTGTTGATGTTGTTGCTGTTGTTGTTGTTGCATTAACAAGACCTAGAGATATACGTAGATCCATGTTAATGGTAACAGAGTGTTCGGAACAGAACCAGTAGAAAAAGATGGAACAGGAACTGATCAACATCTTTCTCAAAACAAACAAAAAAGAATAGAGCGGTGAGAGATAAATCATGGGTCAACTAAACCCTCCAGAGGGCTTTCTTAAGAATAAGAAAAGAATCTAATGAAATATCCTGGTAGAAGGTTTGATCCTATTTGCAGAGATTGCATGAACTTCCCACTCATGAAATAGAAAGTTTAAACAGTTGGGCCGTGCAATATAATAATTTGAACAGTTAGGCTGTGGACATAATAATTTGAAAACACACCTGGATCCAATGTAATATTAGATTTATCACGAGCTCCCCCTGAAGTTCTAGCATCTGAATTTCTTTCAGCAACATCATGAAATTCTTCAGAATGAGATGGTTTTGTTTCACACGAGTTAGTTGGCTCTACTTCATTTTTTTGCTCCCCTATCTGCAGTTCTCTTTCAATATCCGATGACATCCTATCTCGCAACTTCACTAAATTTATGTTCTCTGCTGCATGCTCATCATGTAAACAATGGCCATCATTGTTCTCAGGTTCTTCAGGATATTGAAGACCTTCAACTATCATTCTTTTTGCTTCTGTGCTTTCTGAACTGTATGATTTGATAATCTCGAGGTCCATGATGTTACATGGGATAACACTACAAAGGTTTGTGCCAACTTAGACAAGCAGTAAAAAATATATGCTTATTTAAATATGTAAAGTTGAAAGGGATGATTGAAGAGATACTTACTCCTCCATTGGGGAAAAGCAAGAAAAATTATGTTCATCATAAATATCCTCAAAATAATGTTCCTGCATGTCATGCATTAGATTGGTGAGTTAGTCACAAAACCCTATAAAGGAACAGGAAGATTAGTACTTGAAATGTATGTATATAGATACCTCAATCAGAAAGGAATTTGAATATTGATCCTTTTCACTTGTCCACACATCTGTTATATAACAAAGTCAGCCAGTACACGGGAAAATGAAAGAAAAAAAAATAAGCATATGATTTAATATTCAAAAGTCACTTTAATCAAAACTAATGTTACATCTCGTACTAAACCTTGTTAAAAATCAGTTGAGACAGATACCTTCATGCACAGTCTTCTTATTTGATATGTCCGCACTTCTGTAATGTTTAAAGAAAAAGACCATTAATTAAATGGGTGTCAAAGGAAAAATGTTATAAAGATTTGGTTTTAAAAGTTCTTGAGAGATTCTCACCCTCCATCTTCAACCTCCAGATCAAAGGCATCAAGTTCAAAACAATCGGGTAGAGTGATAGTCACATTGTGATGTGAACGCAACATTTCCATTTGCATTGTGGGGATTCCACTCTTGGATATAGAAACTACTTCTTTGGCTACAGCTGCATTATCTTGAGGTCCTCCATGTCCTTTTTTTTGAGAATTTTGTGAACAATCGGATAGAGTGACAGTCACATTGTTACATGCTGAATGAATCATTTCCATTTGCATTGTGGAGAATCCATTCTTTGATACAGAAACTACTTGTTTGGCTACAACTGCTTTATCTTCTGGGCTTCCATTTGCTTTCTTCTGAGCATTTTGTGAACGACTTGTTGATTTTTTATGAACAGTATGTTGTGTAGGATTGAACGATATTGTTATATTGGTTAGAGCCTTATTGCAGTCATGGTAAAGATAATCAACTTTCTTTGAAAATATCCTCACAATACCCAGAAGAAGTTGAGCCAGCATCCGATATGTAATTTGGACTTCCAACAAAAGCTTGTCTGCATTGGTTGATAACAAGAAGAACAAAATACAATTAGCAATGCTATAAGAATGAGAAAAGAAGAAGGGAAAGAAAAAAAAAAAATCTTGAATTTATGCACAAGATCTAGCAGCTAAAAGGAACTTCACAAAAATTGAACGTTGGTTACAACTATCAGATTATGAACTTTTTTAGGATGAGTCAAAATTAAGAACATCCAGTACACTGCAAACAGCCAAACAAACCGACACAAAGGCCTGTTCATAGGACTCTGACTGTCCAAACTCTGAAGCCCTATTCTAATAATTAACTGCATATATATATAGGGAAATCTTCCATTGAGCACCACTTTTATGGGTAGTTGATATGAGCCCCCCAAGAAAAATCCGAACTGCCTAAGATAGTCTAAGAACAAGAAATCAAGTAATTTGAAGTTCATTTGTTTATGATTTACAACATCAACAACATGAGATTGGGTGAGAACCGTTCTCACGATAAGCCGTTGAGCCGTGAGAACACATTAGTCATTCTATGAATGATCTGAGCCGTTGAGCCGTTCACATTGATTAACATGACTAAATTAGTCTAAGGATAAAAACTAAAGTCATTTGGAATCCATTTGTCCATGCATCATATCATTACAAAAATAATGATAATCACCCATATAATTTACAACTCAATTCGTGACAAAATGAATCTCAAATAACTTGATCTCACATCCCTAGGCTAATTCAATCATGTAGATCAAAATAACGGTTCACATCATTCAAATAATGTCCCAAATCAAAGTTCTCATTTAGTTCTCACCAATGAAGCTCTCACCAGATCATTTGCCTGTATATATATATATAGAAAAAGAGAGAGAGAGAGAGTCCCCTTCCGTTGTGCACTACGCCTCCGTGTGCACTCGGTCTTCCCGCTTTTGTATTGACGATCCGAACCGTTCACATTGATCTACACATCTAAATTAATCTAAATATGTAAAATCAAATCATTTGAAATTCATTTACCCATCCATTGAAGTGTTACAAAATTGTATGGCTAAAAATCGTTGTTTTTTATAGTCACATGATGGATGGGCAAATGAATTTCAAATAATTTGATTTTACATATTTAGACTAATTTAGATGTGTAGATCAATGTGAACGGTTCGCATCGTCAATATGTAAAATTAAATCATTTGAAATTCATTTGCCCATCCATTGAAGTGTTACAAAATTGTATGGCTAAAAATCGTTGTTTTTTATAGTCACGTGATGGATGGACAACTGAATTTCAAATGATTTGATTTTACATATTTAGACTAATTTAGATGTGTAGATCAATGTGAACGGTTCAGATCGTCAATACGAAGGCGAAAAGGCCTAGTGCACAACGGAAGGGGACTATATATATATATATATATATATATATATATATATATATATATAAAATAAAATAAAATAATATTAAAAAAACCCTTAACATTCCTGCTCCAACAAAATCCAGACATATATATTGCCCTCACTAAGCGTCTAAGCTAATTGACTAAGCCATTTGGACAGACTAGGTAAGGAAACAATAGGAGAGTCGGTGACGAGGAAAAGCAACAACCAGTATAAAAGACACATGTAAGGAAACGAGAGACAAGCATAGTAAAACTTGATCTGGTGAAATAATTTTAGTAATACAATAAATAATATAAAGTTTATGCTCTCATTTCATATACCCACATTCTTATTGTGATACTACCATCAAAATATAATTTAGCATGTTCTCATTTCCTACACATTGATTGCTTTCTAAATGTCGACTTACATATTTCATACAAACAGACATTTGCGGCATAAACATAGTTTAAGGGATCGGTCAGAACGGATCGGGATTGGCCAGATTGGACAGGTTTTGGAGGGGTCCATCCAATCCTCCTCTAAGAGATCGGGATCGGCCGACATGGACATGTGATCAGCCGGTTGGATAGATCAAGGACAATATGACTAATCCACATATTTTAATAAAAGATTTAATTGATCAACTAATTTGCAAAAAGTCATCAAAATATTTTAATTAATAGTAGAAAATATTTAAATATTTTTTTACTAAAAAAATACCTTATACCGAAAATCCGATCCACCAATTTGATATTGCTGATTTGGCTGACACCAATCACGATTCCATACATTCTAGCAACCGAAAAACATTTCCGATACCGAGAATTTGAACATTGAGCATAAATACTCCAAAAGAGTATTATAGTCCACACCGAATGTACATGAATATCTTCCATGCACCGCGCAAGAGCAAAAGACAATTTCATAACCAAGTTTTTTGCTAATTAAAGATCCTCAACATTTAAGTGGGTTTGGGTTGGTTTGTTGCAACTAACTACAAGTGCTCGTGAAAATTTGAATTTCCCTCCATTTTTAATATTCACTTACCAAAATAAAATGTCAAGCACTTGTCGCACAGTTAGCACTTCTCACTCTTAAGTGAGATGTCACAGGTTCTATTCCATCCTTAGACGGAACTAATTAGGGATGTTGAAAAATTCGTCTTTCCCCAATAGGGGCGGCTATGCCCGAATGTCAAAAAAGAAAAAAAATAATTTAAAAAGGTAGCTTCCTTTTTTATATTTCACATTAATTACACCCATCATTTCACTCCAAATAATAAAGGTTACTTTGGTAAGTGAGTCAAAATGATTGGAGGAAAATTTGAAATTTCACTTGCACTTGTAACTATTTGCAACTAACCACCCCTTTGTAGGAAAGAATTTTGAAATTTGAATATGACGTCCTGTTTTATGATGAAGGTGATTTCAAAGTGCATATAATTCTCATGATGACTGTCAAATATGCTTCTAGAATATGCTAGAACTCACCAACTCAAATTTAATAAAATTTGTACTATTATGATTAAAATGACTTTGCTATTAAATACTCTTTTTATTTAATATACAATTAGTTTTCTAAAAGTAGAATGAATATTTGTATTAATATGTTATGATCATGACCAACTATTATTAATAAGCTAATTATGTACTTTGCATTTATGTTACGATTTCCTATTAACATCATACCCAATAATTAAAAATTATATACTCATTAAAAAAAATTTAAAAAATAACTTTTCGCCTAATAGAAATTCAAATTTTGAAATGGACACTTGTCATAGCTATTCTTTTTTGAAAAACACCATAGTTTGATGAGTACATAGATGGAAGAGAGAGCACAAGTTTGATTGGAGAAATATAGGGGCGAGGCATGTGATTTGAAAGTAGGATTTGAGATATTTTGTTAAGTGTAGTTTAAAAGTCCAGAAAACTATAAAAGTTTGGTGAAGTGTTGATTTCGAAATCTTGTTTCACTAAACATCGAAATTATGTCATTGATCAAATTCCATCCCCACTCACACGTAACTTAGAAAAACACCTTGATTTGTTTTTGCATTTTCAAAATTCCTTCCCACTAACACCCTCTTGAAATCATTCCAATATTTCATTATCCCCTTGTGTTCGTTCGAATCGTTCCTCACTCCAAACATCTTTTCATCTTGTGGTTCCTTCATCCATCCTCACCACCTCCATCCGCTTTCCCTTCGGTCTTCCTACTGCAACCTCCATACTTCTTCAGTTCTCCCTATATCCTCCTTATCAGACTGAACAAATCCTGTCTCTGTGTCCTTATCACTAGTGTTCCAAGCTCCATTAGTTCATTTTCATTTAAAAAAAGTTAAAAAAATCATCAGTTTTGACCTATCCAACTCCCTCAACTGGGGTAGCTATTGTCCTTTACAACATTCAACCACAACAAATGAATCTTGGTCATCCTCATTGAATTGGCTATAGAACAATAGCATTTTCTTACAATGGAAGCTTGATCTAGATTAACGGCTCTTTGATTTCTTAGAACTGGGCTAGTTTAGTAATTTAAATGAACTTAGCTACTATTGTTTGTGTGGGATGCAACGCAACTGAAAATAAGTTGCAAGGGGAGTTCTAACAGCTTCATGATTTGTAAGTTTCCACATATAACTCACTTAATGTGTCTGTGTGCATTTGGCTACATGAAAGTTGCCAAGTTGAAACCAAGAAACTCCATGACACCTGATGATGATGACATCAATTTTATTTAGTTTAGGATTTTATTTCAGTACCATATTTGTTTTTGGCAATTATAGCCATATGTAATCTTTTTTATGCATTAGAATATTTTTGAGATTTTGATATTATTCTGAGATTTGTATCTTGATTTGTTTTGAGCCTATATATAGGCCTTGAGATTAATGAGAAATATATGTCATTCTTGATTAAAAAAATTATTATGTTGAGTTTTGCTCTTCCTCTCTCTTTTTGTGTGATACAAATGAGATCCAATTATTAGGGCTTGTGATAAATCCTAATCAAATTTTAGGGACTGTTTGGTTGGAGGGGAATGGGGGGGAGGGGAGGGGAGGGGAGGGGAGGGTTTTTTTAATACTTTTCTTGTTTGGTTCATTTTTTAGGAGGGGAGGGGAGGGAAATGGGGGGGTGCAACACCCCTCCTGAGCCAATTTTGGCTCCCCTCCAAAAGTGGGGGGATTTGGAGTGAAGAGAAAGTAAGGCTAATTTTTTAAAGTGGCTGGACTAAATTGCCCTCCGCCTTTGCAGCACACAGAAACTTTCCACAAAGAAGTGGTGATGACTTCTCATCAAGCATCAGTGCATAACCAACGACTTCTCATCTCAGCTATGTATTTGAGAGCAATTGTACAAAGGGGCCGGGTGACTTGGATTGAAATTGATCTCTGGTGGGTATGCTTTGTTCCATAGCCTTCTTTGCTGCCGTATGGAAGGGCTGACAGCGAAAGGTTGGCTTCTGTAACATTATACAAAAGAATTAATATAGGTTTCTACTAGTCATCTGTACATTCTTACCATGGAATTTGTGAATACTTGCATACTAATCCGAATTAGGAATTAATATAGGTTTCTGTTAGCTTCTTTTTTTCTTGTATAAGATATAGATTGTTTTTAGCAATTCTTATTCTGTTTCTTGTTTTTTCTTTTTTCAATATTATTCATTTTCTGTTTCTTTAGACATATTGGCTGCAAGTGTTGTACAAAATTACTGCTTGATTTGTGATGATCAAGTGCTAACATTTTACCACACTCTTGACATTCCTTGTACCGTATTGTGGGTCTGTCTTTATAAGCAATGGCTGTATGTTGAGATTATGTTGCATAGACAAATGAGAGATAAAGCCTCTGAATAAATCCTGTGCTCAGGGAAAGATGATATTTACTTTTGATTGTTCTTTTGATTGATACATCAACATATTTTCCTCATAAATAGTTCGTTGTTGTTTCAATTCTTATTGTATGAAGTAGTTGTATGAATTTCTTATTATATGCAAAAGGGTATAAAAGTAATTTTATTATAAAATCCATTCCCTCCCATTGTGAACCAAACAAGAAAATAATTATTTTCCCTCCCCTCCCCTCCCCTCCTTTGAACCAAACAGAGTTTTCATTAAATCTCTCCCCTCCCCTTCCTTCCCCTCCCCTCCCCTCCATTAAAATCCCTCCCCTCCCCTCCTCTCCTCTCCTTTGAACCAAACAGACCCTTAGGGTTTGTGATAAACTCTAAAAATACCCCAAATTCCTAAATTAAAACAAATCCCCAAACCCTAATCTCTCCCACCTTCTTCATCCCTACCAGCCTATACTCACCTCTGACCTCTCCTACCCTACACCCCGACCAGACCCATCTCCTCACTCATCCTCGAAATCTCCATCGTCTCCCTCACCCGACCAACAACCCGATCGAAACCCCTGTCCTCCTCCCCTCCCGTAGACCCAACGCCCCAGGCCAAGACCCCACCTCCCCCGTCAACCAGTGCACCCCGACGCCGCAGAGCGTCGACTCGCACCGCCGCCCTCACCGCTCGATGCCCTCCCGCCGTCGAGCCACGTCGGGCAGATCCCGTGGTCCCCCATCACTGCCGAGTGCTGCCTTGCTCTTGAGGTTGTTACTGCCATTGCTGTCTCTTTGATTGTTGTGCTCTTCTGAGATCTACGCTGAGTTTTTCTAACCCTCGATATACTCTTTCCAAATCTCAAATATTTGTGTTATACTGCTTTATCAATTATCATCTCTATTATATTATCTGATTTGTCTGTCGTCCACAAAAACAATTGAGATTGAGTGTTCCACTTGCTTGATTAGAGTACGAATCAATATTGGATCTTATACTTGCTGAGAACACTTAGGAATTTAACTATTGATTGTTAGAATTAAATTATTAATTGGAATTGTTAAACGTGATTCAGTTCTTGAAAATCCATCAAGCCGATTAACTGTTTAAAATTTCTAACTTTGATCTGCACTACGTGTTGGTAAAATCAATCCATTAAGAATCTTGGAAATTATCTATTTAGGGTTAGTTTTACATCATTTTGGTATCAAAGTGAAGGTTCTTAAAACCCTAGTTCTTGCATCGTAGGCATCAATTTTGCATTCATTTAGAATTGTGTAGTCTTTATTTTTCTTTCTTTATTTTAGGTCATTTTAGATTCATTTAGAAAAGGGGGGAAAAAAATTAGGACACACACGACCCTAGTTTCCACTTTTGGTGAATGCGTCTTCGCAGCACCATCACAGATCCTGAAGAGCTTTTCTATCCCTTCCAAATCACCCAATTAGAAACCTTAGACTTTTCCGACCTGAAATGGACAACTCTGATATCTCCGCTACCTTAGCTGCCATTCAAGCAACTCTTGCCAATATCAATTAGAGACTTGAGAAAGTGGAGTTAAATCAAACCATTGTCCCTGAGCTTTTTGCCAATCGTTAGATCCCTTAAAGGAATGTTCGTGACGATCGACATCAAGAACATGACCCTGACGAACAATATAAGAAGAACGTTAAGGCTGACGTTTCCCATTTTGAAGGCCACATGGAACCCCAAGCTTACTGTTGCCGCTGAAATCGGTGTGGGGGCAAACAGATAGATTTGTGGATTCGAGAGAATGTGAATAGTCAAACCTGGACGACTTCACCGGAGTTTGACCAAGATCCTTTCGCCGTTTACCTGCAAAAAGTGCGAGACACCGGGGTTGATTTCGGCGACGCACCCTCGGACGCTCTTGTCAGTAATCTGAATGATTAAGAAAGAGCTTTAATTGGCAAAAAATTGATTACCTGGTAATAGTGGGGGAGAGGGGTATTTATAGCCGCCTTAGGAATCAGTTTCAGGATAAGATCAAAATCCTACTTCCTGATGTAGATGGATAGAAGTTGTTAAGACCATTGTTTAAGGATAATCATAAATCTGAATCCTCTCCTATCCAGTCAGACTGGGTTTCATATTGGTTGGAACCCGTACCTAGTAAGACAGATCCATTTATGGATTATTGGGTTTTTGAAGAAAAACGCAGTTCCCATTTCAGACCCGTTTGTAGGTAAAATTACCATTTTACCCCTGAGCTTTAAGATTCGCGCCCGATTTGAACAGTTCCGATTTAACCCTAATTTTAGCCATATTACGAGCCCCCCAGTCCCGAAGACTGGATTTGATCAACTTTTGAGGAGTAGTTTTACTGATTTAATGGCTTGCAGGATTGTATCGGAGTCCGAATGAGGGGTTTCGAATCTTATTCAAGCATTATGATGTTTTTCTGAGTTGGTGGTGCACTGAAGATTGTTTTTGAGCTCTCCTGGATTTTTGGCAATTTTCCTCAATTTTTTAATTATTTTTCGGATCATTTATTCAATTTTGCGAAGCGGTGATTTATTTTTCGAGGGCATTAACTAATTATTCTAAGCAATAATTATTTACCCAGTGGCTCAAAAATATTTTTCCGAATTTATAATTATTTTTTAGAATTTTTAATTAACTTTCCTGAATTTTTAGCCATTTTTTCGCAATTTATAAATAAACAATTCGAATTTAATAAAAAATAGATTTTTATTTCTATTTATGACGTGGCGCGATCTGAGCTCTCCATCAGCTTTGGGCGCGAATTTCAAGGAGATCTAATGGCTATGGTTGCATAAAAGCGGATTTTCCCCTTATTCGGGGGTCGGTGGCAAGTACCTTCGGCAATGTTGCCGACCCCCGCCCATCACCTCGAGGAGCTGACGCGTGTCAGGAAGAAGGCCAAAGTCGAGGGAGGTTCAAGGTCCCTTGCCGAGGTCCAGAGATGCCTCAAGGTGGCGACACATGTCAAAAGTGGTTCGGCGAGGTTTGTCGAAGTCCGAACGAGCCATTTTCCCATGTTTGAGCATCAGTGCCACGAACGCTTGGCGAAGCATGCCGAAGTCCAAGTGAATTTTTTCTCACGTTTGAGCATCGGTGCCACGAACGCTCGGCGAAACGTGTCGAAGTCCAAGTGAGAGTTTTTTCTCACGTTTGAGCGTCGGTGCCCAAGAACGCTCGGCGAAGTGTGCCGAAGCCCAAGTGAGTATTTTATCTCACGTTTGAGCGTCGGTGCCAAGAATGCTCGGCAAAGTGTGCCGAAGTCCAAGTGAGTTTTTTTTCACGTTTGAGCATCGGTGCCAAGAACGCTCGGCGAAGTGTGCCGAAATCCAAGTGAGTTTTTTCTCACGTTTGAGCGTCGGTGCCAAGAACGCTCGGCGAAGCGTGCCGAAGTTTAAGTGAGAGTTTTTTCTCGCGTTTGATCGTCGGTGCCAAGAACGCTCAGCGAAGTGTGCTGAAGCCCAAGTGAGTTTTTTCTCACGTTTGAGCGTCGGTGCCAAGAACGCTCAGCGAAGTGTGCCGAAGCCCAAGTGAGAGTTTTTTCTCACGTTTGAGCGTCGGTGCCAAGAACGCTCGGCGAAGTGTGTCGAAGTCCAAGGCGACCTGTCGACAGCCTGGAGATGACAGCTGGCCGTTTGACTGTTGGACTTCCGACTATTTTGACCGTTAGTCATTAATGAGGCAGAACAACTTTTGTCGTTTTGTGGTAAATGGGCCTGACCGTTGGGTTTTTAAAGCCCACTATTCTCGTTTTGTGTGTCAGCTTCTATAAGACACCACTCCCCCCCTCATTTGTTCACTTCTCACAATTTTTACTCAGACGGTAATTCTTACTATCGAGAGCTTCCGGCGATCGCTGACCGTTTTCCGGTGATCTTTTCCGACAGCAGCTGTCACTTCAAGGTAAATTAACACTTAGTTTATTTTTTAGTCAAAATGTCTTCCCTCTCCCCATGTTCGGAGCCCTCCCCTTCTGCTGGCGACGAGCCATCTCCGAGCCAGGTCCCTCTCGTCGACAGGGGCAAAAGAGCCGAGACTCCTGCTTCGGTGGTAGCGGAGACCATAGTGGAGAATCCGAGAAGAATGGGGGAGTTCGATAAACTGTCGGGCGTTCTTACAGGGCTCCACAGGGTTCGGGAACTTCCGGAGGAGCATGCCGAACGGATCGTATAGGGGAGGGGGCGGAGTTTTGAGGAGAACGCCGCGAGGGAGACTTCAGAAGTGGACGACACCATCTCGATCTTTAACGAGGCGGACTTGGTGGCGATCCGGGAATGCTTTCAGATCCCTGAAGAGTTCGAGCTAATGCTGCCAGGTCCAGGGGTGAGGGCCAATTCGCCGATGCCGGTGAACATGTGTTTCTGACCGGTAGATGCCTTCATCGCCGGAGCACGCCTGCCACTCCACCCCTTCGCCGTCCAAGTTTTGCGGTGGTGCGGGGTCAGCCCCATCCAGCTGATGCCGAATGGGTGGAGGGTCATCAATGGATTCGCACTCCACTGTCAGGCGACCGAGATTGAGCCGGACTTGAGGGTGCTTCGGACGCTGTACCGACTTCATCAGCAGCATAAGTCGGAGTTCAGGTATTATTTGGCCCCGAGGCACGGTGCTTGGCTCATCAGCTGCCCCAGCTCAATAAAGCACTGGCGAGACAAATACTTCATCATTCGGGGTCGCGAGCCGTGGTGTATACCCTCTGATTGGGTTGAAGAAGTGACGAAGAGGGTAAGGGAGCTTCCGGTGCTCTACCCTCATGAAGAAGAGATGGTTCAGGTTCTCCTCGACCGGCCGAAGTTCGATTGGAGAGACCAGACGGAGGAGGCGCTCTTCAGGGGAGGGCTCAGCCGCATAGACCCTAGTATGCAGTTTTCTTTGTTAGTTTTTCTTTTCTCATTTGTTTTTAACTTGTGTTTTAACCACACTTTCTTTTGTTACAGAAACTATGGATTACGAAATGGTTTTGGCACAGAGGGCGGCACTCAGCAGCAAGGCTCTGCGGAAACGAAAGAGGGTCGCCACGAAGGTGACTGCCCCGAAGCCAAAGACAGTCGCTAGTGCTGTCCAGGAGGTATCGGCTTCGGCGACGGTGACCCCGAAGGTGGCGACAGCAGCGACCTCGGCATCGGCCGAGGCCAGCGAGTTCCCGATGGTAGCTGCTCTCGGGATGGAGGCGGCTCCGTTGACGACGGAGGCCGAAGTATTCCTGACCGAGAACACACAAAAAATTTGTTCCGGACTGGCAGGTTCGGAAGTTGGACGGTTTCCTCGGCGTCGAGTATGCAGGCCGTCAAACACTTGGCGACGCCGAAGGATCGAGCCGCCATGGACGCCGACGGCGTGGGGGACGATGCCCTCGAGATCGCCCGATCGGTGGTGTCGGTGAGTATTTTGGTTTCGTGCTTTAGACGAATTACTCATTTATTTTGCTAACTTGTTTAACTTGTCTTCTTGCTGCAGATAACTATTCACTTCGGTCATCTCATGGAGAAGATCACCGAACTCGAGAAAGACCTGAAGAAGGAGGTCGACAGAGCTCGAGCCAAGAAAGCTCGGATCGCAAACGAGCTCGACAAGCTGAAGGTCGAGGCCGACGGGAAAACAACGAGGTTGGAGTACCTCGATGGCCTCGTAAAGAAGCTCGAGGGTGATCTGCTCCGGCAAAAGGAGGCGGCGAAGCAGCAGGCAGAAGCCGTAGAAGCTGCTAAGATCGTGGCTGCGAAGGAAGCCGAAGCCGCGACCATGGAGAAGGCCCAAGGGTTCCTTGCGGCCAACATGGCTAAGGCCTATACTCGCGCCTTCGAGCAGGTGACCGAGCGGTTCCCCGAGGTCGACTGCTCCGGATGGCGCCTCTTTCCCGACCGCGTTGATGGCTTTGATGAAGAGTCAAACGGGGATGAAGCCGGGGACGAGGAAGGGGATGCCGAGGTCGAAGTTGTTGGCGAGCGTCAAGGATCCGAGGTGACCCCCATTGCGATCGTCGCTCCTTCGGAGGAGTCCGACCCCGCCCCTGCGAGATGCCCCGGGAAAGAGGTCGCGCCCTGACTTCAGTCTTTTTCGTTTCTTTTCTTTTGTTGTTTTTTTTATATTTTAGCCTAATTGCGGACTGGCCACCGCACTTTTGAATGAATGAAATCTTTTTCTTTTTCTTTGAATTTGACTAAGTGTTCGTGTCGCTCTGCTTTGAAGCTTTGGCTGTGTTTACAAAATTTTTGAAATTTGGCTAAGTTTTCACGTCGCCCTGCCTAGAAGTTTCGGCTACGTGTTCTCAAAATTTTCGAAATTTTGTTAAGTGTTCACGTCGCCTCGTCTAGGAGTTTTGGCTATGTGTTCACCAAATTTGCGAAATTTTGCTAAGTGTTCACGTCGTCTTGCCTTGAAATTTTCAGATCGTCGTAGTGACGCAGCTCGTTGAAGTGCCTTACGTGATTGAGGCGACTCGTCCCGAGGCTGGCCTAGGGGTGACGAAGTTATGCCTCGCTAGGTGCCGAGAGCGCCTTTACAAAGTCGAGTGGGGGCTTCGCAGAGCAGAACGTGAGCGGAATCATCTACGACTAATTGTAGGCCATCGAGATCTCGAGATTCGGAGGTTAGAAGAGAGGCTCAGGGAGACAACCCCCGAAGGTGATGATGATGGTTCGCCGACAGCCGTTAATCTCGGCCTGAGGCTTAAGCGACTCCGCCATTCTTTGACAAAGATGACGGCGGAGAGAGATGAACTGGAGGCTGAGAGAGACGAACTTTCGGCGAAGAAAGACGAGCTGACAGCAGCAACGGACAGGCTGTTGGCGGAAAGAGACGAGCTGGCAGCAGTGATGAATAAGCTGACGGCGGAGAGAGACGAGCTGAAGAAGGTGACGGTCGACAAGAGCATTGAGGTCACTCATCTCCGTCGGATTATCACCAACAACTCTGGTGGTGCGGGCTCTACGCAGCTGTCTCGCTTAAAGATAGCTGTGAATGACGACTCACTGAAGGAACGAATCGTCGAACTTGAGGCGGAGGTCGCTCATCTTAAGCCCCAACCTGAGCGGGTCAACGTTAGAAGCACCTCATGCACTCGAGAGAAAGCGATAGAGAAATTTCTTTTTATGAGCTTGCGACTCGCTCGCCTGTTACTCGCCTGAGCCCTGGTGACGCACAAAGTGGGGTGGCTGCTTCATCGAGCGGAGCGTCCGTTGGGGCTACCGTCAGAAGCAGTGCAGAAGACGCGTCTCAGTTTTCCGGTCTAGGGACGAGCGCCGAGGTTAGACGTCGGCCATACAGCATTCGTCGTCCCCGGGTGTCTTTAAATCGAAGCATCCCCGCCCTAGGAGGCGTTGAAGTAGTTGTCTGTATTCTTGTTCTTTTTGTTCTTCAAGTTTTGTATCTCGTCATAAGGACGAGTAGTTGGTCTTGTAAATAGATTTGTTCTTCAAACTTCAATGTAATAATACTTGTTTTGTGAACTTGCGCATTTTGTTGGCACTTGTAGTTGTTGGCGCGGAGTCGAACCAAGTGTTGGACTCCGAACCACTTGTAACTTGCTTAGGAGCAAGTTATTCGAAGCGGAATCGAGCCAAGTGTTTGACTCCGAACTCGTCGTTTTAAAGAGATTCAACGGTTGTGGGAGCAGTTCCAAATGGCGAACCACTTCTAACTTGCTTAGGAGCAAGTTATTCTAAGCGGAATCGAGCCAAGTGTTGGACTCCAAACTCGTCATTTTAGAGAGATTCAATGGTTATGGGAGCAGTTCCGAATGGCGAACCACTTCTAACTTGTTTAGGAGCAAGTTATTCGAAGCAGAATCGAGCCAAGTGTTGGACTCCGAACTCGTCATCTTAAAGAGATTCAACGGTTGTGGGAGCAATTCCGAATGGCGAACCACTTCTAACTTGCTTAGGAGCAAGTTATTCGAAGCGGAATCGAGCCAAGTGTTGAACTCCGAACTCGTCGTTTAAAACAACACAATTGGGGTATTAAATAGAGATAAAATGATCACAAGAGAATTATTATTCAAAAGAGGTTTTTTATTAATTATGGCTAATCGGCCGCTTCTAAGTTGCGGGCCGTTATTACAATGGAAGAGGAAAAAAAAGAAACAAATAGAATAGCCTAACAATTGTTGGTACTTGGAAAGGTGTTCAAACACCCTCTTGTTACTTCAGTAAATGATCGGCGTTCCAAGTTCTTAGTATCTTCCTGCCTTCGAGGTCTTCCAGATGGTATGCTCCGGACCGAACTACCTTGGAGACCTTGTATGGTCCTTCCCAATTTGGGGCTAGCTTGCTCCTTTGGTTGGGGAACGAGATGGCTAGCTTCCTGAGGACTAAGTCCCGCTCAAGATCTGTGGGACGGACCCTTCTGTTGTAGGATTGCTCGATTCTTCTTCGATAATTTTCTTGGCAAATCGAGGCTCTTTCGCGGAGTTCATCGATAAGGTCCAGATTGGCTCGGAGCTCCCTGGTGTTCTGCTCTTCATTATATGCAATTAGGCGGAGGGATGACAAACCAACTTCTAAAGGGATTACGGTCTCGGAACCGTAGGTGAGGTTGAAGGGCGACTCTCCTGTGGGGGTCCTCTTTGTAGTGCGGTAGTTCCACAATACGTTAGGAAGCTGCTCTGTCCACAATCATTTAGCCGACTTGCTTAGTCTCTTCTTAATGCCCGAGAGGATTTGCCTGTTGGCGCTCTCCACTTGACCATTGGATTGAGGGTGGGACGGAGGAGAATCGCTGCTGAATTTCGATGTCTTCACAAAAGGAGCGGAATGTTGCCCCCGCAAATTGTGTTCCGTTATCTGTCACCAAGACTCGAGGTATACCAAACCTGCAGATCACGTTCTTCCAGAAGAACTGTTGCACCCTGTTCTCAGTAATAGTTGCTAGTGGTTCGGCCTCGATCCACTTGGAGAAATAGTCGATCGCCACGACTAGGAACTTGAGCTGGCCTGGAGCTGGTGAAAACGGACCTAGCAAGTCCATTCCCCACATTGCGAAGGAGGTTGGACTTGAGAGGGATGCGATTTGAGCTTGCGATAGGCGGCGGATAGTGGAGAATTGCTGACAGGGACCGCATTGTCGGACATGTTGCTTCGCGTCCCGAAGGAGGGTAGGCCAGAAGTACCCATAATTCAAGACTTAGCGGGCGAGGGACCTTGATCCGGAATGGGCTCCGCCTATCCCTTCGTGGAGCTCTTTCAGAGCATACAGGGCTTCTTCTGGAGAGAGACATCTCAAGTATGGTCGGCCATCTACTTGGGTGTAGGAGCGTTTGTACAATATTCTCTCAATGAGGGTGTACCACTCCGCTCTGGTTCGGATTCGGTGAGCTTCTTTGGGATCTTGGGGAAGGTTCCCGTCTCTGAGGAATCCAACTAAAGGCCTCATCCAGTTATCTTCGAGTTGGACCGGTAGCGACTCCATTGAGTCGGGGGCTTCTTCTTCGATGTTGGACCTTAGTAGAACTTCGATCAAGACGGTCTGTTCGAGGCCTTAAAGGGAGGAGGAGGCTAGTTGGGAGAGGGCATCTGCCTGGGCGTTCTCCTCTCGGGGGATCCGCTGGAGTTGTGCTTCCTCGAACGAAGCCATGAGACTTTTGACCTTGGCTAGGTACTTTGCCATACGGTGATCTCGTGCCTCGTATTCTCCCGAGACCTGGTTCACCACGAGCTGAGAGTCGCTGAATATTCGAACACGCTGCGCCCCTGCCTTGCGAGCCATGTCCAAGTCCGCTATCAGGGCTTCGTACTCGGCCTCGTTGTTGGAAGCCTTGAAATTGATGCAGAGGGAGTATTGGAGGATGAAGTCATCTGGGCCTGCCAAGATAACTCCAGCTCCCCTTCCTTCAGCGCAAGAAGACCCATCCACATACACCGTCCAGATGGTTAGCCCATTTGCTGCTTGACTGACTTCCGGGATCGTACTTTCCACTATGAACTCGGCTAGTGCTTGAGCTTTGATAGCGGTCCGAGGCTGATAGGATATGTCGTGTTGACTTAGCTCAATTGACCACTTCATTAGACGTCCGGAGGTTTCGGGCTTATACAGGACCTGCTTGAGCGGCTGGTCGGTAAGGACGACCACCGAATGGGATTGGAAATAGGGACGAAGCTTCCAGGCCACCATAACCAAGGCGTAGGCTATCTTTTCCAACCTCGGGTGGCGGAGCTTGGCATCTCTAAAGACCTTGCTCACGTAGTAGATAGGCTTTTGTGCCTTGTCTTCTTCCCTCACTAGGACAGCACTAAGGGTTTGTTCGGAGGCAGCGATGTTGAGGTAGAGGGTTTCCCCGGGTGTCGGCTTGCTGAGTGGAGGGTTGACCAAGTAGGCTTTGAGTTGGTCGAACGACTCTTGCTGTTGCTGGCCCCACTCGAAGCCCTTAGCCCCCCTGAGGGTTTGAAGAAAGGGAGACACTTTTCCCCGGACTTGGAGAGGAAGTGCCATATAGCCGCGAGACGCCCTGTGAGCTTTTGCACTTCTTTCACGTTTAAGGGGGGAGCCATATTCAATATGGCCTTTATCTTCTCAGGGTTGGCTTCAATCCCGCTTTAACTGACCATAAAGTCTAAGAATTTACCCGATGAGACCCCAAATGCACATTAATTCGGGTTTAGTCTCATGTTATGCCTTCTTAGCACGTCAAAGGCCTCTTGGAGGTCGGCAACATGGTCAAACCCATTGATGCTTTTTACCAACATGTCGTCGACGTAAACCTCCATGTTCCGCCCGATCTGATTTTTGAAGACCTTATTGACGAGCCGTTGGTAGGTGGCACCAGCATTTTTAAGCCCGAAGGGCATCACTCTATAGCAGTAGAGGCCTTGATCTGTGACGAATGACATCTTTGGGATATCTGGGGGGGACATTCGGATTGGATTGTATCCGGAGAATGCGTCCATAAAGCTTAGCAGCTCATGGCCCGAAGTGGCGGCGATCAAGGTGTCGATGTTGGGGAGTGGAAAAGGATCCTTGGGGCATGCCTTGTTTAAATCTGTGAAGTCGATACAGATCCTCTAACTTCTATTGGCCTTTTTGACCATCACAACGTTGGAAAGCCATTCTGGATAGTTGACTTCCTGTATGAACCGGGCTTTGAGGAGCTTCTCCACCCCCTTTATAGCCTGCTAGCACTTGGGGGCGAACTTACGCCTCTTCTGCTGGACCGGTCTGGCCCCCGAAGCGATACTTAGATGGTGGACGAGGAGCTCTTCGGAAAACCCCAGCATGTCGGCTGCTGTCCATACGAAGAGGTCACGGTTTCTCTTTATGCACTGGGCTATGTCGGAGCAGAGGGCAGAGGGGAGGGTTTTGCTGATGAAGAATTTGCGGGTCGGATCTTCCTCCGAGAATAGCACTTCCTCGAGCTCGTCTACCGGTTCCGACATAGGCGGGGTATTCCCTTGAGGAATTTCAAGGGCCTCGAGGGAGAGGACGGGTCCTCCAGTCGAGGTTATATAGCATTTACGGGCCATTTCCTGACTTCCCCTCACTTCTCCCACGCCTGCCTTGGTGGGAAACTTCATCTTTAGATGGTAAGCTGATGGGATGGCTTCCAAAGCGGCAAAGCCCGGTCGACCTAGGATCACATTATAGGCGGCTAGGACGTCAACAACCATGAAGTCCATTGGCTCCGTTCGGGTAGTAGAAGCTTTGCCAGCGGTTACGTCGAGGGTTATAACACTATAACACCTTCGATCATCACTAGCACTCCCGTGAACCCATGGAGAGTGTAACCGGCAGGCTTAAGCCTGTCCCTTGATAATTGGAGCCCTCGGAAGACCTCTAGAAAGAGGATGTTGACAGAACTGCCATTATCCACTAAAATCCTTTCTACCTTGAAGTTGGCCATGTGGAGGTTGATCACTAGTGCATCACAGTGGGGGGTTCGGACACCCTCTAGATCATCATTCGAGAAAGTAACTGGGACTCCAAGACCTTTGGGAGGGGGAAGGCTATTCACCAAATTGACTTCCCTAGCGAAGGCCTTTCGGGAAGAGTTAGAGGTTCCGCCCATTGGACCTCCGTGGATGAGGTGCAGAATGCGCTCTTCCTCGAAGTCGGGAGTCTCCTCGCGCCTCTCGGGCCACTTGTTCGCCCCCCTGAGGGGTGGAGGAAGATCGGCTCGGTCTTTCTTTACAAATTTGGCGAGCTGCCCTTTCTGGATGAGGGCTTCGATCTCGTTTTTTAGAGTCCGACAGTCATTGGTGTCGTGGTCGTGGTCTCGATGGTAGCGGCACCACTTCTCCTTATCCCTCTTCTTCCCAGGAGTGTTCATCTTTGGGGGAGGAGGTAGAATTCCTTCTTTCTCAACTTCCATTAGAATGGCCGAGACATTGGCAGAGGGGTGAATTTCTCAAATCTGGGAGGTGGACGACGCTGACCCCCGTTGTCCTTTTGGAGCTTTTTAGCTCCCTCATCTTCAGCGGCCTTCCTCTTACTTACAAAAGAGGATCCCTCGAATGTGGGGCGGTGCGCAGCTTCCTCTGCCCGGGTGTATTTCTCGCTTCTGAGAAGAAGATCGGAGAAATCTCGCGGGGGCTTCTTTGCTAGGGACGACCGGAGGTCAGAGTTCAGGACGTTCGATTGAAAGGCGGCCGCGGCGACCGGCTGATCGAGGGAGGCGATGGACCTGGCCTCCGCGGTAAACTGCTTGACATAGTCCCTCAGTTTCTCGCCCTTCTTCTGACTAAGGAAAAGTAGTGAAATACTCGTCTTTCCGGAGCGGCGGCTGCTCACGAAATGAGTTATGAAAAGAGTCTCGAACTGGTCGAAAGAGAAGATGGAGGACGGGGCGAGGCGGGAGTACCATTCCCGAGCCGGGCCTTTGAAAGTGGCTAGAAAGGTCTTGCATAGGAGGGCATCGGAGGCCTGGTGGATCATCATGAGAGTTTTGAAACTTTCGATGTGATCCATGGGGTCTAATTCTCCTGTGTAAGTCTCGAACTACGGAGGCTTGAAATTTGTCGGAACGGGAGCCTCCATGATGGTACGAGAGAATGGAGGTCTGCTTGGACGAAGGGTCCTCCCTCTTAGTCCCTCGTCCCTATCGAGTTGGCCGAGGCGCCTCTCCATCTCGTGGAGACGACGGTAGACAGCATCCTCCCTTCGACGGTATCCTGGTGAGCCTCTGGACTCGTCTTCGTACGAAGGAGAACGTGGGCTACGACGACGGTAGCTCGAAGACTGGTGAGGACTAGTGATGTAAGGGCGGTGGCTCGGAGCTTGAGGACTTTGGGATCGATGGCGAGGGCTCCGAACCGGCTCAGAAGTGGGGACCCTCGAGATATTATTGTTGTTGTTCGGCGGGGCATTGAGGGCCCGCAAGACTGCTGCCTGAAAGTCTTGAAATTCTGCTCTGGTGACGGGTCTGCTCTGGTCCCTCTGGGCCTGCCGACCATCGGGGGAACAGTTTCTCCTTCGACGGTACTCGGGGGACTCCCTCTGCCTCCTAGGAGGAGGGGACCTCCTCTGGTCGCGGCGGCGAGGAGATCGCGCATTTGGACGTTCTGAGCGGGAGGCTCCCTCTCGGGCCCGCCTCTCATCCAAATGGCGACGAAGGTCTTCCTCCTTCTGCCGGTTGATTATGATGTTGCGGAGATCTTCTGAAGGCCGAGAGTTATGGGATGCCATGAAGTCAGTGGAAGGGTTATGTACCGAGATATGATCACGATGAAGAGGTTGCTTCTGAGGATTAGGACAAAAGGTCCCTATACCAGCGTTCTGGGGCCCGAGTTGAGCCTGCTGGGGTTGTGGATTTTGAAGGGGAGGCTACCCCTGCTATAGCGGTGGATCAGGTTGAGGAGGGAGCTATCCCTGTTGCTGGACAGGTTGGAGAGGAGCCTCCGGTTGCGGTTGGGGAGGAATGGGAGTGGGCCCATGGTTGGACCCTCTAGATCTTACTTTCCTTAGTGGCATGGCTGGAGGCGGTCTTGACCGGTGGAAGAGGCTGGACTGCTATTCGAGTTTTCCATAGACGGCGCCAATCTGTTACCGCTGAAATCGGTGTGGGGGTAAACAGATAGATTTGTGGACTCGAAGGAATGTAAATAGTCAAACCTGAACGACTTCACCGGAGTTTGACCGAGATCCTTTCGTCGTTTACCTGCAAAAAGTGCAAGACACCGGGGTTGATTCTGGCGACGCACCCTCCGACGCTCTTGTCAGTAATCTGAATGATTAAGAAAGAGCTTTAATTGACAAAAGATTGATTACCTGGTAACAGTGGGGGGAGAGGGGTATTTATAGCCGCCTTAGGAATCAGTTTCAAGATAAGATCAAATCCCTACTTTCCAATGTATATGGATAGAAGTGGTTAAGACCATTGTTTAAGGATAATCATAAATCTGAATCCTCTCCTATCCAGTCAGACTGGGTTTCATATGGGTTGGAACCCGTACCTAGTAAGACAGATCCGTTTATGGATTATTGGGTTTTTGAAGAAAAACTCAGTTTCCATTTCAGACCCGTTTGCAGGTGAAATTACCATTTTACCCCTAAGCTTTAAGATTCGCGCCCGATTTGAACGGTTCCGATTTAACCCTATTTTTAGCCATATCACTTACCTCGATTGGATCCGTGCCATGGACCATTACTTTGTGTGGTTTGACATGAGCGAAGGCCTGAAGGTTAAATTGGCCATTATGAAATTGACGGCTAAAGCTAACACTGGACCAATCTTGAACATGCCGGCAGAAGTCGAGGCCTGGCACCCATAGCCACTTGGGAAGCCATTTAAGAAAAGCTCACTGAGAGATGTACTGTTATCGTTCCACACCCGATTGCTAGATTCGTGGAACCAACTCTATCAAGGAAGTAATCCACACAAGAATATGTTGATAAATTTGATGACTTTCTTATTCGGTGCAATGCTTTAGGTAAAGAGAGTGAAAAACAAACTCTCTCTAAGTTCAGAGCTGGATTACGAGCCGATCTGAGGAACGAGCTAATTCATAGAAATGTTGACTCATTAGCGGCAACTTATGCTCTCGTCCTCGATATGGATTTCCTTAAAGCAAGTTCCCATTACAAGTCCAGCGATTCAATGGATCATTCCTCCAGAATGAATCCTCCTGATCCTTCTAGACCTGAGCACTCCTCTCCTCAATACCCTAACAAGTCTTACCCAAACAAACATACCTCAAATTCCTATCCACTTAGAAATGACAACACGGGTAAGAACACTGAAAGAGATTATTCTAAGATTGATCCTCTCACTAAGTGCTATAAATGTAAGGAATACGGTCATGTTGCTGACAACTGCCCCAGCCCAAGTAGGATCAATATAGTAGAGGGTATCGCAGTCATCGCTGATGAGCCCGACACTGAGTTTACCTATGAACCTAATGTAAGTGATGACTTTGATAAAAAAAAGAAGATGACCAGTCTCTCAATTATATTCAGTCTGTCCAGTCACCTCCATTGAGTGTACCGGAGTCACCCATTCCATCCCAAGTCACTTTGCAGCCTATAGATTTTATCCATGTGTTAGAACATCCTAGAGTCACAGAGTCTGCACCCACATTTGCATCACATTCATGACTTACATAGAGAAATTTCCAAGGAACTTAATGAGAATAATTTTAACTACAAGTTAATAGCAGATACTAGAAGGAAATTTATAACTTTTGATATTGGTGACGAGGTGATGGTTCGGATTCATCCGGAACGGTTTCCTGTTGGACCCGTTAAGAACTTGAACATACGTGCTGCAGGCACATTTAAAATGCTACAGACAATCAATGATAATACCTATGTCGTTGACCTTCCTGGAGACTTTGGCATAAGTAAGACTTTCAATATTGAGGATCTAGTACTCTATGAAGACTCAAAATTCAACCATAGAAATTTTCGTATAGATAAGCCCACCATGCAGCCTAATGGTGAGATTCTCACATTTACCCCTCTACCTGATACTATTTACCCACCGACAGAAGAATTGAATAATATTTTAGATGATCCGATAATCTCTACAAGAGATGGTGGTATGCACAAGTATTTGGTGAGGTGGAAGAACAAGCCGAAGTCGGATGACACTTGCAGTGATCGTGAGGAGCTCCCGTAACTGGATCCAAACCTTTTGGAGCACCATGACAGGATCACTTGTTTTGGCTCGACTGGATCGAGCTCTCTCCCACCCGGAGAGAATGATAAGGACATCAATTTTATTTAGTTTAGGATTTTATTTCAGTACCATATTTGTTTTTGGCAATTATAGTCATATGTAATCTTTTTTATGCATTAGAATATCTTTGAGATTTGTATCTTGATTTGTTTTGAGCCTATATATAGACCTTGAGATTAATAAGAAATATGTCATTTTTGATTAAAAAAATTATTGTGTTGAGTTTTGCTCTTCCTCTCTCTTTTTGTGTGATACAAATGAGATCCAATTATTAGGGTTTGTGATAAATCCTAATCAAATTTTAGGGTTTGTGATAAACTCTAAAAATACCCCAAATCCCCAAACTAAAACAAATCCCCAAATCCAAAACCCTAATCTCTCCTACCTTCTTCATCCCTACCGGCCTATACTCACCTCCGACCTCTCCTACCCTACACCCCGACCAGACCCATCTCCTCACTCATCCTCGAAATCTCCATCGTCTCCCTCACCCGACCAACAACCTGATCGAAACCCATGTCCCCCCCTCCCATCGACCCAACACCCCAGGCCAAGACCCCACCTCCCCCGTTAACCAGTGCACCCCGACGCCGCAGAGCGTCGACTCGCGCCGCCGCCCTCACCGCTCGACGCCCTCCCGCCATCGAGCCACGTCGGCCAGATCCCGTGGTCCCCCATCACTGCCGAGTGCTGCCTTGCTTTTGAGGTTGTTGCTGCCATTGCTGTCTCTTTGATTACTGTGCTCTTTCGAGATCTACGCTGAGTTCTTCGAACTCTCGGTATACTCTTTCCAATTTTCAAATATTTGTGTTATACTGCTTTATCAATTATCATCTCTATTATATTATCTGATTTGCCTGTCGTCCATAAAAACAATTGAGATTGAGTGTTCCACTTGCTTGATTAGAGTACGAATCAATATTGGATTTTTTACTTGTTAAGAACACTTAGGGATTTAATTATTGATTGTTAGAATTGAATTATTAATTGGATTTGTTAAACGTGATTCAGTTCTTGAAAATCCATTAAGCCGATTAACTGTTTAAAATTTCTAACTTTGATCCGCACTACGTGTTTATTCATGGGGATTCCGTAAATATCCCATTCAAAAAATAGAAAGTTCGAAACAATTGGGACTTTTTTGGAGATTGGATCTATTAAGAATCTTGGAAATTCTCTATTTTTGGTTAGTTTTACATCACCCGAATTTCATGAAGAGGAATTCAGTGTTTGCGTCAATAAAATGGGGTCCCTTGTGTGCACATAGGCTGGTTTCATCACATGGGTTTTCACTTCTCATTAAACCTCACAAATTTGCAATTTAAATGGGTTAGAAGTTCCCAAACCCCATTCATGACACTTTGAAACTAATATTACATTTGTGCTTCGATGTGTTTCGGTTGTCAAGGTTAAAAAGCTCCAAACAATAGTTACAACCGAACATAAGGGTTTCATGAGGTTCCACGGAACCGTTTGAAACACAACTTTTGTGATTGCTAGAGCTGTTGGTGGGTTTCATGTCACCAAACACACCGTACAACTACCAACCACTACCCTCGGACTGCCCCACCACAGATTACCGCAGGTACCACCACTTTGTCATTTCTCCATTCGCAGTAAAATGTAAAATAAAACAACTTTTAGGACTTTCGGACAGACAAAATCTAAAAATTATAAATAACTAAAAAGTGACAATAAATATAAAACCCCGTGAAAAAAAGGGTAGAAATCTCACTGAAACAAGGACTTCCACCTCAAGTGAACTCTCTATCCTTAACTCAGACATCTCATCCCAAAACCCTACAGGCAAAAACCCCCACACTTCCACAACTAAGCCAACAACCCACCATTTCAAACACCCAAATGTTCAATTCAACATATGGGTAAAACCCCAAGTCATCTATACAACCCAAAAAAAAAGGGTACCAACAATATGACCAACAAAAAGGGCAAAAAACAACAATGACAAAATAAAAACCCACTATCAGCCACAAACACCCAAACAAAGACCAAACAATAGCATACAAATTGGAATTTAACAAAAAGGGTAGCTGGAAGTAGTAATACTACCAACAGAGAAGGTGATGTCAGTGTCTGCAATCTGCTGCTTCTTGAGTTTCCTGAAATAGTAAGCAGCCATCCATATGTTCCTCAACGGCCCATTTCTTGATACAAGAGACTGTGAATGGAACATACTCTCTCGTCTTTGCTCTCACACTAATTTCATATGAAGTGAAGAAAACCCAGTTGCGTAAGAAGATGAGGAAGAAGGAGGAGGAGGAGGAGAAATTCAAGAGAAATGAAGAGGGGAAAATATAATATAGAAGAAAAAAAAACTCCGTTAGCTTCTGAAAGAAACCACGGTAAAATGGATTTTTCCCCCGAAATAGGCCAATTTTTTTAACTAATTTCCAAAATATGCCATTTTAGAAACTAATTTCAAAATAGACCAACGCAATACTCAACTGTGGCATCTTTGATTTTGAGGCAGTTTACAACTGCGGCCTAAGTAGATATACATATTTGGCTAATAGACTCAGGGACTTGGAAAAAAATTGCTCAGATGTAAAATGTGAAAAATAGGATTCCACGGTAGGGTACTGTTGTCTCGATACTACATAGATCCCAGTTCACAACTGCGACTCAAGCATATGTTATACATATTTGGCTAATAGACTTGGAGACTTAGGAAAAATTTGCCTCAGTGCAAAATGCGAAAAATAGGAAGCCGCAGTTTGGTATTGCGACCTCGATACTACAGGCCTTAGTTATATGGTCGATAGGGTCAAGTTCTTAAAACTTCTAATACTTATTTGACCATGTAACTGAGGCCGCAGTTGTGAACTGCGGCTAGAGGCGGATCCAGAATTGAAAAGTATGGGGGGCTGGGAAAAAAATGCTAGGTTTGATTGGAAGGGGAAATGGTGCATTATATTTGAAACTCTTCACTAAAGCCCCAAAATTACATTGAACCAGTATCACTTGAACAAGTTATATAACAGACTGAGTATAGCACCAAAATTCAAAGATAATCCTTCCTAACATGATTAAAAATTATGAACCCCACAACCACAATTCCTAACAATCCAATTACCTTTTTTGCATATTACACAACATAAATAATTAAATACTAACAATATTAATTAATCGGTTTAAGGTATTGAATTATATGGCTCAAAATGAGTAAAAACAATTATACTATACTACAACTGAGAAGAGAAAAATAATAATTAATAAATAAAATTAGAAAGTTAAAACGAAATAAAACCCTGATGGAAATTAATGAGGTTTTGAAAGTGATAAAGAATACCGAAAATACCGGAGAAGAGGAGAATAGTGAGGCCGGAGTTGGCGGAGCCAGTGGGGTAGGCCTTGAGTCCACCTATGTCGTTGACGACGTGCCATCGCCGGAGTTGGGATCGAGAGCCGGTGGATTATTTGTAGCACTGTGAACTCGCCATGAAGAAGGGTTTGGATTGGAGGCTAGGGTTTTGATTGGAATCTGGAAGATGAAGAAGGGAAACAGGGAAGGAGGGTTTGGATTGGAGGCGGAGAATGGATAGAGTTGGGTTTGGGCCCAAATTTATTGGGGTGGGCTTTAAAATATAATTGTGGTGGGGGAGGCCCACACCCAACAACAACAACAAAAATATTATTGAAGCCTGCCAAAATGTTTGTGGGGGGGGCCTGTACCATACCTCAGCCCCCTGGATCCGCACTTGATAGTGACTTTTATAGTATCGAGGCTGCAGTATCCATACCTCAGCCCCCTGGATCCGCACTTGACAGTGACCTCTGTAGTATCGAGGCTGCAGTATCCAACTGCGCCTCCTACTTTTCACAGGGGGGGGGGGGGGGCTGTAGCATACCTCAGCCCCCTGGATCCGCACTTGATAGTGACCTCTGTAGTATCGAGGCTGCAGTATCCAACTGCACCTCCTACTTTTCACATGGGTAATTTTTTTCAAGTCTCCAAGCCTATTAGTCAAATATGTTTAATATATACTTAAGCCGCAGTTGTGAACTGCGGCCCCTAAATCAAAGAGGCTGCAATTGAGTACTGTGTTGGTCTATTTTGAAAATTAGTTTCACAAGTGACCTATTTTGGGAATTAGTTTTTAAAAGTGAGCTATTTCAGGAAAAAGGTCTGGTAAAATGGGGAGAAAATCATGAAACACGAAGGTGAGCGCATCGCAAAGCAGGAATGGATGGTTGAGATCGAAGTTGCAACGTTCGGCTTATGATGTGAAAAGGACAAGCGGCTGTTGAGTTGAAATTATGTGGTTGTCCTTGCTAGATAGACCTTTTAGGCTTTTAGGGGTTATTTTGTTATTAGACCCTGTAAGTTAATAATATTTTGCTATATCCCGAGAGATATTAAAGATTTGCACCAATTGACAATCAGTAATTTAGTAGATTTTTTGCATTTTATTCTCCTTATGATGCTAGATATAGGTGCCTTGTTTTATTGTCTCAATAAATTTTGATTGTTTAATCTTTTATTGTTTTATGCTATTTCATTATAATTACTAGTAATCTGCACATGCGATGCACGTTCTAATTAATTAATTTTTTAATGTAGTAAATAATCTCTAATATTATAATGGGAGAGTTGGAGTTGTCATTTGTCAACATACAAATCCGTGCGTTGCACGTGTAAGTTCAACTTTCTCATTAATTACAACAAAAACAAACAAACAAACAAAACTTTCTCATTAATTAAAACGTGCAACGCACGTACAAAACAATTTTATAATATTTTTTTAACACTAAACATAGTTGCACGCACAACTCAAATTCTACTTATAAATATATACATTGCACGTACAAATTGTAGTTTGTCCTTCAAAATATTTTTTTGAAATACGTCCAACGCGCGTCCAACTCCAAAACTATTTCTTAACACGTATATAGCACGTGAAAATCCTCAAACTTTTATCAAAACATGCATCGCACGTGAAAAGTACTAGTAATATGTAATCTGGCATCAAACCTGAGACCTATCTTTACTCATCACATACTCTTTACAAATTACTCCTAGTGGTACAAATTTTTACTTTATATGAGTGACACTTTTTGTAAATAATTATGTCATAAATAAACTTGAACTTTGAGGGTATTATGGTAACTAACAACTGTTGAGTAAATGAATGGTTAATATAACTCCCACTAAAAAATGAATGGTTGAGATTAGATGGAAATTTTATTGATAAGACCTCTTAAATTATAGCCAATATTTTATTACGAATAATTCCGACAACTTCAGGAGGAAAAAAGGCATTTAAGTCAATATTCTCACACTTATTAGTATTACACTGTTCATTCTAGTTCCTACTGTTTTTTTACTTATTATCTGCGTAAAAACAGAAAACAGTCTGCCAAAATGATTAATTTGAATCGAATTGGAATTCTTAGTTTTTATCAATGATTCAAGAAATGAAAGCATGGGGTCCTTGGGTTCCCTTTATTGGAACTATGTTCCTATTTATTTTTGTTTGTAATTGGTCAAGTGCTTTTTTACCTTAGAAATACTGTTACCTCATGGGGAGTTAGCTGTCCCCACGAATGATATAAATACTGTTGTTGCTTTAGCCTTACCCACGTCAGTGGCATATTTTTATGCAAGTCAAATGATCTGCAACAGACAATAGATCTCGTGGTAACAAAAATGTATTGTTCCGAGGTATATCAAGATTTAGTATGTGATTCATATTTCGTCGACCAATTCTTCCTAATTTACATTTTTGTTGACAAAAATTCTTTTGTAATTCTTTACATAAGGATTCGGAAAATACTGGATCCCCGTCTACACACGCAAATTGTTGAGATTTTAACCTCACTATTCCTTTTTTTCGGATCAATCATTGTCTAAACTGAAGCAATCTTATACTCCATCTAATTATATCAAATAGTATGGGATGCTTCATTCACGAAGAATCAAACAAACAAACAAAAAATAGAAGTATTTTTTACGGAAGAAGAGTGAGTTCCTTCTTTGATCTTCCCAAAAACACCTTTTACCTTCATGGATCGCATAAAGAATGTATTTAGTATTTACAAAATACCGTCTCAATTCATCATATTTCATCAGATCCAGGATGTGGTATGGTTCCGAAGGATGAACCATATATGGATAGTTCCAATAAGATTTCATTATGGAACAAAAATCCAAAAAACAAAAATTCATTTTTAGATTTATTTCATCTATTCCATATGTAGTAATAGTGGTAATAGGTTCTCCCAATCTTTTCACTGAAAGAAAGACAATAAGCTTATATCAAATAGAAAATAGTGTGATGGATAGTTATCTATCTTGATGGTATATTGTTATGTTTTTTGCTTAGGTTGAATGTCTACAAATTACAGGTTATCTACAAATGATAACCGCAACTCTCCCATTATAGTAACTAGTAATTTACACAAGCGATGCACGTCTTAATAAATAAATATTTTTAAAGTAAAATTTTAAAGTAGCCTGGCCTCGAACCTGAGACCTCTTTTATATTAGTTATGAACGGACAATGCACGTCTTAATAAATTATTGTTTTTAAAATAAAAACTCTGACGTAGTGAGGGCTCGAACTTGAAACCTCCTTATTAGTTATGTATATGTGTCACACGCGTTGATAGATTGACAAATGACACTAAGGTCTTCTCCCATTATAATATTAGAGATAGAGATAATAATAATAATAATAATAATAATAATAATAATAATAATAATAATAATAATAATAATAATAATATATATATATATATTGGTGGTGGTGGTGATGGGGTGTGTGTGTGTGGGTGTGTGTGTGTGTGTGTGTTGGGGGGTGGGGGGGTTAAACAAAAAAACAAATATAGATGATGCTAAAATAGAAATAGAAATAGAAATATAGATGATGCTAAAATAGAAATAGAAATAGAAAAATAAAAAAATAAATAACAATAATAATTTTTTGGGCAATTAATTAATCCAACCTCCTTTAAAAAGTAATTATAATATGAGACTTAATACTTCTACATTAGCAATAATTTGGTTAAATATACTAGGAGGTTAGTATAAAACCCATCTACAATCTGATCCCCATCTTAGATTTATTGAAGACTCCTCATATCCATTTACCCTTATCCTAGGTTTTCACTTTCTTCAATTAATTAATCAAATTATTGTCGGCTTGCGAAAGCCATTTTTGTCTCCGGCACCATTTGTCGTTCGTGGTCGTCGTCGTCTTCGCCGGACTTGGCTATCCCTGTGGTTGTCGCCGGACATTGCCATCTGGGTAAATATTTTAATCTCTCTTGCTTTCTGTAAGTCATCTCTCTCAACTCTCTATTCCTCTATTCTAATTGTTCTATTTACCCAATGCAATCTCATCCCCTCTCTCTCTTAATCTCTCCATTGACACCAATCTCTCCATTGACAACCTCAAATAAAGTGTGTATTTCCTTTAAACCACACGGAGCCCACAATAATTCACTATAATAGATTTTTTTAAAAAAATTCCAATATCCTTATTCTTCTATTTCACATTTTCGGGTAAATGGCAGAACCCCCAGCCTAAAAAAAAATCTTATCTATTGGTCAATGCGAGAAACCCCTAAACTATCAAATGCTATCAACTATCTTTAAAAAACCTAAAATTCGATACAAATTGTCCAAAATACATTTCCTTAAAAGAAATATTTTTCAAAAATGGATTTTCCCTTCTTCTCCTCCTTCTTCCTCCTCTTACTCTTCCCCAACCTCAAAAGGCTCCAACAACCTCATCGTAATATCCGCTCCATCATTCTCAAACTTCCACTCAATTACCCACGCCATGATATCCTTCCCAAAAACCTTGGAGGAGAAGAAAGCAAAATTCAGCAGACGTTGGGGAAGGAGGCGCCGACGTGGAGGTTCTGAGTAAAAACAAGATTATCTTCTTGTTGTTGTTGTTGTTCTTCTTCTTGTTCTCCTACTACTTGCAATTGAAGTTACTGATTTAGGGATTTTTCTTAGGTTATGTTTTTGGTTGGATTTATGATTCTGGTTGTAGAATTAGAAATCATTTACGGGAGGTGGAGGTGGAGGTCGGGTGGAAGGATGGACATGGTGTTGGAGGGGGAGGGAGTGGGGGCCATGGTGGGGGTGGGGGTGGGTACTGGATGATAAAGAAGATGACGAAGGAGGGTATTTTGGACAATTTGCATCAAATTTTAGGTTTTTTAACAAAGTTGTCCGCAATTCATAGTTTAGAGGGTTTTCGACCAATAGATGAGGATTTTTTTGCATTGACCTCATAGTTCAGAGGTATTTTCCGCAATTTACCATACATTTTTTATAGGCACTAACCCTCTAGAGAATGTTATGTGTATATCTTTAATCTTTAATATTATAATGGGTGAGTTGGAGTTGTAATTTGTCAACAAACAAACTCGTGCATTGTACATGCAACTCCAACTCTCTCATTTTTTTACTTAAAGTTTTTTAATTGACACGTGCGTTGTACATGCAACTCCAACTATCCCATTTTTACTTAAATTTTTTTAATTGACACGTGCAATGCACGTAAAGGACATATATTTTTACTTTAAAATTTTAAATTAATGCATACACTGCACATTTACATCAGAGTTTTTATTTTAAATTTTTTTATTAACACGTGCTTCACACGTCTTACCCAACTCTCCCATTATACTATTTATATACATATTCCTAACACGTGCCTCACACGTGCTATATTATATTGTTTTGAAAAATTATATGTATTAAGACGTGCTTTGCACGTGCAAATCATAGTTTTTAATTTTATTTTTAAAATTAACATGTGCATCACACGTTTATATTACTATCTAATATTATAATAGGAGAGTTGGGGTTGTCATTTGTAGACAGCCAACAATCTAATCTCAACCATTTATTTTTAAGTGAGAGTTATATTAACCATTCATTTACTCAACTGTTATTAATTATCATAATACCCTCAAAGTTCAAATTTATTTTCGACATTATTATTTACAAAAGTGACACGTATATAAAATAAAAATTTGTGTCACTGGGGATAATTTGTAAATAGCATGTATGAGTAAAGGGAGGTTTCAAGTTCGAGGCCAGATTACATCTTATTATTTACTCTATATAATTTTTGTTTATTAGAACGTGCATTTCACGTGCAGATTACTAGTTTTTTTTTTATAATTGTAATCAGTATATGATGAGTAAACCATGGTCTAATTCAACTAGGTTGAATAAGCAGACCATTCATTACTTTATTAGTTTTTCTTTCATTTCCTGTATTTTGCTATAGATTTAATTTATAGGCACAATGTTGAATCAAAAAATCACTTTAGTCTGTTCGTACAATGGAGTCCTCACAACTGAGAGCATCCACACTCGTCATTGCTATTTTATAGTAAAATGACATAATGACAAATAGCAAAATTGAGAAACAATGGACTCGTCGTTTGATATATTTTGGCAATTTTTCAAAAAAAATTGAGCGCACGGAACACGTTGTCTTGTCCCGTCACATGATTTTTTTGTTTTTTAAAGTTTGGTTTAGTCATATAATTAGTGAATTAGTTAACTACAAAATTAACACTAAACTATATTTAAATTAACACTAAACCTAATTAAAGTGGTTAATTAAGGGTGAAGTGACAAGTAACAAGCTCAAACGGGACATGAGAAAATCTGCTATATTTTGGCAATTTTTCAAAAATTTTTGAGGGCACGGGACATGTACCGTTGCATTTTTTCAAAATTTTTTTTTAATAAAGTTTGGCTTAGTCTTTAAAATATAATTAGTGAATTAATTAACTACTAAATTATCACTAAACCTAATTAAAGTGGTTAATCAAGGGTGAAAGTGACAGGTTGAGAAATTTTCTCTTCGGACATGTCTCGTCCAATCATATTTTTTTTTATTTTTTTGGGCGGAACTACTTGTTACATCCGATACTTAAAAAAATCAAAAAATTAATAAAACGTTATAGGACGATACATATTGTACCGTCCGATCCATAGAAAAAAAAAATTGGGACGGAACAACTCTATAATTTGAGAATTCTCAAATTCTTTCTCAAATATGAGAACACATTGTAGCTCGATTCTCTTTTTTTTTTTGGCAAAATAGCAAACGAGTGCAGCTCTCGTTTGCTATATTTTTTACCATTTTGCCATTTTGGCAAGCGAGTGTGGATGCTCTCATGAAAGTAATAGACCCAAATATACCCAAGCAAAATGCTAGATCTACATGGGTTTTTACCCCAAACATACATTATAAATGTATTGGGATCAATTTTTCACTAAAAGACAAGGTTAAACCATGTCTTTTGGTGGAAAGTGGACTCTAAAAGTAGTCATTCCCTATACCCAAATATATCGACGACATGCTGAAACCCTTGAGATTTAGAAAGTCGAACACTTACCAAGATTTAATAGAAAAAGTGTACAATGTCTCTCTTTTTTTTGAGGGTGTTGCCGCTAAATTCGGTGTGGGGGCAAACAGATAGAATTTGTGGATTCTTGGGAAACTTTGAACAGGAAACCTGATTACCTGTTCCGCCGGAGTTTGACCGTCGCTCCCGCCGAACACCTGCAAAAAGTGCGAGACACCGGGGTTGTTCCCGGCGACGCACCCTCCGACGCTCAAGTCAGTAATCAGAAGTGAGTATGAAAGAGCGCAAAAACTGGCAAAAGATTGATTACCTCTTAATGGAGATGGATGGGGATATTTATAGGCGTCTTAGGGGATCAAATTAGGCATGTAATTCCTGTGTATAGATAAGGAATGTAATCCCTAATTCCCAGTGAAAGGATAGATATGAATCAGGGCCGTTGATTAGGATTAATCAGAAACCCTAATTCTATCATAATGGACCGGGTTCGCTGCGGGTTAAAACCCGCACCCAGTTGGGGTGGACCCGTTCGCGGGTTATTGGATCTTTGAGGGAGAGATCCAGTACCCGCTTCAGGCCCAACAATAGGTAAAATTACCATTTTACCCCTAAGCTTTAAGATTCGTTCCTGATTTGGACGGTTCTGATTTAACCCCATTTTTTAGCCATATCAGAGAGAAAAGGTGGAATAAGGCCACCCTGTTTCATTAATAAGAGTTTAACGAAACAAGCCCAGAGTATTGGATCCAAATACAAACTACAGACAGAAAATAAAATATACATGAAGCAACATGACGTGTACAAACAACAAATTCCTCCAACAACCCTGGAGGGTGGGCCGACAAACCAGCTCGATCCAGCAAAATTGTAAGTACGTCAGTTTAGCTTCGTATAGTGCCTCCACGACACATGCACACCCACCTGAAACAAGTCTGGCAGGATTTTATCACCCACCGCTCCCTGCATTCACCTCGCTAGGGGGACCCCATGTAATACCCTGCAAAATAAAATGATTTATTTTGCATTAGTAATTAATATTAAATTTGTAAAGTTGACTATTTTGACTATTTTCTTGAAATTGCAATTTTCACGTGCAACACACGTGCAAAGTTATGAATTTTTAATTCTTAAAATGTCATGGTTAATAATTTATTTATCCTTATTTATTTATGATATTTTAATTTTTAGATTTATTTAAATTCATTTGACTATTTTTACAAATTTGCCAATTTTACACGTGCAAAACAGGTGCAAATATTTTTGATGCAAATATCCAATTTTATATTTTTAGTAAATTCTCCTACTTATAATGGATTATATTCTAAATTTTGGGATTTTTCTGAGTAGAGAAACTATTTTTATAAATATCTCGAAAGAGAGGGGCTTTTATGTAAAAAGCCATTTGGATCTGAAATAAATTATGAAAATTCGTTTGTACTGATTTTTGGGCTTTCCATGATCATCATTTAAATTAAAGTATATTTAAATTTTATTTGGAGTTGATTTGGTAAAGATTTATACAAATATGGTGTTTTTGCAAATATAGAATTTATGTAGAATCTTGTGCAAATATTTTTCTGGAAAGTAAAAGTTAGATATTTTGATTGGAAAATATAATATGTATTATTATATATTATTTATGATTTTTCTAAATTTTTATGAATATTTTATGATGTATTTGCAAATATTACAAAAGGGAGGGATTTTGTGCAAAATCGCCACCTTGCGTTGTAAATCCGAATTTTTCTTATTTACTGGGCTGTACTGGATTGCTGGACAACTCAGTGATAAAAAGATTTGATTTGGTTTTGATTTATTAAACTTATTTTAACTAAGAGAGGGTTATATATGTAAAGTTATATTTTGAAGGATTCTTTTGCAAAAGTGTTTCAAAACCCTAATTCCTTATTTCCGGCCTATATAAAAGAGGGTGTGCAGCCATCATTCGCTGCACAACACAAGTTTTATTATATTTTTATTTTCTTGGTGATTGAAGAGGAGATCTTGGACTCTTGCAAAAGAGGGGATTCTTCATAGTGCTTCGTGATATTCGCTTGATCTCTCCAACTATGTGAGTGACATTGTTTTGTTTTATTTTGTTTTGTGTATGTTGTAGGTGAATGACATAATTATTTGTTGTTTTGTTTGCTTTCTTTGATTTGTGTATGACGTATGAGAATGATATGAATGTTTAGATTGATTTGGATGTTGAATATGTAAGTTGGATGGATGAACGAAAAATTGGATCTTTGATAAGAACTCTAGATATTCGTATGAGAATGATTTTAGATTTGTTGAGAACCTAATATAAACTATTAGTAGGCTAAAAATGTTGGATTTTCGTTGCGGACAGTCGACTGGTGACTATTAGCAGTCGACTACTACTGCTTAGATTATATTTTCTTAAAATGTTGGATTATTATTGATTTGATTGAGTTTCATAGATGTCATGCATTAATTAAATTAAAGATGAGATTTTTGGACTATTGGTGAGTTGGATAAAAACAACTTGACCATGTTGAGGATAAATTTATTTTGTTCATGAATCAACTATAGAGAATAGTTAAGATTGAGTTGAGAAATTTTGTGAATGATTAATGGTTTAGAGGACCTTGTTTGAGGATTTGAGTTATGAGGATCTAAATTGGGGATTTGTGATTTTTGTAAAAGATGTTGTTTGAATATGGATTTCTCAAATGCTAAGTTTAAATCTAATTATTTTGGTATTAATAAGATTTGGAAAATAATACAAAGTTATTCTGTTATATGACTGATTCTTAAAAACCCTAGTTTTGACATATACACAACCAAAACTATGCCGTCTGTAGGCCGACAGACCAGTCGACTGGTACGACTGGCATGACCTTTCAGTCGACTAGTACGACCCGACTGCTTTGATATTTAGTTTTCTTGAGAATCCGTTCTGGGCAGTCGACTTAGATCCTTTTCAGTCGACTGGCACACTTAGAATTTATTTTTCAAGTTATCGTAAATTTCTTCTGGTAAGTCGACTTATGACTTTTATAAGTCAACTTAAAACTCTGGTAAGTCGACTTATGACTTTTATAAGTCAACTTAAAATCTCTGGTAAGTCGACTTATGTCTTTTATAAGTCAACTTATAGCCTTTAGTTTATTTTCTTAAAATCATGGAACTTTCCTTCTGGACAGTCGACTTATGCTTTTTATAGTCGACTGGTACTGATGTATCCTTATATCATATCTATGAACGTTCTTTCAAATCATTGATCTCCGGGGTCGGGTATATTCTGTGGTATTGAGAGTCATTGATCTCCGGGGTCGGGTATATTCTGCGGTATTGAGAGTCACTAAAAGTGATTGATAGCCGGGTATCCGATCTGCGGTGTTGAGAGTGATTGATAGCCGGGTATCCGATCTTCGGTGTTGAATATTTTGATCTATAACTACTTATACGGATTCATTAAGTAATTAAATAACCCAAAAAATTATAAGGACATGCACTAGTGGTGATATGATGAACGGGAACATGGGTTATGGACCTCAGTATGATCTGCGGTGCTGAGAGTCATTGATCTCCGGGGTCGGGTATATTCTGCGGTATTGAGAGTCATTGATCTCCGAGGTCGGGTATATTCTGCGGTATTGAGAGTCACTGAAAGTGATTGATAGCCGGGTATCCGATCTGCGGTGTTGAGAGTGATTGATAGCCGGGTATCCGATCTGCGGTTTTGAGAGTGATTGATCTCCGGGGTCGAGGCGACGCACATGTGGTATTTTTGTGATGAGATGTCATTGCTCGTTTATTGGGCATGGGCTAATACTCACAGCTTATCGTTATCTCGTAGTAGTCATCGTGTTAGGATTAGTTGCATAGCGGGGATTGAACCCTATAATGTGGAGACGTTTAGGGCTTGCACCGGACCTATGTAGAATGGGATGCATAGACTCCGACAAGTACGCATTAGAGAGTCAGCATATAGAAATTGTGTTTTCTTGACTTGGTTTTATGCATGTAGTTTCCTGTTTTCTACACTTGACACTTAGTTTAGTTTCACTTGTTATTTACATGTTTCCTTGCTACGTCATATTTTATGTATTCTTATTTATTATATGTTGTTTAAGAATCCATGCTTAATGTTCATTTATGTTGTTTGCTTTTATGTCACTCACACCATTTATGGCTGACCCTTTTAGTTTTGGGGGTTAGGGATCATCTCTAACCTCATGTGTTACAGGTTGTTGCTTAGAGCTTGGAGGTTTGGATGTTAGAGATAAATTGATGTAATAGAGCTTTTGTATGATATTTGTAAAAGAAAGTGTTGTAAGAAAGAAATTTGTAATTCAAGGTGTTATGTATTCCGCTGTGCTTTGTAAACAATTGATGTAATAAAAAGTTTTAATTTTCCCTGTATTTGGTTGCTATGTTTACAATTACATTGAAGTTGATGCTGGAATTGTGCCACGTATTTTCTAAGATATTATATTAGAAATTCGGGGCGCTACACCCCATCTTTGGGCCCAATGTAATACCCCAGATCTTGAGCGAACAGTCGACTGGTGGTTTGAGCAGTCGACTAGTCTGCGTGGGATTTGAGATGGATTTGATTGAGATGGATTGAGAAGGATATTGAGAAATTTAGTCCTACATGGGAAGTTTGATAGGATAATTTGAGTATAAATACTATTAGCCAATGATCAAGAGTCACCTAATTGGTTAACCACCTTTTGAGAGGCAGCCTGTGATGGGCAGTTGTACTACATAGTATCTAATTTGTCTTATAAAAATATTAAAAATTGTCTGAGTATTGGGGCGGGGCGTTACAAATGGTATCAGAGCCGACTTTCGACACCGGGCGTAGTAGAGGGCCTACGATCTGCGGTGCTGAGAGTCATTAATCTCCGGGATCGGTGTTGAGTGTGGTATCCGATCTGCGGTGTTGAGAGTGACTGATCTCCGGGATAAGGGACTATACTACATCGGCTAGACAGGGCGGTCCTACACGAGATGTGTGCCCTGTACTCAGCGAGGACGCTGATTTCTAAGGTAGGGTGTATGTAATACCCCAGATCTTGAGCGAACAGTCGACTGGTGGTTTGAGCAGTCGACTGGTCTGCGCGGGATTTGAGATGGATTTGATTGAGATGGATTGAGAAGGATATTGAGAAATTTAGTCCCACATGGGAAGTTTGATAGGATAATTTGAGTATAAATACTATTAGCTAATGATCAAGAGTCACCTAATTGGTTAACCACCTTTTGAGAGGCAGCCTGTGGTGGGCAGTTGTACTACATAGTATCTAATTTGTCTTATAAAAATATTAAAAATTGTCTGAGTATTGGGGCGGGGCGTTACACCCAAGCCCTGCAGATCGAAAACTGATCCCACGGCACATGCACAGCGATCGCACCCTCCCACCAACTCCACTACTCATCCTACAAACGTGCCAGCCGCTCCAACAGCCGCAACCAAAGAGATAGCCGTGAAGATGATGCCTTCACCTCTCGCACGATAGTGATTTTCTCAGGCGATTTCTCACCAAACAACTATCTCGCTCACCCTACCTAACACCACGCTACAAGAGAGAGCCGTGAAGAGGATACCTTCACCTCTCTCACGCTGAAGCTCTCTCTGGCGATTTCTCACCACACAAACTTATCTCGACTTAAACTCTCAATCTGAGGGAAGAGGCGACGCTGTCACGAGGCAGTGGCCTAAGCTGGAGGAAGCTCAATAGCCAGATAGTAGTTGCTGTGGGGACTGCACCAGCGACATCGTAGGACACATCCGACCAACCACACCCCAACCCTACACCCCCTCACCCACTACACACCGACTTTGAAACAAGCACCCTAGAAGTTGAAACAAGTGAGCTCACATCACGGAGGGACCCCATCTTTGGGTCCAAGCTCCACAAACGTGCAAGACAACCTAACTCCCGGCATCTTCACACGCACTACCAGCCCTCGCAGGTTGCCATGAATGGCCCCGAGAGTGTGGATATGGTGGCAAGCGCGCAGAACATCTGGGCACGCACACAACTAGCAGATCATGGAGGGACCCCATCTTTGGGCCCAGACTCCACAAACGTGCAAGACAACCTAACTCCCGGTATCTTCATATGCACTACCAACCCTCGTAGATCACCATGAATGGCTCTGAGAGTGTGGACATGGTGGCAAGCGTGCAGAACATCCGGGCACACAACTAGCAAATCATGGAGGGACCCCATCACGAGTCCAACCCCACTATCGAACAAACCTACTTGCTTCACAGGGCTCGAATGCTCTCCACCGGCGACATAGTCGCTGCCGTCTCAAGCTCCATACCAAAGGAGGTATCCGACACTTCTGTGATCATTGTAATGTCGATCGCCGCTCGACGCACCTCCACTGAGGTGCAGTCGGAAATGACGAAAAGTCAAGAAACCTACGGCGGACCTTGGGCATGGCGACTGAAATCGATGGCGGCGGCGGGTGTGGGACTTCATCGCCGGAAAGTCGATCGGATCCGGAGAGTTCGATGGCTTTGGATCTGGAGCACGGCGATTGAGTCGATGGCGTCGGATCTGGGGAAGCAGCGACGTGGCGGCTCAGATGATTTCGGCCTCCCCCGTCGGATGGGCGACGGGAAGAGTTCGGTGTAAGCTCGATGAGATGCCGCTGCGAACGGGAAGGATCTGCAACGAAGTGAGAGGAGGGAGGGATGACGAGGGATCAGCGATGACGAGGGAATGGTCGCGACAGTAGGGCGTGGAGTAGAGGTAAGGGGGGGCGACGCGGGGGGGGGGGGGGGGGGGGGGGGGGGGGCTGAGGGCAAGCTGCCACCGCTTCTAGGAGTTAGATCTAGGATTTTGTTTTAGTGTTTTTGGGTTCCGGAATAGGTAGGAGGAAGAGCAGTTGGAAAAAGAACCTTGGCCACTGTGTACTATTATTGTCGGCTAAAAGTGTACATTGTCACAAAAATCAATCCTGCCAAGTACCAAATAAGTTTGACCGGCAAGGACAACTAGCGATCATATTGCCGTTAATATCTGATACAACTCTTATACTTGAAATTGTCAATTAATCAAAATCAATGGAGTTATATGCAGGGAAAGTTGGGCTAGACTCCAATCATGAACAAGAAGGCCAAAGGCAATATGGGACATCATCCTATTCATCCAATGGCAAACCGTTGAATGTATAATATGGGACATCTAAGAGCATCCACAATCATTTGCTATATTTGTCAATTTTTTTTTATAGAAAAAGTTTGCTATATTTGTCAATTTCTTATTTTTTAGAAAAATGTGCTGCAATCGTTTGCTATTTTGTCATAAAATAGCAAATTCGCTACAGTCACTTCTCATTTTTTAAAAACGAGATTGCAATTCTCAAATTATAGGGGACGGAACAACACGGAACATGTTGTTCCGTCCCTATTTTCTTTTAATTTTTTAATAGGATCAGACGAGACATGCTGTTTCGTCTGATTTTTTATTTTTTTATTTTTTAAATAATCCGACAGTACATGTACCGCATAGAAAAATAATCAAAAAAATGCTGAACGAGACATGTTGTCCCGTTTCAAGCATTTTTTGCTTGGACGGAACAACATGTCCGTCCAACAAAGGTGGCCCATTAGGTTAGTGTAAAACTAGGTTTAGTGTATAAATAATTAGGTTTTAGGTTATATTTTATTATTTAATTTATTTAATTAACCTATTTTAATATCTAATTATTAATTAATTAACGGTATAAAAAAAAAACAAACCGGACGAAACATGTCTCGTCTTTATCAAATTTTAGCAAAATTTTAGCAAAGCATCACTGCAGACAAAATCCCCATTTCCTATTATTGTAGATGTCATTTTCTCAAAAATGAGAAACACCATTATGCATACTCTAATGCAATTAATCTTAGAACCTAGGTAAAATTCCCTTTGTATCTCACTCGTTAGCAATTTATTTGAATGGCACGTGCATGGTAAGATGCAATTATTTTTATATATTTGTTTCGTAGGTGTCATCTCTAATATTATAATGGGAGAGTTGGAGTTGTAATGTTGTGAACATACAAACCCGTGCGTTGCACATGCAACTCTAACTCTCCCATTAATTACAACAAAAATAAACAAATAAAAAAAATCGTCTATTTAAAACGTACAACGCATGTGCAAAACAATTTTACAATATTTTTTTAATACTAAACATACACATATGTTGCACATACAACTCAAATTCTACTTATAACCCCGTGCATTGTACGTACAAATTGTAGCTTTTCTTTCAAAATATTTGTACCAATTACGTGCAACGCACGTTCAACTCTAAAACTATTCATTTACACGTAAATCGCACGTGACGATTCTCCAACTCTTATCAAAATGTGTATCACACGTAAAAAAAATTAAACCAAAAAAAAAAAAAAACACTAGTATATTGGATTTGAATCAGATTTCGGATCAATCTATATTGATTGACTGCCTCCATGATGTTGTTGCTAGCAAATACCGCTGTTTTTAGTTTTGGATCTTCCAAATCATTCCCACAGTAGATCCGGACCGATTTTTTTGGATCCAACCCGTAGTAATCAATGGAAAAGGCAAATCCCCTATGATACACCAGATCCGGCTTCTATTGAAGAGCGGAATTGGCACAAGAATATCAAATTAATGACATGTCATTTGATACATGGACTCATCTCTCTAATGATAGTGCTCTTAATGTACATCCAAAAATCGAGCACGTCGATAATGATGAAGATAGTGATAGTGATGGAGCTGAAGTACCAAGAATGAATAGCATGGACTACTCAAATATCGAAGATGGTGAAGATGATCCCTGGATCCACAATGCATATGTCAGCAACAAGCATGTTTTGTTTGAAGAGCCACCACCAGATGAGTATGAGGATAATGACACTACAAATTAATTACCCTACAGTGGCGTTTTTATCCCGGCGTTTTAATTAAACGCCGGGAAAGAATTAATTAAAAAAAAAAAGACTTTTATTCACCGGCGCTTTATACTAAACGCCGGAATTAGCGTATATTCCTCGACGTTGTATAAGATGCGCCGGGGAAGTTAGCTAATTACCCTTTAATCTTCCCATAACCGTAGATTTTTTATTTAATAATTTCCTTTAATAAAATCCCCTCCTCCTCCATTTCGTCCAAAACCCTAGACGCGCAAAATTTTCTTCTCTCCAAAACCCTCGCGCGCGACTCCTCCGAATCTCCAAATCTCCTCGCCTCCTCTAAATCTCCAAATCCCTCGTCTCCTCTCCAAACCCGTCGTCTCTTCTCCAAATCCCTCGTCTCCAAATCTCCTCTCCAAATTGCCTCGCGCTTCACCCTCTCCAAATCTCCTTGCTGGTTTTCTCAACACCGCTACCCAAATCCCCTATCGCTCAAACCCTATCGCTCCTCTCTCAAACCCTATCGCTCGTCTCCTCCGTCATGCGCCCCCCGATCGTCTCCTATACCGTGCTCCTCTACCGTGCTCCTCCGCCGTACGCCATCGTTCTCCCCCTCTCTCTAGCTCTCAAACCCTCTCTTATCTCCGGTATGATTATTTTCGACTTTTAATAAATTTTTTATTTTGTAATGAAATTGTTTGAGATTTTGTGCTGAATAATCTGTGATCTAGGGGTATTTTGCGATTTGAGAATGGGTTGGGATTTGATAATGTGGACTAATTAGGGTTTGTTGTATTTGAAGGATGCACAAACAAATAAATGAACAATTAGCATTAGGGTTTGTTGTATTTCTGACTTTTGACTTTGGCTAATGTCCATCCTTCTAATTTTATTTTAAAAATTAGAAGGATGCACCTAATTCAGATCTAAAGCCTAAAGCCTAAAGACTCATCAGTTGTTATTCACCTAATTCAGATCTAAAGCCTAAAGCCTGCTAAGAAAACTGCTTGATATTAGGGATGTTGATGTAAATGGAGTGAATTTGTGTATTTCATAAGCAAATGTTGATATTATCTGCATATAGAATATCCATGTTTTGTGACCAAAATTAACGAGTATTATTGGATCTGTCAAACTATGAAAAGAAATTGAGTTTAATTTAATGTATTCCTTAAGTTATTCAATCTATCTGGGTGTTGTCTGCGTTCCACTTTTTATTTATATTTGTTCATACTATAAGCTTTCAAAGGTAAGTATTGTACAACTTCAGTTTCATTATAAACATATGGTAGCTTACCATTTGGCCTTGCTTCATTTATTTTAAGACCTGGAGTAGTACATAATTTAATCAATTTGTTAAAAAGAAGAAGAAAAAAAACACAAAGTTTATGTAAATCATCAGAAATTGACGAAAACATACCCAAAAGGTTCTGATAGAAATCAAGTGACTTTTCGAGGTCATAAGTAAGATCCCAATATGGTGGATGCTAACAATCCCATAATCTGCACACATGTTGACAATACAATTATGTACTCCCCACTGTCTAAGAAATCTAAGGATAATATTCAAATGGTGATAAAACTTTCGTGCCGTATACATCATTGAAAGCAGGGTTTTGTGCTTCATAACTTATCACTACAAATTAAAAATGTAACCAAAATTTATGTAGACAATTTATGCTTCTCAGGAAACCAGTAAAACCATCCACATTCTTGAAAGAATGTTTTCAATCAAACAATGCTAACCCCACTATCTATCATGATAATCTATCGAACCCCTAATAAGCGCTCTCCGGCACATGCTTGGAGCTTTGAGTAGCAGTTAAAATCTTGGTATTGGTACTATTTTTAGCTATTGGTAGTATCAGGCTTTTCAGTAGGAATGTTGGATTTTCTACTGGAAACATAAACTCTCAAAATAAAATGAAGAGCCTTTCAGAAAATTTGCAGCATTTAGAGAAGTTTTTGAATGAACGACCATCATATTAGGTTAGACTAAATGAATAGTTAATGTAATAATATTCTTTCCTTCAAAAACATATGTTCACTTTCACATTACTTCATCTTAACTTTGTTTAACTTGATTTCAAAATAAATTCTAACTCAGTCAGCAAATATATATAATGCTTTATTACTATATGTCTAGCTTTTAGCAGCAAACAAAGTGATGCCGAGAGCAGAAACTAGGCAAAACTTTAGAAATACACAGATACAGAGAGTGCACCTCTTTGCTAATGAGGTGGCAGGATCAAATCTAACATGAAACCGCAGTTATGTAGTTGTATCAGGAAAGAAACTGGGTCCTCTTAGAAGAACCTTTGAATAACCACAAATAATCATGTGTTATTAGAATTTTTTTTCGTTGGTTAAAAGTAAAATTACAAAGTTCTGATTTTTCATCTCCTCTGTAGAATTGTGTATATGTGGTGATATATAGTTTTGAAATATATATCCCTAACCCTAACCCTAACCCTAACCCTAACTAACCCAGTGGTGTTTTTTGAAATTTTGTATCTTTCCGAAAAAGAAAAAAAAATATTAGTGTAATTTTTTTAAACTGGTCCAAAACTTAGTGTGATTTTTTTAAATTTAGTCATGCCCACTAATATATAGCTAAATTAATGTGACAATTGTTCATGAAAATTAGTTAATCTTTTTTTTCCTTTCTGTCAACTCTTTACTCATTTAATTCATATGAATTAATTCTTCTTATACAATAACATAATTGAACAATTCATATTAACATTGCAAATGACACTCCACCATTAATAGGTGTAATAATAATTATTTCACACTGTTCATGACCAATCAACATAGTAAGGTAGATGTTATTAATATTTAAATATATGAAATTTTAATTTCAGATTTAGTGATATTGTTGAAATGGATAAAAGCTGGATGAGCAAATCACGATTATCAAAGGAGTATCGGGACAGCGTTAAAGATTTCATTATTTTCGCCAAGAAAAATTCTCGTGATCCAAATTTGATTCTTTGTCCATGCCGGCGGTGTACTAACTGTCATCTAAAGACATGTGTCGAAGTTGAAACACATTTGGTGATCAATGGTTTTCTCCAAGGGTACACACAATGGTTTTGCCATGGAGAGCATGCCCAGGCAATTCCGGTTGAATCGGGTGTGTTAGAAGATGAAGATGAGCCCATATCAAATGACGACTTAAATGTGGCCGATGATATGCAAGATTTATTGCGGGATGCATTTGGAATTCGTAACAATCCAACACACTCCAATAGTCCAACAACACAAGTCCATAACGAGCCAACAGTAACTGTAGACATTAGTGGAGGATTGGAAGAGGAAAGACAAGATTCTGAAGTAAATAAAGAATATGAAGCCTTTACTAAGTTAATGAAAGATGCTAGTACACCTTTGTACCGTGATTGCTCAAAATTTACGAAATTTGCATTCATTGTTAGATTATTTCAGATTAAAACTTTAAATGGGTGGTCTGCTAAGTCCTTCAACATGCTACTTCAGTTGTTGAATGAAGCATTTCCCGAAATTTGTATTCCAGAATCATCCCATGCTACCAAAAAATTTCTGAAGTCTTTTGATTTAGGGTATGAGAAAATTTTAGCTTGTCCATTTGATTGTATGCTGTTCAGGGGGGATAAGGTAAGACTACAGAATTGTGAAATATGCGGAACGTAAAAATGGAAAGGAAAACCAAATGAAGGCCAAGAAGCTGATGACTCAGTTAAAACAAGTAGGAAAAAGAGGCCTGCAAAAATTTTGCGATATTTTTCTCTTATTCCTAGGGTGCAAAGAATGTTTATGTCATCTAAAACTTCTTCAGATATGAGATGGCATGCAGAATGTCGTAAGGATGACGGGATTCTCAGACACCCGGCTGATTCTCAATCTTGGAAAAAATTTGATGAAAGATATCCTAATTTTGGTGAAGATCCTCGAAGTGTGAGACTTGGATTAGCCAGTGATGGTTTTAACCCATTCAGGCAAATGAGAAATACATATAGCATATGGCCCGTTGTGTTAATTCCGTACAATTTTCCCCCTTGGAAATGTATGAAATCTTCATCGTTTATGTTGTCAATGATAATTCCTGGACCAAAAAGTCCAGGAAATGATAAAGACGTGTACCTTCAACCATTAATAGATGAACTTCAAAAATTATGGGAGGGTGTTCCAACCTATGATGCAACAGCTAAAGAAACTTTTCGTCTCAGGGTTGCATTGACTTGGACAATCAATGATTTTCCTACATATGCAAATTTATCCGGTTATAGTACCAAAGAGCGTTATGCATGTCCTTGTTGTGCTGATCAAACTGTTTCAAAATGGTTGTATAATGGTAGAAAATTTTGTTACATGGGTCATCGAAGATGGTTGCATGACACACACATATTCAGGTCAGAAACTTCAACATTTGATGGGTTGTGGGAGTGGGGGCATGCGCCTAAAATTTTGACAGGGTCAGATGTGTCTAGGCGATTACAAGGTCATAACTTCAATTACGGCAAAGAACCAGAAGTCATCAAGAAAGGTAAGAGAAAAGCAAGGGATGAGGAAACCGACTTATGTGATGCAGATGAATGTGACAACATGGTTGATTTAGGGTCATGGAAGAAGAAGAGCATTTTTTTTGAGTTTCCGTATTGGGAATTCAACTCATTACGTCATAATTTAGATGTGATGCACATTGAAAAAAATATCGGCGAAAATTGTATAGGAACTGTCATGGGGGATGATCGGAAGACCAAAGATAATCTTAAGTGTCGCCTTGATTTAGTTGCGATGGACATACGACATGAGTTGCACCCAGAGTATTTACCCAATGGCAGAGTCCGTCTCCCACCAGCAATTTATTCAATGTCCAAAAAAGAGTTGGGATTATTTTGCAAGGTGTTACAGGAGATTAAAGTCCCTGATGGCTATTCATCTAACTTAGCATGGTGCGTCAACTCTAAGGAGAAGAAGCTTCAGGGTCCAAAGTCACATGACTACCACATATTGATGCAAGATCTCCTTCCCGTGGCTCTAAGATTTTCGATGTGTGAGCAAGTCACTGCCGTGATCAAGGATCTTTGTAGAGGACTCTGTTCAAGAGTTATACGTATTGAAGATCTTGACCAATTGGAGCAACGTGCTGCAGTGGTACTTTGTCAAATGGAGAGGATATTTCCTCCATCGTTTTTTACTATAATGATTCACTTGATAATCCACCTGGCCGGTGAAGCTAGACTCGGGGGACCCGTACATTATCGGTGGATGTATCCCATTGAGAGGTAATATTCATGCCTCATTGAACATCTATCTAGTTTCTCTACTTTATGTGATGTATTTATTTATTTTTTATGACCAAAATATTTAACTATATAGGTACCTTTATCGTCTTAAGGGATATGTTAAAAATAGAGCATATCCAGAAGGCTCGATAGCTGAAGGCTATCTATCGGAAGAGTGCTCTAATTTTTGTTCAAGATATCTTATGGGTGTAGAGACAAGTCTGAATAGGCCAAGGAGAAACCCAGACATGTCAAACCTTGGCGAGGCTAAGTATCTCTTTCAGACTGCTGGCACTACTATTGGTAAAGTTGACGCATTTGAGTTAGATAACTTAACATGGGAACAAGCACACCGATATGTACTAGATCACCATGCAGCAGTTGAGCCATTTCGAGCGTAAGTCAATTTTGTAGTCGTTTATATTGCATTAAAATCGAGACATAATTTTAACTAACTATCATTTCTATCATTTTATAATTTATAGTGAATTTATCCATGAGATTAAAAGAACAGCTAGACCGAGAAGATTGAGACCACGTGATCAAAGTAAGATAATGAATGAAAAATTTCATACTTGGTTTCAATCTCATGTAAGTGAAATTCCAACTTATTAGCAAATATTTTATATCTATATTCGTCACTGTACTTAAACGATTAACCGTCACATATGTAGGTCTCTAAATTGCATGATGAGGATCTATCATCTGAAATAAAGATTCTAGCGAAAGGTCCCCATAAATTGGTTAGAAGATTCAAGGGATATATACACAATGGCTTCAGATTTCATACTAAAGATCGTGAACGCTATTTGAAGTCCCAGAACAGTGGAATTGTAATAACGTCAAAGACTAGAATTTATGCTACTAGGGAAGATGTGAATCCTATAAATGTAGATGTTGACTATTATGGGGTGCTCACGGATATCATCGAGTTAGATTATTATGGTCAATTCCGGGAAGTCTTATTTCGTGGGGCATGGGCTGGTTTGGATAAGAATTATCCAAATAACAAGGATAAATTAGGTTTTACAATTGTAAACTTCTCAAATTTGATTCACACAGGTGTACACATTAGTCATGAGCCATTTGTGTTTCCATCCCAAATCCTTCAAGAGTTCTATGTTGAAGATCCAGTTTGCCCCAAAACTTACATTGCACTTATTATGCAACCAAGAGATGTATTTCAGTTGGGCGAGGCTGCAGATGATGAGAATGATGACCCCATGAACAATTATATTGCTAATGAGTTTTCAATATTAGATGTAAACATAACAGATGACAACAGTAGTCCTAATTGGCTCCGTACGGATGGAGAGCCAGGAGATGTCTTGGATGATATTTGATTTATAATAAACATTCTCTGTTCTGTTCTTAGATTCAAAGATGTAGTAATTTACATGTGTATTTGGTTTTTCTTTTTCTTTTTTGTTACAATCTTTATGAACAAGTATATGTGACTATATCTATCATAGAAAATTTTGTATATCAAAAATTTCAGTTTGAATATTAGAGTTTCCCATCAAATATCCAAACATAAAAGACTAGAAGTTATGTAGCATGATGGTTTATTGTTGTTCTAGTCCCCATTTGATAGTTATGTTATTGTGTGTAGTTGGATAATAGTGTAGATTTTCATCAATCTACAACTTTGTTTAGGCAAAGTAGTACAATCACATATTGGGAATAAGTGTTTTGCTGGGACTTCATAACTTTATTCTAGTATGTTATATGACATTCCACACTCATTTTAACTTTTCAGGAAAGTATTAATGAAAGAGTAATCTTTGAAAAACAGAATAAATAGAAATCCAAGTATCATGCTTCCATTAACATGTTCGAAATCCAAGTATCATGCTTCCATTCATTTGCAGATTGATGTTCAAATGAGGAGCTGCACTGAAGAAGGAAACAATAATAAGAATATATATGTAAAATCTGAGGATTGATAAATCCACTTCATATATAAATTTTATCCGAATGATAATTAAATATGTAAAGGTAATTCATAGTTGTTTCATAAGCAGAGGCTGTAACTCAATTAGAAATGTCCAGAAGTAGAGTAACTAAGAAGGTGAAAAATGGGGGCACTTACAGAAACAATTACAAACTTTCAGAATATTGCTATCAGTCACTACCTTAGATACAGAAGATCAAACTGACAGGTTATGTTGATGAATTTATTTGTTTAATTAGCACTTCAATAATTGATGTTTGTTTATGAATGTGGTTTTCCCCACATTGCAATTAATATGATGTTTTTTGTTGTTAGTGAAAAATGCCTCGATGACCTATAAAAAGGGCTCCCTCGCCAACACCAATCACGGGGGATGTGCAGGGACAGTCTCCAGAAGAGATGGAGATTGACACTCAGTTTGAGATCGGTGAGGGGAGTGCACCGGCAATAAAAAAAAATAGGGGACCGACGAGGATGGCAGATGTATGGAAGCGTCAATCGAACGACAAAATTGTGGTGACCGTCAACCATGCAAACCAACCTGTGGGCAAGGAAGCATCTACATTTGCTAATTTCATAGGGGTAATTGCAAGAAATGGTCAAATACTACCATTGTCTTACGACAGATGGTCAAAAATTTCGGCGACGTCTAAGACAATTGCCATCAACACAATCAAGGTATTATGCTTTACTTTGATATCAATACGATTTCCTCCGTAGTCTTGCCTATGAAAGGTGCCAGCGCAGCGATGCTTAGTTCATGTTGCTGCTGACTCTGCCCAAAAAATAAATTATATACATCTTCACTTTGTTTTTTTACTAATCAGTTTTAGTGTTAAACCAAAAGGGTCATAATCAGAATTAGAGCTTTCCTAAGCTGCACCTTTTTGTTTGAGTTTCTTGTTCTTTGTTTTTTTGGGTAGCATTTATCATCTGCATCAGTTTTATTATGTGATTGTAGGTGTCTTCTACAATGCTTTAACTATGGACAATGCTTTAACTACATCTGCATCAGTTTTATTATGTGATTGTAGGCACCTTAACTATGGACAATGCTTTAGTTTTATTATGTGATTGTAGGTGTCTTCTACAAAGGTCCTAGAATTACATTATGAAATTCTACAAACTAAAAAGTTTTAAGAATTTCATCATGTGATTGTAGGCAAGATGAATGAATAAACAAATGGTAATCAAGTTTATTAAACAATGTAGCTGTCTCAGATTCCCAGTGCTTTTCTCAACACTCATTGATCTGATCTCTATGATCCTGGGCACCAAGTTTAGGAAAACTTAGTAGGGAAGTTTGGTTAACTTAAAATAGTGCTATGCACGAGGACAAGATCACAAAATTACATAGTCAAGGTGTTCCTGTATGTGAGTTTAACAGAAAGAAGATACAGAAATCCATCTAATTTGTTGGAAGAATGTGTAAACTTCGTCGGATGTATTCAAGACATCTTTTTAAAACTTTGTCACAAAGAGCCTTCCTGTTTGCTTCTATGGAACCATTATTTTGAGTTCACGATGCAGGAATGAACTATGCCGAGGTTGTAAGATTGAAGAGTATTACATTATTTTGTATATTGTAATGAGACGATGAAGTATTGCTTGCAATAAAAAAAGACATTAGTATGTAAGTGCAAAACCCAGGACAATAATGATTTATGATGGCTGGTGTTAGTCTATACATGAAAGAGGAACTTATGTTACTTGTGTTACTTGTTAAGATTAACATCTATATGTTTTGCTATATTACTTGTTCCTAATCCTATATATTTGCTAATCAATCATATTATACAGCAAAAATTTCAATACCCCGACAATCTTGATAAGAAATGGTTGAATAAGTCTATGGGAAAGAAGTGGAGAGACTGGAAATGTGAACTGAAAGCGGCATTTTTCGATGAAAATAAGTCCGCAGCCGAGAATGCAAGAGTTGTCCCCCCCAATGTTAATCCTTCCGATTTGCACTACCTTGTTCATTTTTGGAGTTCTCTAGAGGGAAAGGTATTCAAACTATTTATATTTCTCTTTCTGTGCCTTTTTTTGTATTCAAACTATTCTGCCAGTCTCTTTAAAGTGCTTCTCTGCTTTCTCTTTAACCTTATTGCATTTGATTATTTAAACTAATTTTGATTGAGTTGATATTATCTGAAATGTGCAGAAAAGGTCTGAAATTGGTTCGGCAAGTCGAGGAAAACAGGATGTATTGCACACTGCTGGAACTAGTAGCTTCGCTATAGTTCGTGAGAGATTGGTATGTGTTAAGTGTTTTTTTTCACTAATGTTCCAACAAAGATTATAAAGTTTCTTATAGCTGTGATTTATTAATATAAAGGTGGAGGAACACGGTGCAGACAAGTTCGGCGATCTAGATTTTTTTGACGCTACCCACAAGAAATCAGATGACCAATTTGTTTCCACAACAGCTGCGATGATATCGGTAATTTTTCTTCATGATGTATGCGTTCTTTGATTTGTTAAGTCGCTTATAGAAGTAAATAACTTATATAATTTTATGCCAATTTGTAATTTAACAGAGCACTGCCAGAGTCAAGTATGCTGAATTGTCTTCCACAATGGCCCCCGACTCTACCACATCTGACTTTGACGCATTATCACTTCAGCGTCATGCTTTGATCGAAACAAGAGGCCCAGAGCGCTCTGGCCGTGTGCGTGGAATGGGTTTAGGCCCAACGCCTACTGAAGTCTTCGAGGCTCGTGCGTCTAGTGCTAAGGATCCGAGAGATGAGGAGATACGCTCTCTAAGTTCAGGGTTGTCACAGCTTCAAGAGGTAGTTGTAGCTTTGGTGAGGCAACAATATCCCGAACCAACCATTCCGACTTAGGTTAGAAATTGTAACTTAGAATATACATTCAGCAAAATATATCACAATGTCTACTACTAGTTCACATGATCTTATGAATTAGTTGAATTTTGAACCCAAGCTCTTAAGCAAACAATGTGTTAATATTAACCATACATCTACCCAAACTGATGGCTAGACTCTGATTTAACAGTTAAATCAGAAAAGCATTCAAACCAATTTTGAATGTCCTCGTTCTTGAAAGTCGCATCCTGTAAGATGAAGGTCCATACATTGTCGCAGAACCTATAGGTGTGAACAAGGTTATAAACAGCGTCAGGCGGTGGCGGTTCGGTCAAGGGGTGCCTAGCGCCTAGGGTGCCTAGGCGGCGCCTAGGCAGCGCCTAGGCGGTTGAACTTATTTTGCCGATTTAGTTAATTTCAGCCCCTATTCTTTAATCGTAAGTATAATCATACAATCCAATTGTAAATATTCATCATGTTCATGTGTAATTTTGTGTAATTAAACGGTGTTTATGCATAAAAAAACTTTCTCGTGCAATTAAAAAAAAACAATTGTCCAATTCTAATATGTGCGATATTCTAATATGTGTAATATGTGTAAAATGTGCTATTTTAATGTGTAATCGGTGTAATATGTGCAATCCATCACCAATAATACAAAAAAAAAAGTAAAAACAATTTCACTACTATTAAAGATCTATACATATTATATAACAGATTAATAGATTAATAGTAGTTCTCTTTTTTTTGTGTTATTTTATAGTATTTAAAATTAAAAAAAATAGAAAACGCCTAAGCGTTGGACATCAGGCGGACGCCTGATCGGCGCCAAGGACGCCTACTCACGCTTAACCGCCTCTAACCGCCTAGACCACCACCTAATGCAAAGGCAGTTCGTTCTCCTCCATCTGAGCGCCTAGGCGCCGCCTAGGCGTCCGAGGCGGACGCCATTTAGAACACTGGGTGTGAAGGTGCCCCTGTACAAATAAATACAACCCAAGAATTAAGTAGATGATACACAGACAGTTGATTAGTTCAGGTCACTCCGAAATATATCGCTAAAGAAAAATGCCATTTTCTTTGGTCAAAAGTGTTCGTTTGGATTTACAGATTTTCGGGTATCAACATATTCTCTGATTGTTTAATTAAAAAAGATAAATTTACAGGATAACAGGAAACTACAATTGTTGCAATTGAAATTTTAATGTTAATTGACCATTCTCTATTTTTCAGGATGCTTTACACTCAACAAAAATACTTATCAGGATACTTAACCCTCATACGCTATCTTCGGTGATGGGCAAACCCACATAGTTCAAGCTGCTAACTATTAAAATCTTAGGAAAATTTGGCAATTATCTGTCTACCCTATTAGTACCGATGACTTCACAATATTTACAACTAAAACACAATGCAACTATATATAATACAGTACATGCATTAAATGTCAACAATTATTTCATTTTGAAAGCAGCAGTACTGTAGTCCTTAAGAGCTTCTGGCATGAAATGATTCAAGTCCTCCCATAACTTTTCTTCTAGGTTAATGGAAGGAATGAGCAGTTCTTGATTCTGTGCTGAGATGTTGGGCAATACATAGCTCTGGTTGTAGAACCTATGGAGTTGTTCCAGTGTGCTTATACTACTGGCCATATAATAATCATGAGTATTATTAGATTTAGAAGTTATTGGAGTACTGTAGAGGAAGTGGTTATTATTGTCATCTAATTTCTGCTTCTTGTCTATGGAGGACTGAGGGCAGGATGAAGATTGCTTTTAGTTCTGCTAGAAATATCATTTCATCATTTGATAATGAATTGGTTAAAAACTTGAACTTTGCTCTTTGAGGACATGATTTCTTTATTCCATAAGCATGTCATACATTTAGTGTTCTTCCATTTGGATGTGGTTGCTTTATTAGACTTAGCTAGTTGCTCTTTATCCCTGCAAATTATAACCCAATTTTTTTTTTTTTTACAATGTGACTTACACAGTTTCAGAATAGAGTTCCAATTAATTCAAGTCGGGCAAATCCAGAGAACCAAAGCGAGCATGATGGAAGCAACGACTTAAGGAGGCGTACCAAATAAAAAAATCTACTAATTGCAAGTCATTTTTGGTCTTTTCTTGTGGTGCAATCAGTTTGTATGATCAAACTTGTTAGAACTTTATTGATGTAAACAGGGTATATGTATAACTTGATACTTGTGTTATTGTTGTCGACGAGTATGAATTTTAGAGAACTTTAAACTTCCTAAGTTGTGTATGTTGATCAGTATAAAATATAATGAATTTTGTCAGCTAAATTTTTTATTTTTCATTTCCATGGGTGTGCGTGTAAAATTTTGAATATAAATTTGGGTTTACTAAAATAACAAATCTGTATAAAATATATACTGATTTTGATATAAATTTGGGTTTATTAGCAACATCTGCATATATTAAAAAATCTACATATATATACAGATTTTGAATTGGATTTTTTTTTTAAATTAAAAAAAACCCCGGCGTTTTACAACACGCCGGTGGAAATTTCTAAAAATCAAATTATTTCAAATTTTTAAAAAGAATAATATTATTTATATATATATACCCCGGCGTTTCCGAACTGCCGGGGTAGGTAAAAATGCAGTTTAAAAAAAAAAAAAACTAAATGCACCGACGCTTTAAAAAGCGCTGGCCATTAAATAACATCTACTGGCGGTTGTGGAAGCGCTGGGGAAGGCTGCCCATGGAAGCCCGGCATGCGCACCACCGACGGTTGGTGCGGCGCTGCTCAACGCGCTGGTAGGGTTTTCAATGACGTTTATAAACGCCGGTGAAGCCATAAGAAACCGCCGGTGAAGCCTTCGCCGGTTGTAGTGTGATTGGATACATTAAAGTGTTGCAGAAAACATTCATATGGGTGATATGACAGCAGTGAGACTTAATTAGCTAGTGCGAGATTAAAGTTGGTGATATATTTGAATTAATTCAAGCAATTAGTGAGTGCTCCATAAAAAAGAAGGTTCAATTCAAAACCTTCAAGCCCTTCAAGACCAACATGACTTGTTATTTTACAGCGATGTGTTCCATCTCAAATGATGAACATGAAAGTCCATCAAACAATGAAAGCCCCTTAGAGGATGTACTTAACAAAGAGTAATGCTTCATCCACTATCAATTTCATTACTATTTTGTTCACTATCTTAGGTGGCATACTCCTATTGGAGAGTTCTCCCACCTACTCTATCTTTTTCTAACTATTGGAGTGTGCCACATAAGGTAGTGAAGAGAAATATAGTGAAATTGGTAGTGGATGTAGCATTACTCCTTAACAAATGCAAGTGCATGATTCATGCGTCAATATCGAAAATGTCAAGTAGATATTTTCAGATTAAAACCTATGCAGGAGAGCATACATGCAATAATGCTATATTGCATGCATCTTAAGAGTGGGTACGAGATTTTAATCTCTCAGTGCTCACGTCGATTCAACAAGATTTAGTTGTCCCCTTGAACCTAGATCTTGGGATCTCCAATTTCTATGTAGGGTTTCCATCAAGTATCCTCTTCGTCATAAGCTTTAAATCCATTCCTCTTGATGATCTCACAACTTGCTCGCGTGACAAACCTTTAGTAAATGGAACCGCTAGGTTGTCGGCCGATTTTATATACTCTATAGAGATTATTCCATTTGAGAGCAGTTGTCTAATGGTTTTGTGTCGCCTTCTGATATGACGAGACTTACCATTATACATACAACTTAATGCCCTTACTATAGCCGATTGGCTGTCACAATGTACACATATGGTAGGCACTGGTTTTTCTTACATGGGAATATCCTCTAAAAAATTTCGAATCCACTCTGCTTCCTCTGCCGAGTTGTCTAAAGCAATAAACTGAGATTCCATGGTGGATCTGGCCAGTAACGTTTGTTTAGAGGATTTCCATGACACAACTGTACCACCAAGAGTGAAGACATACCCACTTGTGGATTTTGAATTCTTGGAGTCCGATATCCAGTTGGCATCACTGTAGCCCTCTAGTACTGCTAGATATCTGGTGTAATGCAGCTCATAACTCTGATTATGTTGCAAGTAGTTCAATACTCTAGTTATTCCTTTCCAGTGACTTCGTCCTGGATTACTTGTATAACAGCTCAGTACATTTACTGAATGTGCCAAGTCCGGTCTTGTATAATTTGTTAAGTACATCAGACTACCGATCACACATGCATATTCCAATTGTAATATGCTGTCACCCGTATTTTTGAACAAGTAAGACTGGAATCCACATGACTTTTGGCAGTCCCATTGGAGTAATTTTTGAATCTTTCAAGTACTTTCTCAGCGTAATGAGCTTGAGACAAAGTAATTTCCTCAGACGTCTTGGAAACTTTGATTCCTAGTATAACATCCGTAACTCCCAAATCTTTCATATCAAACTTACCACTAAGCATGTTCTTAGTTTGTTTGATAATGTCATTATTGCTACCAATAATGAGCATGTTATCTACATATAGAGACACACCAGAATATATCCATTTGGAGTATCCTTTGATGTAGATACACTTATCACATTCATTTATTTTGAAACCAATCGCATCATAACATTGTCAAATTTTACATGCCATTGCTTTGGAGCTTGTGTCAGTCCGTACAAGGATTTTACAAGCCTGCACACCTTGTTTTCCTGTCCAGGAACTACGTAACCCTCAGGTTGTTTTATGTATATTTCTTCTTCTAAATTTCCCTTTAGAAATGCGGTTTTGACATCCATTTGATGTATTTCGTGGTTACGTAGAGCTGCAATAGTTATCAGCATTCTTATGGAAGTTATTCTTGTGACCGAGGAATATGTATCAAAGAAGTCTAGACCTTCCTTTTGCCTAAATCCCTGTACCACAAGTCTCGCCTTATGTTTCTCTATTGAACCATCTGGTTTCAATTTTTGTTTGAAAATCCATTTGCATCCTAGAGCTTTACACCCAGAAGGCAAATCGACCAACTCCTATGTATGATTTTGCATAATAGAGTCTATTTCACTTTTGATTGCTTCCTTCCACATAGGAGCATCAGGCGTAGACATAGCTTCCTTAAATGTTCTGGGCTCATTTTCTAACAGAGAGGCCGTTACAAAGTCAGAACCAAATGACTTTGATATTCTAGCCCGTTTACTTCGTCTAGGTTCATCATTATCATCTCTTGGTTCATCAACCGAGGTACTTGTACTCTCTTGCTGACGTGTGCGTTTGGGATACGTAGCATCCTTGCACGAAAACACGTGTTCAAATAAGGAAGCATTCATTGATTCCATTATTGTATTCACATGGATGTCCTGTATATCCAATTTATGTACCAAGAACCGATATGCACTACTGTTGTGTGCATAGCCTATGAATATGCAATCAATGGTCTTAGGTCCTATTATGACCTGTTTTGGATTAGGTACTGCCACTTTTGCTAGACACCCTCACACTTTGAGATATTTATACGAAGGTACATTACCTTTCCACAGTTCATATGGTGTTTTGCCAGTTTTCTTATGAGCTATTTTATTGAGAATATAGTTGGCAGTCAGCAATGCTTCCCCAACATGTTTTGGGATAACCCAGAATTCAAAAATAAGGCATTCATCATCTCCTTTAGAGTTCGATTCTTGCGCTTGGCAGTACCGTTTAATTCAGGTGAGTAAGGAGCAGTTGTCTGATGAACTATTCCATGTTCAGAGCAGAACATATTAAATGGTGCATCATATTCCCCTTATCTATCACTCATAACGATTTTAATCGTTTTGCCAAGTTGATTCTCAACCTCAAGCTTATATTCCTTGAATTTATCCAATGCCTCATTTTTGCTATGGAACAAGTGTACATAACAGAATTTTGTGCAATCGTCTATGAATGTAAAAAAGTACTTTTTGCCACCTCTGGTCTGCACGTATTTTAAATCACACAGGTCTGTGTGAATTAGACCTAGAATTTTAGTGTTTCTTCTACAGAACGTGATGGAGTTTTAGTGAGTTTGGCCTCTGTGCAAACTTCACATTTTTCGCAGTTATCTACCTTAAATTTTTGTAGTAAATTCATGTTAATTAATCTACGTATAGAATTGACATTATCATGGCCTAGTCTTTCATGTCAAACAGAAAAAGACTCAACAACATAAGCAACAAGAGTAATTTCATTCATTTTGGGAACAACAGGAACAACAGATTTTGGGATGATTGTCATTACATTGAATTTGAACAGTCCATCCTTCACATATCCTTTTCCCAAGTAAACTCCATTCTTTGACAGTACAAAGTTATCAGAAGCAAGAACGACCTTAAATCCATTCTTGCTTAGCAAAGATCCCGAGACCCAGTTCTTTCTAATATCTGGAACGTGCAATACATTTGTTAGTGTTAGTTGCTTGCCTGAAGTCATCTTCAGCACTGTCTTCCCTGTTCCTTCATCTTGAAGGTGGAAGAATTACCCATGAATAACTATTCATCCTTGTTGCATTTCTGGTATGAGGTGAACATCTCTTTGTCGGAGCAGATGTGCTTGGTGGCCCTAGTATCATACCACCACTCACGAGGATTGCTCCCCACCAGATTTACCTCTGATACAACAACACAATGGTCCAAGTCAGAGAGACCAGTGGACAAGTTCTCAGCTATGTGTGCATGGGATTTGTCATTCCCTTTTGCCTGTCAAGTTCCAGCACGGTTGTTGTCCTTACTGCGGCAATAAGAGATTTTGTGTCCTAGCTTACTACACTTGTGGCATTTTCTAGCAAACCTCTTTGCTGTAGGTTTTTTGTTCGAGGACTGTGGTAAGAACTTCCTCTTTTTTCCATTCTGTTCGTGTTCCACCATGTTGGCATTTTCTATAGACTGATTTCTATAGGACCTGTCAGCCTTGCGATTCTCTTCTTCAATCCGCAACCTGACAATCAGGTCTTCAAGAGACATCTCCTTTCGCTTGTGCTTGAGGTAGTTCTTGAAGTCCTTCCATCTAGGTGGAAGCTTCTCAATGAACGCTGCAACCTGGAATGGTTCACACAGCGTCATGTTCTCTGCAGCAATTTCGTGCATTATCACATGCAGTTCCTGAATTTGACTTACAACTGTCTTGGAATCTTGTAGTCCAGAAATTTGCCAACTACAAACTTCTGGGAGCCGGCATCATCTATTTTGTACTTCTTCTCCAAAGACCTCCACAGAAGTTTGGAAGTCTTGAAGACACAGTAGACATTGTAGAGCGGGTCTATCAAGCCGTTCAGGATGTAGTTTCTGCAGAGATAATCACCCTGAGTCCATGCATCAACCGCAACAACGGAGTGCGCATCCATAGGTGCCAGCATAGGGGCAGTTTCAGTGAGAAACATGTCTAGTTTCAAGGTGGTCAGGTAAAACTGCATCTTCCCTTGCCACTTCTTGAATCCAATTCCATTGACTTTTTCTGGTTTTTCTCCCACAATTATATGTGTGGGCAGAACGACCTGTTGTGCCGTATCCGATTGTGCAGTCACATTTTGGGTCACTGGTGCTTGTGCACTGATAAGGCCACTGACATTTTCGTTTTGTGTGTTTTTCATTTTCTGAAACAGTTGAAATAGAACTGTTAGTTGTTTTGTTTTTCCGAAATGATAACAGTACCTGTAAATAATCTTCACAAAAACTGTTAGAATAGAGGAAAATTTTTGCTTTAAGATGGTTAGAACTTGAATTTCATAAAATAGGAAAATGCTAACAATATTTGTGAAGAAATACAATTACAGGAAATAAAAGAACAAACCAGACACTTCAATACAGAGTCGAGATTAAGATCTCTGTCCTTAAAGCAAAAGTCGCCCCGTAGTGTGACGGTGGTTGACGAATTGCCTCCCACGATACAACTATATTACCTTTCCCTGAAGAGCAGCACCTTAGCTTCAGAGATCTCAGCGAACCAGTAGCTGTGTTGTACTCTCAGACTCTGACTCAGAGGAAGAAGAAGGAGATTCAGAATGTTTAAAACTCTGTGTACTGGTAGAAAAAAGTTACTGGTCTCATAGGAGAAGGGGAGTAACTGAAGGATCCATTACTCTGTAACAGCAGAGTAATTACTCTGCTGTTACAGAATTTGAAAAGCCTCAACAGTAACTGGGGGAAAATTTTGCAGCGGGGTAAAAAAAACATAGGCCGAGGCCGAGGCCGGGGCCGGGGCCGAGCGCGCGCGCGCGTGTTTGTTATTTTGGCTAGGTCCTCTCTCTACTACACGTTAGTGGTAACCCCAGGGCTACGCCCTTTAGTCCATTTCTTTAGCTTATATACTAAAGAAAATCTTTTCCATTTTCCGATGTGGGACTATCATTCCAACTGCCCAAGTTAGTACATTTCGAGTACCCAACTTTGGACCTACATTTCTCATTCATACGGAAACCGTTTTTAGCAAGTGAGTACATTACGGAATAGTACTTGACAAGAGGAACGTAGTCCAATCAATTTCCGGTGACGCCGGTGGCCTGAGCCCACCGGAATTCGGCCCGAAAAATCTGCCAAAACTATTTCCAACAAGAAAAACTCCAAAATTTTTTGTGGCAAACTGGATATGCATCAGATCCTTTGGGGTATTCACAAAAAGAAAGAAGAAATTGCAAAAGCATCTCCTGCAACAAATAGTGTTAGAAAAACTAATGATCTTGTTGAGTCTTTGACACAATCAACACAAACCACCAAGCAAAACTAGATCACACCAATCACACAAAACACACAAGAATTGTCCCAGTTGGGGCGTTTGCCTTAATCCGGAGAAGGAAGAACCGAGATATTATTTCAACTAGAGAAGATACAAGAATATTACAATTCTCACAATGACCCCTTCTCAAGCCTAACTGGAACTTGGTTGCTGCTTACAATGGAGAAACTCTCTCACCCTCTCATATGAAGTACTCTTTTCTTCTATTCGGCACTCAATAGACTCATATCGTTCTAAGATCCGTTTACATTGTATTTATAGATCTAGAGAAACCCTAGTTTAGATATCTTTATACAATAGCCATCCGCTGTATACTGAAGTGATTAACAAACAATTAGAGTCGTACGATCTAATCAGAAGACAAAGTGGACTTCAATCGAATCAACAAACCCGCACCTAAAAAATCCATCAGCGCCGTGGACGGTCGACCACGACTCCCAGACCATCAACCCGAGAAGGTGACAGTCGACCATCCCTTTCTCTGTTGGCTACTACTGCTGCTGACTGTTTCTCTTTCTCTTCGAACCTTCGCTTCGAACCCTCGATCTACTTGTATCACCATCTTCTCTTCACACCGAACAAGTATGCAAGACATAAAATCCAACAATCTCCATCTTGGATTGCATACTCATGAATCCATACCTGTGTGATTTAAAAGCTCTTCTAGAACTTTCTTCTCCGCTTTGTAAGCAACACATTTCTATAGCTTATTCTACTAGTTGAACAAACCTCCATCTGTTTTCCTCCAGCTATATGCCCCCCTCAATGGCACACCCCTGTAGATGTAATCATGGAGGTGTCACCCTCCACACGAACTCCACCTACATCAAGGCTCTCTCCACCTTCCAATGGTATTCGAATGTTGCAGTCCTGAATTGGTAATTCTAGTGACGGCTTACTAGATGATGCTTTAGGAACAATGTGCTTCCATACACTCGGCCGAGTTTTCCTACTCCCACAAAGCTGGTAGAGGTTGTGCTAACCCTACCTAATCCCCCTCTTACCCTTCATTACATTACGATGACTATCCCAAACTATCAAAACTCTACCTCGAGCTGTGTACCTGCAACCATGAGCATCAAGAGTCCCCAAGGATATCAGATTCTACTGTATCGAAGGAATATACATGACCTCTTCTAGTGTGAACCTTTTATCATCTAGCATCTATATTCAACTGTTCCCTCACCCACTACTTCACAAATCTCACCACTTCTCTGTTCTCACACTACGGCCTGTTGATGACTTGTGAGTAGAAAACATCTCCCTCTCGGAGCAAACATGAGAAGAACTTCCCGAATCAAGATACCAACTTTAATCCACATCTGAAGAAATTGAAACAAGAAAACATAGGTCATCATCATTACCTGACTCAGTTGTGCTGACAATATGGGCTTGTTCCCCTTCTTTAGTAGCACTCTTCTGACTCAACCACTTGCGATAATCTCTCTTTAATGCCTAAATTCTATACAATAGTGGCAACGAATTTTACCCTTGTGTGCCGCATCCCTTCCAATTGAAGTATCACCATCCACCGCAAAGTACCCTATAGAAATAGATTATCCTTTATGAGTCTCCTTTCTCAGTTCATCTTCCTTCAGACCCTTAATCACCTCGGCTACTATAAGTGTATCCTTGGCTGATTTTTCATGTAGCATGGTAGTTATCAAGTGATCATAACAAGTTGGCAGTGAATATATCAAGTTGAAAGCTTTATCCTCTTCGCTAAGATCATCAGCGTTAATCGCCTTCTGGTCAAATATTACCTTATTGAACTCCACAATATGATATGAAGATGAGTACTTTCCTTCATTGAGATCTAAACAGCTTCCTCTTCTAATACATCCGATCAAGTAACGACGACCCCGAGTAGTCAGATTTGAGTCTCGCCCATAGACTTGCCGCACTTGTCTCCTCAAGAATATCACATTTGACTTCGTCCGCCAATTGCAACTAGATTGAAATCAAGGCCTTCAAACAAATCTCATCCCACTTCTCTTGCTTCATGTCGATGGGCTTCTTCTCGTCTAGGGCAAGGTACAAGTCCTTCTGAACCAAAACATCATACATGTCCACCGTCCATAGATTGAAGTTGATCTTACCGTCAAACTGCTTGATCTTCGTCTTTTTATCTGCTATCTCCTCTAAGGAACACGAACAAACCCACAAACCTGATTTCTTTGACACCACATGTTAGGAAAACTAGGGATCTTGTTTAGTCTTTGACACAATCAACATAAACCACCAAGCAAAACTAGATCGCACCAATCATACAAAGCACACAAGAATTGTCTCGGTTGGGGCTTTCGCCTTAATCCGGGGGAAAAAGAACCGAGATGTTATTTCAAGTAGAGAAGATACAAGAATATTACGATTCTCACCACGATCCTCTCTCAAGCCTAACTGGAACTTGGTTGCTGCTTACAATGGAGAAACTCTCTCACCCTCTCATATGAAGTACTCTCTTCTTTTCGGCACTCAAGAGAATCATATCGTTCTAGGAGTTGTTTACATTGTATTTATAGATCTAGAGAAACCATAGTTTAGATATCTTGATACAATAGCCATCTGATGTATACATACAATTAAAGCCGTACGATCTATTCAGAAGACGAAGTGAGCTTCAATCGAATCAACAAACCCGCACCCAAAAAATCCATCAGCACCGTGGACGGTCGACCGCACGTAGTTGCGGTCGACCACAACTCCCAGACCATCAACCCGAGAAGGTGACAGTCGACCGCACAGTCGACCGTCCCTTTCTCTGTTGGCTGCTAATGCTGCTGACTGTTTCTCCTTCTCTTCGATCCTTCACTTCGATCCCTCTACTTGTATCACCATCTACTCTTCACACCGAACAAGTATGTAAGACATAAAACTTAACAAATAGTTGGATTAAGAAGAGCCTTCGTGGTCAAGAAAAAAGGTGGGAACCATCTTTTGATAGAGATAAACGATTTTATATTATGACAACAAATTGTCCAGAGAGTTTTTAAAGGTGTTTTGAAATATGCACGAGCCTTGCTTACTGAAGCATTAGTAGCAAGGACCTTTTATCGTATCAATAAGTATTTTGAAGAGTGATGAATGTTGGGATAAACAACGAGAAGTTTCTTAACTCCAAAAAATGAAAGAATATTGAGAGCTTGCAGTTAGAGATGGCATTCGGGCCGGGCTAGCCCGGTCCCGGGATCGAAGACATTGCGGACCGGGCCGGACCGGGCTAGTGGGGGAAAACCCTGGCTCGGACCTGGCCCTCGGCCCCAATGGTGGGGGTCGGGTCGGGCCGGTTTTTGAGGGATTTTTTTTTAATATATTAAAGATCAAGTATTAAATTGTAATTTCATAACAATTGCAAAGAAACAATTATTAAATTGATTTAATAAATTTGAAATTCTTAAATAAAATGAAGTACATGAATAAAATTTCATACGAATTAGATCAAATTACAAAACAAGGGAATTACTTGAATTTAGAGATCGAGATGGCGTCTATTTAGATTGAAGAGAAGGCATTGGACTATTGTTGTGCACTTCTACTTAACCTAAATATAGAATCTCATCCCCCTAAATTTTTCAATTAATTACAATATATTGTACATCATTTTAATGTAAATCGACTAAATCTAATTGTTCATGCATCGCTACTTGTTGATCCAACTTGTGCTTCAAGTAAGTCTTGAGTCCTTTATTCCGCTGTCATCCAATCTTCGGCGCATACTAGCATCTCCAAATTTTCAGCTGTCAATCGATTCTTGTTCGGGCTCATTATCTTGCCACCAAGAGAAAAACCACTTTCCGATGCAACGGTTGACACCGGTGTTGTTAGCAAATCTCTAGTAATACGAGAAAGTATATTAAAAATAACTTCATTGCTCTTCCAAAACTATAACACATCTACTAGATGTTCAATCGAACTTTGTGCATTATACCAATTCAACTTATTTGGTGAATTGGTTTTTGGTTTATTTTATTTAATAAGATTTAAAACACTACTAGTTGCATGACTCTTTCCTTTTGCTAATATGGAGGAAGAAGAAGAAGAAGAATTAACATTTTGTGTTTGTGTTTGTGTAGTGTTAGATAAATAAAGTCTATCATAAGTATCATATAACCTAGTCAAAATATGCTCAAATTGACGAGTAAAAATAACATGATCAAAATCTTGTATTGCATCGTGTGGGGCATAAGTGTAAAATTTTTTTATTAAATTTTATGTGCCATCTAATTTAATCATAGGATTCATTACACTAGCTACACAATAAAACATAGAAAGTGGATGAAAATATTTTAAAATTTTAATATATGCCGCATTAACCATATCTCCAATAAAAGGGTCATTTTGCAAATCTTTAGTTGTTGTCATCATAGTGACAATTTCAAGTAAATACCACTAGATATAGATGTATATGTTTTTTGAAAATTGCAAAGTAGCATCGTTGAAAGGTTCTAAAAATACTATCGGCAAAAAACCAAAAATCATCATCAAACATACAATTCTGCATACCCATTGCGACACAAAAATCTTTAAGATTAAAATGATAATGAAGAACAACTCCTAATAAATCAAATGTAGAATTCTAACGATATCTAACATCTTTAGGAAAATGTTTATATACAATTCCCCTAAGTTTACACCAATCATGAAAAACTTGATATATTGGACCATTCAATGTAATATAATGAACACAATCTCTCATTGCATCAAGTTTATCATTTCCATATTTTAGTGCATCTTGCACATAAAGATTTAAAATATGACAAGCACACCTAACATGAAAAATTTCGGGTTCTATAGGATCTAAAGTAATTTTCAAACTATCAATTGCCTTAGTATTATTAGAGGCGTTATCAAAATCAATAGCAAACACTTTATCATAAATACCAAAATTATTACATGCTTCCATAATGTGTGTGGCTATAATTTCACCCTTATGTGGATACCTAACATATCCAAATGAAATTATCCTCTTTTGAAGTACCCAATCTGAATCTATCTAATGACACGTTACACACATCATTGGAACGCCGTTTACTCCTACCCACCCATCCGATGTCAAAGAAACTCTAGTGTTTAGTGATGTTAGTGTTTCTATCAAAAAAATTCTTAGTCTCTTTGTAAACTAATTTACAATCACCCTTAACTACATTTCTAGCAATTTTTTTATAATGGGGGTTTAAGGAGGTTTGTGCAAAAGTCTCTACATACCTACTAAAACGAATATGGTAATTCACCCTGTTGCCGCTGAAATCAGTGTGGGGGCAAACAGATAGATTTGTGGATTCTTGGGATGTTGAATAGTCAAACCTGAAACCTTTTTGCCGGAGTTTGACCGTGATCTCCCACCGTTGACATGCAAAAAGTGCGAAACACCGGGGTTGATCCCGGCGACGCACCCTTCAACGCTCAAGTCAGTAATCAGAAAGATTATGAATGAGCTTTGATTGGCAAAAGATTGATTACCTGGTAACAGTGGGGGATGGGGGGTATTTATAGCCGCCTTAGGGACCAGTTTCGGGATAAGATCAAATCTCTACTTTCCAGTGAATGGATAGAAGGAATCAGGGCCGTTGATTAAGTATAATCATAAATCCTAATTCTATCCAGTTGGACTGGGTTTCTTACGGGTTGGAACCCGCACCCAGTTGAGATGGATCCATTCGTGGGTTGTTGGGTCTTTGGAAAAGAGACCCAGTACCCATTTCGGACCCGTTTGTAAGTGAAATTACCATTTTACCCCTGAGCTTTAAGATTCGTGCCCGATTTGGGCGGTTCCGATTTAACCCTATTTTTAGCCATATCACGAGCCCCCCACTCCCGAAGACTGAGTTTGATCAGCCTTTGAGGAGTAGTTTTACTGTTTAAATGGCTTGCGGAATTGTATCGGAGTCCAAATAAGGGGTGTCGGACCTTCATACGAGGTATTATGGTGGTTTTTGGTGTTGGTTGCATGCTGAAGGTTGTTCTTGAGCCTTCCTGGGCTTCTGGTGATTTTTCTTAATTTTTATTTATTTTTCGGACTATTTATTTAATTTTGCGAAGTGGTGATTCATTGTTCGGGGGCCTTAATTAATTATACTAAGCAATAATTATTTACACAGGGGCTCAAAAATGTTTTTCCGAATTTATAATTATTTTTTTCACAATGTTTAAATAAATAATTCTATTTTAATAAATAAAAAATTAATTTTTAATATTATTTATGACGTAGCGCAATCTGGGCCGCCCATCTCGCATCAGCGCGTACTTCTGAGAGATCGGACGGCCTGTGTCGCTCGGCACCATTTTCTCCACGTAAGCAGCTCGGATCGCCAGTTGCTCGAATTCCGAGCGATGTGGCTCGGCGCTATTTTCTCCACATGAGCAGCTCGGATCGCCAGTTGCTCGGATTTGGATTCTGAGCGTCGTGGGGTGATTTGGGCCGTTCATCAGATCGAGGTACAAATTTTGAGAAGATCTGACGGCCGGTGTCGCTCAGCGTTATTTTCTCCACCTGAGCAGCTCGGATCGCCAGTTGCTCGGATTGGGATTCCGAGTGACGTGGGGTGATCTGGGCCGTTCATCAGATCGATGCACGAATTTTGAGAAGATCTGACGGCCAGTGTTGCTCGGCATTATTTTCTCCACATGAGCAGCTCGGATCGCCAGTTGTTCGGATTGGGATTCTGAGCGATGTGAGGTGATCTGGGCCGTTCATCATGGCGCGAATCACGAGGCTAAAGGTTCAGATCACGAGAAAATGCTATCTTGTTGTTTTGTGGGCATGGCATGATCTGAGCCGCTCATCATCTTTCGGCATGAACATTGAGACAATCTGACGGTTGGAGTTGCTCGGTGGCATTTTTCTTCAAATGTCCAGCTCGGATCACCAGTCGCTCGGATCGGGATTCCGAGCGACGTTATTTTCTTCATGTGAGCAGATCAGATCGCCAGTCGCTCGGATTGGGATTCCGAGCGGTATTATTTTCTTCATGTGAGCAGCTCGGATTGCCAGTCGCTCGGATCGGGATTCCGAGCAACGTGGGGCGATCTGGACCGTTCATCATGGCGCGAATCACGAGGTTAGAGGTTTAGATCATGAGAAAATCCTGTCTTGTTGTTTTGTGGGCGTGGCATGATTTGAGCCGTCCGATCGAGATCTTGTACAAATTTTGGGGAGAAAGTCGTTTTTCTCCAATACGCAGCTCGGATCGCCAGTCGCTAAGATTTGGATTCCGAGGGACGTGGTACGATCTTAACCGTCCATCTGAAGATCTTACACGGATCTCGATGTAAAAGATGGTGTGGATCACGAGAAAATGCTATCTTGTCGTTTTGTGGTCGTGGCCCAATCTGTGCCATCCGATCGAGATCTTGTGCGAATTTTGGGGAGAAAATTGTTTTCCTCTAATACGCAGTTCGGATTGCCAGTTGCTCAGATTTGGATTTCGAGGGACGTGGTACGATCTGAACCGTCCATCTGAAGATCTTGTATGGATCTCGATGTAAAAGATGGTGTGGATCACGAGAAAATGCTATCTTTTCATTTTGTGGTCGTGGTCCAATCTGTGCCGTCTGATCGAGATCTTGCGCGAATTTTGGGGAGAAAGTTGTTTTTCTCCAACACGCAGCTCGGATCACCAGTCGCTCGAATTTGGATTTCGAGGGACGTGACTCGATCTGAGGTGCCTCTCGATAGCTCGGCAGAGTGCCTCGGCGGCTTGGAGCTAATTTAATTGCCGAGCGGTGTGGCCCAGTCTGAATCGTCGTTACCCTTATGAACCGTTGCCGCTCTTCTCTACTTTGTCGTTTAGCCTTCTTTAACGTCTTGAGGAGGGCCTAAGAGTCACAACTTTACGTTACAAAGCCCAAGAGTCATTTCTTTTACTATAAGTTTTCACCTCCTCCATTATTTATTTCATTCTTTCACTTTCACTTTTGCTTTTACTTTCGCTAGCAGTGTTTTTGCTCTCGAGCGGCGCTACTAGCTTTCGTGGCAAGGCGAGTTTGAATTCTGGCGATCTTTTCCGACCATACACGTCACTTCAAGGTTAGTCTTTCCCCCTTCTTCTTGAGAATGGTTAGAATTTCTTCTGGGGACGAGACCTCCACCTCGGACCGAGACACTGACCGAACGGTAGTGGTGAAGCCGAGGAAAGGGAAGGAAGTGGTTGATCTGGTCGGGGAGTCGACGATAATTGAGACTCCGAGGGGGGCAGGGGAGCTGGGTCGGCTGCCGTTCACGTTGTCTAGTGTTGGGGGAGTGAGGAGTTATCCCGAGGACATCCTAGAGAAGGTGGTGCATAGGATGGCTCCGGCATACGAGGAGAATAATCCGAGGGATCCTTCCGAAGTGGATGAGATCCCCTCAATCTTGATTGAGGCAGATCTGCACCAAATCAGGATGGGATTCCGCATCCCGAAGGAGTTCGTTTTACTACTCCCTGGCCCCAGCTTCTGAGCATGTACGGGGACGTCGGCGGACACGTGCGTCTTCCCGTACGACGCACTTAACGCCGGTCTTCGGCTACCACTGCATCCCTTCGTGGTCGAGGTGCTGCAGTGGTATGGCCTGAGCCCGGTTCAGTTTATGTCGAACATGTGGCGGCATTTCATCGCCTTCGTCCTTCAGTGTCAGGCGGTCGGCGTGCAACCGCAGCTCGTTATGCTTCAGAGCCTCTATCGCATTTGCTAGATGAGAAAGATGGAGGATCGGTATTACTTTTCGCCGAGGAGGGGGTGAAGTTGATCGAGAATCCAGACTCCATTATACACTAGAAGGAGAAGTATTTTCTCATCCGTGGTCCCGAGCCGTGGGGCTTCCCGACATTGTGGAAAGATGGGCTACCGAAGTGGGCGAAGAAAGAGCCGGTGCTCACAAGAGAGGAAGAGGAGGTGGTGGTGAAAATCCTCTGGCTTCCGACCCTCAGTTGGAAGGATATCACTGACGGGGTCTTGTTCGGTGGAGGCCTCAGTCCGATCGACCCCAGTACGCTCTCTTTCTTTTTTCTTGCTAGTCTGAGTCTTTTAGTGTTTGTTTTTTTCTAACTTTCTTTTTCTCGGTTTTTCCTTCGTATGCAGAGACCCCCGGCATGGATTACAAGGAATTAATGGCAAAGAGTCGCGCGGCGAAGGACACGGACTCAAGGAAGAGGAAGAGGACCACAGCGGGGCCTCTTTCAGGCTGAACAGTACAAGTCCCCTCGACACCCTCGGTCGTTATGGAGCCGGTGACCGAGGCTCCTTCGGAACCGCCTGCTCAGGACCCTTCGGTTGAAGCCCCGGGTTCGTCGAGCGGGGCGTTCTCTGTCAGCACAGCTCTAGCTTTGGAGGTGCCGCCGCTTACTGCCGAGGCGGAGGCCATCCTCACCGAGGAGCACAAGCGTCTCTTCATCACCGATTGGAGGGTGATGAAGGTAGATGGTTTCCTCGGCGACTCAGGGATGTGCACGCAGGTGGTGAAGCACCTGCCGACCCCGAAGGACCGTGCCGCGCTGAAGGTCGGCACTGTGGGCGACGACGCCCTAGAGATAGCTCGGAATACGATGTCGGTAAGTATGAGTTGATTATGACAACCTAATAAATTTTCCAAGTTTTTCCATTCGGTTCTAATCGCTTCTTTTCCTTCGTGCTGCTCGCAGACTCTCTGCCACTTCGGCCACATGCTCGAGCTATTCGCCGAGCAAGAGAAGGAGATGAACCTGGCGAACGATCGAGAGAGGTCGGAGCACTCCAAAGCGGTCAAGATGTTCGAGGCCGAGCAGCGACTCTCGGCTTCGCGTGCGGCCGAGGTGGGGGCCCTCGAGACGAAGCTCGTCGAGGCATTGAAGAACTCCGCAGCTGAGACTGCTAAGGTTGAGGCATTGGAGAAAGAGAGGGCTCGCCTCGAGAAGGAGCTAGCCAGGGCCTTAAAGGCGTCCGAGGAGGTGCTGAATGGCCAGGCGATGAAGGTGGCGGAGGCCGAGAAGGCGGTTCGGGATGAGGCCGAAGCCCACATGATGGAAAACATGGAGGAGGCTTACGCTCGAGCACTGAAGCATGTGGCGGCCCGCATCCCCGACTTTGATAGCTCCTCATATTACTTCTACGATCCCGTAGAGGGCGATGAGCTGTTTCCTCTGGCGGAGTCGAGCCCGAACAAGAGGGCAAAGAGGCCGAGGAGAACCCCGAGGACGAGGTGAATGTCGGGGGAGCGCTCGTCACTGTGCCGAGCGAGGATATCTCGGAGCGGCGCCATGAAGTGCCCCCCTGACTTAATCGCCCCTTCCTTTGTTTTTTGTTGTTTTTTTTGTTGTAACGCCGAACTGCGGACTGGCCACCGCTCTCATGTACTCTTTTTGGATTTTAATGAAAACGACTAACTTTTTGAGACTTTGTCCAAGTGTCTGAGATTTCAAGTGTTGTGAACGCCTTGTTGTTGAAAATTTCGCTAAGTGTTGAAAACACCTTTTGCTCTTTGTGTTGATATGTTTTTGCTTCTCAGGTCGTCGAGTCGAGTTCAGCAGCTGAAGCCTCTCGTCTTCGGGTTGACTTGAAAGCAACAAAGTTGGCCCTCTCCCGCAGTTGAGAGTGCTTTCTCAAGAGCGAGTTGGAGCTAGATCATCTCAGGGTGACGCTAGCGAAGTGTCTTTCCGAGTTGAAGCAACTAAGGAAACGAGCTGGCGAGGTTCGTCTTGAAGGTGAGGTGGAGTTGCTCCGGAAGGCGCTATTTGATGTTACGGAGGAGAGGGGAGAACTGCTGGCTGAGGTTCACCACTTGAAAATAGTAGAAGAAGATCTTTCTGCAGAGGAAGAAGAATTAGCAGAGACGGTGGGCAAGTTGATGGCCGAGCGCGACGAGTTGACAGCGGAGGTCGACGAGTTGAAGAGGGTTACAGTCGATAGGAGCATCGAGGTTACTCATCTCCGTCGAATTATTACCGACGGTTCTGGTGCTGAAGGCTCCACTCTGCTTCCTCGCTTCAAGATAGCCGTGAAGGACGACTGTCTGAAGCAACGAATTGTCGAGCTAGAGGCGGAGGTTGCTTGCCTCAAGCCCCATTCGGGACCGATCAACATCAGAAGCACTTCGTGTACCCGTGAAGAGAATGAGCAAGGGATTTCATTTTATGAGCTTGCGACTCGTTCGCCTGTTGCTCGGCGAAGTCCAGGTGATGCCCAAAGTGGGGTGGCTGTCTCATCGAGCGAAGCCTTAGCTGGCGCAACACTGAGTGACACTACTAAGCTCGCTGGATTGGGTACCTCAGCGAGTGCGAGATCGCAACGACAAGGTGTGCGCCGTCCCTGCCTGTCTTTTAAGAGAAACATCCCTCTTCCTAGGAGTTGTTGAAGTAGTCTGGTAATTTTAGCCTTTCGAAGTTTGTAACTTGTCGTAGATAAGAGTAGCTGGTCTTGTAATTCGAGTTTCTTTGAATTTTAAACTTTATAGAAGTGAAAGCTTGTTTATCCCTCTGTGCTTGTGTGTTGGCGTGTTCAGTTAGTCCCTTATGGTTGTAAGAGTGTTTCTGAAGGGCGGACCATTTCTAGCTCGCTTAAGAGCGAGGAGTAGAAGTGGGGTCTCGCCAAACTTTTGAACTTCGAGGGATGTGGCTCTATCGGATGTGTCCATCTAAAGATCTTGCATGGATCTCGATGTAAAAGACGGTGTGGATCACGAGAAAATGCTATCTTGTCATTTTGTGGCCGTGGTCCAATCCTTGCCATCTGATCGAGATCTTGCACGAATCTCGATGTAAAAGACGGTGTGGATCACGAGAAAACGCTATCTTGTCGTTTTGTAGCTGTAGTCCAATCTGAGCCGTCTGGTCAAGATCTTGGACGAATTCTGAAGAGAAAGTTGTTTTTCTCCAATATGCAACTCAGATCGCCAGTCGCTCGGATTTGGGTCCCGAGGGATGTGGCATGATCTGAACTGTCCATCTGAAGATCTTGCACGGATCTCAATGTAGAAGATGGTGTGGATCACGAGAAAACGCTATCTTGTTGTTTTGTTGTTGTGGTCCAATCTGTGCCGTCTGATCGAGATCTTGCACGAATTTTGGGGAGAAAGTCGTTTTTCTTCAATACGCAGCTCGAAATGCAAGTCGCTCGGGAATGTATGCCTGAATATCTTTATCAGTTATCTGCAAAGTGAAGCAATGGGGCATTCATTCAAGCACTCCTCCAAGCATTCCTCTCCCATGTCTAGTATAGTTGTAGAAATTTTGTCAGTTATCCAGCCCAGTGGTCTAGATTCCGAACATGTCGTTCGAGTAAATTTCAATGGTTGTGGGAGCAGTTCCGAATGGCGAACTACTTCTAGCCCGCTTAAGAGCGAGCTTGCGAAGCGGAATGAGCCAAGTTTTGGACTCCGAACACGTCGTTCGAGTAAATTTCAACGGTTGTGGGAGCAGTTCCGAATGGCGAACCACTTCTAGCTCTCTTAAGAGCGAGCTTGCGAAGCAGAATCGAGCCAAGTTTACTCCGAACACGTCGTTCGAGTAAGTTTCAACGGTTGTGGGAGCAGTTCCGAATGGCGAACCACTTCTAGCTTGCTTACGAGCGAGCTTGCGAAGCGGAATCGAGCCAAGTTTTGGACTCTGAACACGTCGTTCGAGTAAGTTTCAACGATTGTGGGAGCAGTTCCGAATGGTGAACTACTTCTAGCTCGCTTAAGAGCGAGCTTGCGAAGCGGAACCGAGCCAAGTTTTGGACTCCGAACACGTCGTTCGAGTAAGTTTCAATGGTTGTGGGAGCAGTTTCGAATGGCGAATCAATTCTAGCTCGCTTAAGAGCGAGCTTGCGAAGCTGAATCGAGCCAAGTTTTGGACTCCGAACACGTTGTTCGAGTAAAAGCAATTAAAGGTCTTAAACAGAGAGGTAAAATAATCACAAGAGAATCATCAGGGGAAAGAAGTTCTTTATTGATAATTGCTAATCAGTTGCTTCTGAGTTGCAAGCCGTTATTATAATGAGAAAATAAAGAAGCAAGTACAAAAAAAAAAAAAGATAGGAATGGCTCGACATTTGAAGGTACTCGGAGAGGCGTTCAAACACCTTCTTTGTACTTCAGTAAATGGTCGGCATTCCAGGTCCTTGGTATCTCTCTGCCTTCGAGGTCTTCAAGACGATATGTTCCTGGCCAGGACTACCTTGGAAATCTTGTACGGTCCTTCCCAATTCGGAGCTAGCTTACTCTTTTGGCTGGGGAATGAGATAGCTAGCTTCTTGAGGACCAAGTCCCCTTCTTTGGGATCTATGAGATGGACTCTTTTGTTGTAGGCCTGCTCGATTCTTCTCCGATAATTTTGTTGGCGAATTGAAGCTATTTCACGGAGCTCGTCAATCAGGTCCAAATTCGCTCGGAGATCTCTGGCGTTCTGCTCTTCATAATAAGCAATAAGGCGAGGGGATGACAGACCAACTTCTAAAGGGATCACATCCTCGGACCCATAGTTGAGATTGAAGGGCGACTCTCCTGTGGGGGTCAGTTTCGTAGTGCGGTAGTTCCACAATACGTTAGGAAGTTGTTCTGCCCATAAGCCCTTGGCGGCCTTATCTAATCTCTTCTTGATGCCGGAGAGGATCTGCCAATTGGCATTCTCTACTTGACCATTGGACTGAGGACGGGAGACGGAGGAGAAGCGTTGCTGTATGCCAAGGTCTTCACACAAAGATCGGAACACTGCCCCTGTAAACTGTGTTCCATTATCTATTATTAGGACCCGAGGTACGCCGAACCTACAGATTACATTTCTCCAGAAGAATTGCAGCACTTTGTTCTCAGTAATTGTGGCTAGAGGTTCAGCCTCGATCCACTTAGAGAAGTACTCGATTGCCACGACTAGGAACTTCAGCTGGCCCGGAGCTAACGGAAATGGACCTAACAAGTCCATCCCCCACATTGCGAAGAGAATCGGGCTTGAGAGAGATGTGAGTTGTGCTTGGGGTAGGCGACGGATGTTGGAGAATTGCTGACAAGGGCCGCATTGCCGGACGTGTTGCTCGGCATCTCAAAGTAGTGTAGGCCAAAAATATCTGTAGTTTAAAACTTTCCTGGCGAGGGACCTTGATCCCGAGTGGGCGCCGCCTATGCCTTCATGGAGTTCTTGTAGGGCATATGAGGCTTCTTCCGGGGAGAGGCATCTCAAGTAGGGTCTGCCATCTACTTGGGTATAGGAGCGTTTGTACAAGACTCCTTCAACAAGGGTGTACCGCTCTGCTCTCGTTCGGATTCGACGGGCTTCTTTTGGATCTTGGGGAAGGGTCCCATCCCTGAGGAATTCTATCAAATGCTTCATCCAGTTGTCCCGGAGTTGGACAGGCAGCGACTCCATCGAGTCGGGGGTTTCTTCTTCTATGCTTGGTCTTAGGAGTACTTCGATTAGGACAGTTTGCTCGAGACCTTGGAGTGAGGAGGATGCTAATTTGGAGAGGGCATCTGCTTGGGAGTTTTCTTCTCGAGGGATCCACTGAATTTGTGCCTCTTCAAACGAATCCATGAGACTTCGAACCTTGGCTAGGTACTTAGCCATTCGGTAGTCTCGCACCTCGTACTCTCCTAAGACCTGATTCATGACCAGATGCGAGTCACTGAATATTCGGATACGCTGTGCCCCTGCCTTGCGAGTCATACCCACGCCTGCTATCAGGGCCTCATACTCAGCTTCGTTGTTGGAGGCTTTAAAGTTGATGCGGAGGGAGTATTGGAGAACGAAGTCATCTGGGCCTGCCAGAATGACTCCGGCTCCACTCCCTTCGGCGCAAGAAGACCCGTCTACATATACTGTCTAGATGGGTTGCCCTATTTGCGGCTTGACTCACTTCCGGGATGGTGCTTTCTACGATAAACTCAGCCAGAGCTTGAGCTTTGATAGCGGTCCGAGGCTGATAAGATATGTCATGCTGACTCAGCTCGATCGACCACTTTATTAGACGTCCGGAGGTCTCGGGCTTGTGCAGGACTTGCTTGAGCGGCTGGTCGGTAAGAACGACCACCGAGTGAGATTGAAAATAGGGGCGGAGCTTCCTGGCTGCCATTACCAAGGCATAGGCTATCTTTTCCAATCTCGGATAGCGGAGCTCGGCGTCTCTTAGAACCTTGCTCACATAATAGATCGGCTTCTGAGCCTTGTCTTCTTTCCTCACTAGGACAACGCTGAGGGTTTGCTCGGAGGCAGCAAGGTAGAGGTAGAGTGTTTCTCTGAGAATAGGCTTGCTGAGGGGTGGGGGGTTGACCAGATAGGCTTTCAGTTGGTCGAACGATTCTTGCTGCTGTTGGCCCCACTCGAAGCGCTTAGCCCCCCTGAGGGCTTTAAAGAAAGGAAGACACTTCTCTCCTGACTTAGACAGGAAGCGCCCTATGGCCGCGAGGCGTCCTGTAAGCTTTTGGACCTCTTTCACACTTGTAGGAGGAGCCATATCCAGTATGGCATTGATTTTCTCGGGGTTGGCTTCGATCCCTCTTTGACTGACCATGATGCCTAGGAACTTACCAGACGAGACCCCGAACGCACACTTGTTCGGGTTTAGTCATATATCATGTTTCCTCAACACGTCGAAGGCTTCTTGTAGGTCGATAACATGGTCGGTCCCATGGATGCTTTTGACTAGCATATCATCAACGTACACTTCCATATTTCGGCCGATCTGGTTCTGGAAGACCTTGTTGACGAGGCGCTGCTAGGTGGCACCGGCATTTTTGAGCCCGAAGGGCATAACCTGGTAGCAATAGAGGCCTTGATCTGTGACGAACGACGTTTTCGGGATATCCGGGGGGAACATTCTGATTCGATTGTATACGGAGAAGGCATCCATGAAGCTCAGCAGCTCACGGCCCGAAGTAGCGTCGATCAAGGTGTCGATGCTGGGGAGAGGGAAAGGATCCTTGGGGCATGCCTTGTTCAGGTCAGTGAAGTCGATGCAAATTCTCCAACTTCTATTCGCCTTCTTAACCATAACAACATTGGAGAGCCAGTTGGGATAATTTACTTCTTGTATGAACCGGGCTCTGAGGAGCTTGTCCACTTCTTCCTTTATAGCTTGCTGGCGCTCGAGGGCAAATTTGTGCCTCTTCTGTTGGACCGGTTTGGACCCTGAAGCAACGCTTAGGTGGTGGACGAGGAGGTCCTTAAAAATTCCTGGCATGTCGGCAGCCGACCAGGCAAAGAGATCATGGTTCTTCCTGATACATTGGACTATGTCGGAACAGAGGGCAGAGGGGAGGGTCTTGCTGATGAAGAACTTGCAGTTCGAATCTTTCTATGAAAAGAGCACTTCCTCCAGCTCGTCTACCGGTTCGGACATATGGTGGGTGTTCCCCTGGGGAATCTCGAGAGTCTCGAGGGAAAGGACAGGTCCCCCGGTGGAGGTCATGTAACACTTGCGAGCCATCTCCTGACTACCCCTTACTTCCCCCACACCTGCCTTGGTGGGAAACTTCATTTTGATATGATAAGCCGAGGGGACGGCCTTTAAAGCAGCTAGGCCAGATCGGCCTAGAATCACATTGTAAGCAGCTGGAATGTCGACGACCATGAAATCCATTGGCTCCGTCCGGGTAGTTGGAGTTTTGCCAGCAGTTACGTCGAGGGTTATCACCCCTTCGATAGTCACTGGCACTCCCGTGAACCCATGGAGCGTATAGCCTGCGGGCTTGAGCCTGTTCCGCGATAACTTGAGTCCTCGGAAGGTAGCTAGGAAGAGGATGTTGACAGAACTGCCATTGTCCACCAGAATCCTCTCCACTTTGAAGTTAGCCATGTTGTAACACCCCGAATTCCAAAAATACAACTGAATTCGAGTTCCACAGGATCTTTACACTTCTTTCGTACAATTTTACAAGGAAATAAAAACTTTTCTTTCATCAGAGTTACATTACATCTTTACATTATCACAGCGGAAGCAATATTACAATAAGTTACATGAAATAACATTTAAAATAGTCTTGCACAGCATGTATACTTCAATTGTGTCAACATCTTTACCCTGCATATAAAACTGTGGGCGCGTCAGTTCATTCAACTGATGAAATATTATATACGGCCATCCTCTCTATGCCAGAAATAGTATAATGATTCTTAAACACTTTAGCAAACAAAAACTTGATTACAAACATAATTACAAAGGAACTATCCTATTGTTGTCATGTTGTGCTGTGCACTTAGTCCTTAATGCAGTTATTTACATTACATGACACTAATGTGCACTTGTTCGGATTCTATGCATCCCATACTACATAGGTCCGAGGGCAAACCCTTAATCGTACTTCATCTTATAGGGTTCAATCCCTCGCCATGACTTACACTACTACGGTAACTACGGTAAGTATCCTAGATGTTCTATAATCTACGAGCCCATATCCAGGCAGTCTGGAGGGGAATCCCATGCACTGACACGACGCATCGAACAGGCAGACTATGGACAATTCAGCCTCCGCCATGGAATAATGGCACCACCCGCAATCACCAAACACCCTACAAGCGTCGCCACCGGGACGATAATTCGGAGTAGTGCCCACGCCATGTCATGACTCATCAAGCAGGCAGTTTGTGGATCACTCTCACACTGCCAATCCGATGGCCCTCATACTCATGTTTTTTTTTTACTTTCATCACATCTTCACTATGTATCTAATCCTTACAATGTTTGTTTTAAAAGAAAATCATCACAACCTAGAGCTAGCTTACCCTACCGGACTTAAATCAAAACAAAAGAGACAGTCAGCCTACCTGGCTATTTCTCAAGAGACGCTCAACCCTCAACGGTTAGCTCTCAAAATCATAAATAAAACTTCCAGTCACTAGGGTCTCGCCTAGCCTCTAGATTCCAACAACTATCTCTTTCTAGAGATCAATAATATTTCACAATCAATCTCAAATGATCATTTCCATTTCTTTTATTTACAAACTCTTTCTCAAAACATTTCTTTTATAATCTCATAATATGAGAACAACTCAGTTCAATCTCTTTAATCAATTTCATCATTCACACCCTTGTGTGCATTTCAAAATAAACTCAATCAAGTATTAATAATCATAAAATTTCGTATTCAATCTTATTCAACTTTCACATGTCAGAAATCAAGTCCAAACTCAAGAAAAATCCATTATTCAAGACAGTAGCAGTCGACTGTGAAAGGTGACCAGTCGGCTGTTCTACGAGTGCTCAAAACTCAAAAGGGTCGGTTCCGTCGACTGTGAAAATATGTCCAGTCGACCGTCCTGTGAAAAATTTGAAACTTCAAAAACAACACAGTCAGTTCAGTCGACTGTTCTGCGAAACTTTGAAAACTCAAGCACAACTCAGTCAGTTTAGTCGACTGTTGAAAGTAGACAGTCGACTGTTCTGCGAAACTTCGAAACTCAAAAACCAATAATCAATACAGTAACAGTCGACTGTGGATAAGTAGACAGTCGATTGTTCTGCTGACGAAAACCAAATTTTAATACTTGACAGTCGACTGCCGACTTTAGCTCGGTCGACTGTCAATTACACCAGTTGCAGCCTGAATATATTTTCGACCTTTTAATTGATTTGTACTTCTATAAAAATATAGATCATTTCCAGAATGTATTGCTTTGAAAAACAATATCGTACATGTTCTCAAATTCACAAGTTTCTCATAATAAAATATTTTCTTCAAAAATCCATAAAACACATAATCAATTTTCCAAATAGAATTTTGTCTTTTATCAGAAATTACTTTATAAAAATCTCTATACTCATAAAATAAATATTTTTGAGGTTAGAACCGCACTTCTTTGTCACATTAACAACAAACAATTCTTTTCTACATATTTGCATTATTTTAACTAATGTCTTAACATGCATCAATTCCATACAATTCACTTCAATTCTAGCATTCCAAACTAACAATCATAACAATTGAGAGAATAGATAAAGCAATTTACATCTACCACACGAATCAAAATTTAGCAATTCAACTCTACATTAATTTGCATGCAATCTCATCATACCAATTCAAATTCAACTAATAAATTGTATACTATCTATCATGCAATTTTTATTCCTAAATTAGAAAGGATTTAAGAAACACCCACCTATTTTGGAGAATTTGCACTCAAATGAACTCCTAGAATTAAGAGTTCCTAAAGAAAATTCCTTCAAAAGCTCCAAGAAGAACTTCTCGAAATCTGTGCACAAAACAAGCCCACACTCATCCATTTTTTGGCAGCACCCAAGAAAGGCAAAACAACTTCATTTTTGTCTTTATAGGTGTACACCTATATATATCTACCTAGATATATATGTACATAATTGTATATATATATATTTGGTGAATAGGTATGGATTTGTGTAAGAGTAGGTGGAGTAGGGGAGTGGCTTGGTTTCGGGAAGAGACAAGGAGAAAGAAGGAAAAGCAATGTGAAAGGATGATGGGATTGCATACATATGTGTATGGATACATTCAAATGTATGGTGGATAAAAGGGCCATTGAAACTTGTTGGCTTGTTTGATTTGTTGGTGGCTTGCTTTCGGTATGGAAACAGGGAAAGAGGGAAGGAGAAAATGAGAGAGTAAGAGAGGCTTAGGGGTATTTTTATAGATCAATTAGTAGGTAGTTAGAATAACCAATTGTCCACTTCTCCACTAATTCCACCACTAACACAATTTCAAAACTCAAATTATTTCCCTCCTATTTTCAAAAAAAAAAAACCAAAAGTTCAGTTTTTCCTCTTCTATAAACAGCCCGGCCCCCAAAATGTGTGCACGTCGCACGTGTGCACGTGCACGTGCTTTGTGTACACCCCAAAATAAATTATTTAATTAATCCCTTTAAAACAATTATTCATATATGTAATAAACATATAAAATTAACTTAAAAATTTAAACTTTTCATGCACTGTAAAAATAGACAGACACATTTCATGAAATTCATTTTGAAAGAAAAATACGCTTAAACACGTGCACCAAAACACATGTGTTGCGCGTAAAATCTCAAAATACAAAAAATGACTTTATCAACCGAAAAATATTTATAATTAATCGAAATACGACATAAAAATACATTTAATATATATATTTCCTAATGTACTCAAACGTACAGGAAACATGTGTATTGCACGTAGAAAAATTATTTTAATTAAAATAGACAAAAATTGAATTCCATTTACAAAATGATTTTAAACACGTTTATAAAAATAAATAATTGAAACCCATCGAAAACTTTGCACGTAATGGTAGAATACCCGAAATTGACACGTGCATCGATAATACGCAAAAAGCACGTAAAATATAAAGATTGAATTTTAGCATCTGAGTTGTCTCAAATGGAATTTTAAGAATACGAGAATGCATAAATATTCGGAATTCAAAATACATATCAAAATGCATTATGGATATCACCAATAACGATACAAAAATACACATGCGTAACACCCGATGGCAAAATTGTCATTTAAATTTTGCGGGGTGCTACACATGTGGAGGTTAATTACTAGTGCATCACAATGGGGGGTTCGGACGCCCTCTAGGTCTTCATCCGAGAAATTAACCGGGACTCCGAGGCCTTTGGGAGGGGGTATCTCGTGCACCGAGTTGACTTCCCAGATGAAAGCCTTTCGAGAAGAGTTGGAGGTTCCTCCCATTGGGCCTCCATGGATGAGGTGCAAGATGCGCTCTTCTTCAAACTCGGGAGTCTCGTCGCGCCTCTCGGGATCTTGTTAGCCCCCCTTGGAGGCGGAGGAAGATCGATCCGGTCCTTTCTAACAAACTTGGACAGCTGCCCTCTCTGAATAAAGGCTTCAATTTCATTCTTCAGAGCCCGACAGTCATTGGTATCATGGCCGTCGTCTGGGTGATAGCGGCACCACTTCTCCTTATCTCGCTTCTTCCCGGGGGTATTCATCTTCGGGGCAGGAGGCAGAACTCCTTCTTTCTCGACTTCCATAAGGATAGTTGAAACATTGGTGTTGAGAGGGGGTAAACTTCTCAAATCTGGGAAGCGGGTGGCGCTGACCCTCATTGTCCTTCTGGAGCTTCTTAGCCCCTTCATCTTCGGCTGCCTTTCTCTTGGTTCCGGAGGAAGACCCCTCGAAAGTGGGGCAATGTTCAGCTTCCTCTGTCCGGATATACTTCTCACTTCTGAGAAGAAGGTCGGAGAAGTCTCGTGGGGGATTTTTGGCTAGGGAGGACCGGAGGTTTGAGTTGAGGACATTGGATTGGAAGGTGGCTGCAGTGACCGATTGGTCGAGGGAGGCAATGGACCTAGCTTCCGCGGTAAACCGCTTGACATAATCTCTTAATTTCTCACCCTTCTTCTGATTGAGGAAGAGTGGTGAAATACTAGTCTTCTCGGTTCAGCGGCTGCTTACGAAGTGGGTGACGAAGAGGGTCTCAAATTGTTCAAAAGAGAAGATAGAGGATGGAGCAAGGCGGGAGTACCATTCTCGAGCCGGACCTTTAAGAGTAGCTGGGAAGGTTTTGCACAGTAGAGCATCGGAAGCTTGGTGGATCAACATGAGAGTTTTGAAACTCTCGATGTGATCCACGGGGTCTGACTCCCCCATATATGTCTCGAACTGTGGGGGCTTGAAGTTTGCTGGAACGGGTGCCTCCATGATGGTTCGAGAAAACGGGGGTCTGCTCGAATGGAGGGTCCTTCCCCTTAGTTCCTCTTCCTTATCCAGTTGGCCGAGGTGCCTCTCCATCTCGTGGAGATGGCGGTAGAATGCATCATCCCTTCGACGGTACCCTGGCGAGCCTCTGGACTCATCTTTGTATGAAGGGGAGCGTGGTGTTCAGCGATGGTAGCTAGGAGAATGGTGAGGACTGGCGATGTGATGGCAGTGGCTTGGATTTTGAGGAGGAGTTAGGGACCGATGGCGAGGACTCTGGACCAGAGGAGGAGTGGGGACCCTCTGAACATTGTTGTTATTGTTTGGTCGAAGATTGAGGGCCTGCAAGATTGTGGCTTGGAACTCTTGAAACTCGGCTCGGGTGATAGGTCTATTCTCGTCCCTCTGGGGCTGCCAACCAGCGGGAGAATGATGTCTTCTTCGACGGTATTCAGGGGACTCCCTTCGCCTCCTATGAAGAGGGGACCTCCTGTGGTCGCGGCGATGAGGAGATCGCTCATTTGGACGTTCTGAGCGGGTGGTTCCCTCACGCGCCCGTCTTTCATCCAAACGGCGACGAAGGTCCTCTTCTTTCTGCCGGTTGATGAGGATGTTGCGGAGGTCTTCGGAAGGCTGAGGGTTATGAGATGCCATTGAGTCGGTTGAAGGGTTATGTATGGAGACGTGGTCACGGTGAAGGGGTTGCTTCTGAGGAGGAGGACGAGAGGTCCTAATACCGGTGTTCTGGGGCCCGGCTAGAGCCCGCTGGTGCTGAAGATTCTGAAGAGGAGGCTGTTCCTGTTGCAGAGGCTGATCAGGCTGAGGAGGAAGTTGTCCCTGCTACTGGACGGTTTGGAGGAGGGCCTCCTGTTGCGACTGAGGAGGAGTGGGCCCACGGTTGGACCCTTTGGATCTCAGTTTCCTTGGAGGCATGGCTGGAGGTGATCTTAATCGATGGAAGAGGATGGGGTGCTATTTGTCGTTCCCACAGATGGCGTCAATCTGTTGCCACTGAAATCGGTGTGGGGACAAACAGATAGATTTGTGGACTCTTAGGATGTTGAATAGTCAAACCTGAAACCTTTCCGCCGGAGTTTGATCGTGATCTCCCACCGTTGACCTGCAAAAAAGTGCGAAACACCGGGGTTGATCCCGGCGACGCACCTTCCGACGCTCAAGTCAGTAATCAGAAAGATTATAAATGAGCTTTGATTGGCAAAAGATTGATTACCTGGTAACAGTGGGGAATGGGGGGTATTTATAGCCGCCTTAGGGACCAGTTTCGGATAAGATCAAATCCCTACTTCCCAGTGAATGGATAGAAGGAATCAGGACCGTTGATTTAGTATAATCATAAACCCTAATTCAATCCAGCTGGACTGGGTTTCTTACGGGTTGGAACCCGCACCCAGTTGAGATGGATCCGATCGTGGGTTGTTGGGTCTTTGGAAAAGAGACCCAGTACCCATTTCGGACCCGTTTGTAGGTGAAATTACCATTTTACCCCTGAACTTTAAGATTCGTGCCCGATTTGGGCGGTTCCGATTTAACCCTATTTTTAGCCATATCACACCCCTAATTACTAACTTAGCCATTGTCCTATGAACGAGATCGTGATCGTAGCTATGACTATCTACTTAACCGGTTCTATGGTATATTTTTTGTTGTGTGATATTGTCTTTCGAAAATTGTGGTTGACATTTGCTTAAGTGACGTTGAAGTGTACCCGTGCCCGATCCTATTTCAAACTTATATGGTGTTTGACACTTCTTACATATTTTTAGTCCTACACTCTTATCATTTTGTGAAGGGACAAAATTGAAATAATTGTGGACTTCGGAAGTAATCCCTCTTGTTTTACGGGTTAGAGAAGGACCTTGTTCCGATGGTTGTGGTTCTACATGATCTTCTATCTATAGGATTTGAGTGTGTTTCATTCAAATCGGTTCAGCCAGTCCCGGTCCTCAACCGGGCCGGGCCGATCCGGGCTAATTGCCAAAAATTCGGAACCGAGCCAGCCCCAAGGTATGGGGGGGGGGGGGCAGTCCAGGGTTAAGACCGCGAAACGGGGGGCCGGGCCGGTCCCGGGCTGGCCCGGACCTGTTGTCACCCCTAGCAGTGATCAAGTTAAGTATTTTTCTATCACTAGATTTAGTCATTCAGAATGGCAAGTTAGTAACAAAAATGCAAATTCATTCATTGTGAATATTCATGAGAATGACTCTACATGTACTTATTATATGCCCCAAGTACAAGATCTGCCTTGTTCACATGTGTTGGCAACATGCTCATATGCCTTAGGTGGTGCAAATATAACACATAACCCACTATGTTTACATCGGTATACTCCAGAGAAATATAGGAATGCTTATGCTCCATTGTTTCATCATATTCCTGATAATTGACATTGGAGCCGATGTGATGGACCCCCCGTTGGGTTTATGTCTTGCATACTATATTCAATTATAAGAGAAGACAAGTGAAGCGAGAAAATATTCGAAGTGACGTTGGATGAAGAAGGGAATAGCAACAGCAGATGACACGAAAAGCAGCACAACAGGACAGTTGACTGTCCACTAGGAGCAGTCGACTGTTGTGGCTCTATGGCTTGAGTTGAGTCATTGCATTCTATTAGGCTTGGGACTGGTGGATCTGTTTGAAGCCCAATTATTCTCCAAGATAGATCGTACGACTCTTATTGTATAGTTAATGATACATCAAATGATTATTGTATAAAGATAGAAAATAGGAATTATATATATATATATATATATATATATATATATATATATATATATATCATTGTAAAGACCTCGATGAAGGGTGTGCCGAAGAGCAAAGATAGAGAGTACTTCATATGAGAGTCTGAGTTTGAGAGTTTTTTATTGTAAACAGAAAGCATCTTCGGGTGAGGCTTGAGAGATAGTAGAGTTCTAGTGAGAGTGGTTGTAACTCTTGTATCTTCTCTAGTTGAATAATATATCGGTTCTTTCTCCCACGGATTAGGCCTGGCCAAACCGAGACAATCTATTATTTGCTTGATGGTTTATGGTTTGTTCGTAGCGATCATGCCCCCCCCCCCCACGCACGCACGTAGAAGACAAGTAGGACGACTATCTTCTACTCGCATACGAGGAGGTATGGATAGCAAGAGTGAAGGGAGAAAGCGTAATAGATGCAGTAACTGTAAGCAACCAGATCACAACAAAGTCTGTTGTTCAAATAATCCTGTCACATAACTTCGGTAAACACTATAACTATAAGATACATCTAAATTTATGTTTGCTTCCAATTGTCAAGTATATCATTACATATGTTCTTGATAATCTACTTATTCTTGCAGACATTGTGGCACATGGCTTGGGATGCTCCAGGTTTATACATGATTCGGTGCACCATCAATCATATTATATTTTTTCGAAGATGAATAAATGATTTAAAATATCAGTATATACTTATCTGAAATTGAACTATATGACAACGCAGGAGAAATTACCTGGCTTGTGGGCTACCAATTGGCTTGGAAGTGGAACGAGGCAGAGCATGTTGAGCCATAATTCTCGGGGTTTTTGAATTTGATATAAGCCAATAAACCATCATGTTCTACATATTAGGTTGTTAATTATTTGAGTTTGTGGTGGCCTTGAGTTTCTTCTGCTGCGTTGTTGTTGTCATTCTCGGCTTCTACTATAGGTCTGCCTTGCGTATATAATTAGAGCATTCATTACTTATGGATCATCCTTCTTTTTAGTTATTGGAATTCTTATCATGGTTAGAATCTGTGGCTTTGGAAATGTTTACTGTATAGTGACAATTGCAAATATTATTTTATTAGATCGTGTAACGGTATCTTAATTGTTCAGAATTAAGTTTGTGCTTACAGCGTTTAACATGGATGCTGGTTATGTAAGAGTATACAGTAATGCGTATCATCCATGTTTCTTTGCCCAATTTTCATACTATTTTAAAAAAATATGTGTACCTAGCTGTTTCCGTTTGAGATTTTTATCTATGCACTTTCTATCCTAGCAAAGAAAATCTATACTCTCTCAACTTATCAAATTTTTACTCTAATTGAATTTGTTAGAGCATCTATAGTCGTTGGCTATAATCCCAAATTTTGTAAAATTTAGCCAAAAAAACTTCCACAGTCATTGGCCAAATACCCAAAATTTGGCTGCTATATTTGGGAAGAGATATAAAAATTTGAAAAATTTAGCCAGCACAAGATCATTTTCGTCCGTTCAAAATTTTTCCGTTAAAAGCTTTCAAACGAGACATGACATCTCGTCCCATTTTTTTTTAATCTAAGGGACGGAAAATGATATTCCTTCCGATGCTTTGTATCCAAATGTAAAGGGTGTGTTTGATTGAATTAGGCCTATAAGAATTGTTATGCGTACATATTAGGATTTTTAATTGAGATTAAATTATACTAGTAATTTACACGCGCGATGCACGCCCTAATAAATAAATATTTTAAAAGTAAGAACTCCAGCGTAGGCTGGCCATGAACCTGAGACCTCCTTTATATTAGGTATGCATAGGTTTGTTTTTATATAAATGTATGTATTTGTTGAATTTAGTTTGGACGTGTATTACACGTGTTTGTTTGGTTACAAAGTTAGGATATGTTTGGTTACAAACCCCAACTCTCCCATTAAAATAGTAGAGATTTCTTAATAAAAAAGAGCTCTCGGACGAGATTTCATCTCCCGCCCGTGAATTTTTTTAATTTAAAAAATAATAATCTGACGGGATTTGATATGTCATCCGATGCTTTTTAAATTTTAAGAAAATATTTAACGTGACGAAAAATCATCTACCGCCCGTTACCTTTTTTAAAGACATATTTTGGGTTCAAACGACTACAATTATAATCCAAAATTTCTATTTCTAAATGTCAAATATCCAAATTTTACTTACATCAACCTACCGTTTAGATCTAAAATAGGGGGTGGGTGGGGATGGTTGAGATAGCAAAGGTTAAGTCTCGTTTTATAATTACTTTTAAAGAATGTTGGTATAAAAGAGGCTTCTTTTAATTATTATTTTTATTTTTCTATACCCATGGTAACGGATTGAACAATAAGTCAACCAAAAGCATTCTTCTTTGGCTATATAGTTATACTAGATTTGCCCGTGGGCACATTCCTATGGCACATCTTCACAACGATACAACATATGAAAAGCCTTGTAACAGGAAAACAACAATTATGTAGTTTAAGTTTGAATAGTATGACAATAATTAGTTGTAATAAAAGTCCATGTTTCCATTAGTATATGTTGAAAAATAATTATGAATGTGGGTGTAAAATTCAACTTCTTAGGGGGCATTTGGTACGCGGTAATGTATAAGGGAATCTAGGATTACCCTCTTGATTACCTGGTTTGGTAAGACATAAGTATAGTTTTGTAAATAATCTTAAATTCCCAGGGTTATCAAAATAATTAGTTTGGAAGGATAAACATTTCCCTTGAAAAGGGTGGGATTTGTGGATTCCTCCAGATAAAGAATGAGTGAGATTATTGCATACCCAAAACACCCTCGTTTCTCTCTCCTTCCCAGTTTCTCTCTCCCCGTCAGCATGGTAATTTCTTTTTATCCATTAATTCACATTCTTTACCAACATTGAAATATGCAGTTTGCGAAGTTTGCAAAAAAATATTTCCCGCCCTCAAAGATACCCTTCCAACTAGTATGGTAAGGTTTCATTCTTCAACTAAACCTGTAGTACGAAATTGAATTCTTTTTCAATATAACCGTTCCAAATAATTTAACAATATTATTGAGGTGATTATCCCAAAATACACCCTTTCAACTCACCCACAAACTGAAAATTGATTTTTCTTTATTAAAACATTAAATCAGAGAAGATTGAGGAATCATTGGCTTCCACCTCTTCTTCAACAATTCTCATAAATTGAGTACAACACGGTATTAATCATGAAGAGTTGAAGACTACTTATCTCCATGGCCAACATTCACACGTGCATGTACTGGAAGAATTTGTTGATGTTTGCATACCCATTATTTTCACTTTCCATTAATTTCCATAGTATTTATTAATTACTGCAAATATACACGGTATTAAAGCATTCCTACGATCGTTGTGGGATCATAATTATGTTTAGAATGAAACATCAGCAATGAGAGTCAGATTAGATCGTACAGACACTATGGAAATTGCTGATTTCAACTTCGTAGCATATTCTGAGTTCAATTCTTTTATGTTATTTTTTATTTAAAACTTGTTAAAATATGTAGAGTTGAAATTTGCTTCTATGAACTTTATTGTTTCATTTGTATATATTTAAGTACCTATATCTCGTGTTAATAAATACATTTTATTTTTCCTTTTTGTTATGTTCGTCATCTAACTGGTTGAAGTATATTTGAATCGTAGTGTAATTTTTTTTAAAAATCTATTTGTTAATTTACTAAAGTTTTATAAGATATATATTAGTATTGCTTTTGCACATGCATGCATATACATCAATTACTAAATTAGATAACTTTTATATTTATTTATTTTTAAATAAAGCCAAAAGGGTATTTTCGGTAATGTCTACTATAGAGATGGATTGATGGGAATGAATTGTTCTATACCAAACACGGTAATAAAGTATTCCCAGACATGTAATGTCGTATACCAAACACAATATTGCAACATTCTCGGGAATCTTCATTCCCACCCTCATATTCCTGGGAATCCACTAATTCCTGGGAATTATCCAATCCGCGTACCAAACGCCCCCTTAGAACTTTGAGGGTGGAAAGCGATGAATTTAACTGTTGATGAGATATTTGCTATTTTCGATATAACATGAGCAATAAAAAAAGCATAAAAAATCTGAAAATTTACGGAACTGAAATCTGAAAATCTAAATTTCTAAATAAATAGATGGAGAATGAGAAAGAGAGAGAGAAATGGAGAGAGAAAAAGTGAAAAATGAAAAAATAAAGAGAGAAGAGAGAGATAGTAATAAAGTAATGAGTTTTTTAAGTTTTGGAGGGAAAAATTGGTTTGGGGGAGAAACTTTTTGGGGGAAAAATATGTTTTGGGATGTGAATCTGAATTGTTGATTTTATTTCACTTGAAGGAGAACCACTTGATAGCTTTTTTTTTTTCCAAATTGTCTTATGTTTTATTATATAGACTAGGTTTGCCCGTGGATACGTGCCTACGACACATTTTTGTGAACAAACCAATAAAAAATAATCACTAATTTTAACCTAAAATGGGGAAAAGACGATACCAAACCTTCACATTGCCGCTGACAACCAATTGCCGTCTTGATCTGCTGAAATCGCCGCCGACAACCAACCGCCTAACAACCAACTGCCCACAGATTCGAAAAGAGAGACAGAGTGAGAGGGAGTTGGGTGCTGAGGTGAGCTCGGGTGTGCATCGGTGGAGCTTCGGGAGAGCACAGGAGGAGGAGTAGGGGTGCAATGGAGGCTTGGAGAGCGGGTGTGGCTGCATGCGGTGGGGCGTCGGGGCTGGCATCGAGTGGTTGTGGCAGAGAGGTGCAAAACAGGTGGTTTGGGGAAGAGAGAAGGGGGGGGGGGGAGATTTAGGAGGGAATCAGGAAGAGAGAGAGAAGGGGGGTCGCGAAGGGAGGAGACAGAGAGAAAGGGGCAATTTTTTTTTTTTGGGGGGGGGGGGGGGGTGTGTAATACTCTGAATTTTTATTTAATAAGAATTGTTGATTTTTACGTGTTGCGCACGTAAAAATTTTGTATGTATATTTTCTTACAAAATTATCTCTTATAACATGAACAAATAAACTTTTTTTTTCTTTCTCTTTATTTTCTAAAAGTCTATTTTAAAATCATAAGATTGTTTTTCTAATTTAAGCCCACCTTAATTAATTAAAAATTTTATTTTGACCCAGGAGCCTAAAACCCACTATTTTTGAAGCCCACAAATTAATTAATCTTTTAATTGTCACAACTTGTCATGTAGATACAATCAGTAAACAATTAATTAATTAATTTTGGTATAACTTAATAATGGGGGGTACTAGAAAGGACACGTGCACATGCTAGAGTGTGCATTGCACACCCTTCTAGGGGTGGCCGGATTGTGGAGAGAGAGAGGGAGAGAGTGGGATGAAGTTGAAGGGTGGTTATGTGATCATGGAAGTTACTACAACTTCCCAATTCATCTTGGCCCTTAATCTCTAACTCCTTGATTAAGTCCTAGCCATCTATTCTCATCCTAAAAGTGTACAAATACCCCTATATTTCTTCTCAATAGTACATTACACAATTCATTAAGAGAGAAAAGATAATAGAGCAAAAGATTGAGAGGCATTAGTGAGCAAAAGATTAGAGTGTGCAAAATTGTGTGTGTTCCAACCTAGAGGTGGCCGGCCAATCATCCAAGGAGTAAAAGGAGGGCTCGGGTTCCATCAAGCTCAAGGAAGAGAAGGCAATTTGCAATACAATCTAGGAGAAGAAGGGTACATTCTCGCATTCTAGTAGCTTTCATTTTGTTGTCTCCAATATGTGGGTGTTTCTTATGCTTCTAAAATCTAGATACCATACTAGGAATGATTTGATGAAATTATTAAAGAACAACTAGTTGGAATTGGACTCATGTTTGCTTAATTAGAGATGAGATGGTAATTTAGAAAAATGGTTGTTAAAATGGTTGCTAGTTGATTATTTGTGAATTGAAGTTGTAGAAACTATCATGATTGCCATGATAGATATCTATGAATTATGCTATGTGAAGAAATTTATGATTATGAGACAAGGGATGAATTGAATGCTTCATGTGGAATTGTTTGTTTAAATTAGAGTAAACTCTATTGTAGGAAAGAGGTGAATTTTGTGTTCTAAATTGATGTAGATGGTTAAATAATGAGAGAATGAAGAAATAAAGTATTTTTTTGTAGAAATTTATATTATAAATTTTGTGAAAATGAAATTGTTCTAACTGTCGAAATTATGGACATAGAACCCCAAATGAGATAAAAAATGCATGTGTTATTAGTAAATAATGAATTTTAAAATACTAGTTTACCGTAATTGTATATACATTAAAACCTGGAGAGTTTTGACTCAAAAAGGGAAGAAAAAGAACTAAAAACATTTTGGAAATTTGAAAAACCTAGTAGCACAGTCGACCAACTATATTGAAACAGTCGACTGCCCTGACTATTTATTTTCGAGTTCAAATCTTTGTGGAACAGTCGACCGATTATATTGAAACAGTCGACCGTCCTGATTATTTGTTTTCGAGTTCAAATCTTTGCGAAATAGTCGACTACCCTGACTATTAGTTTTCGAGTTATAAATCTTCACAGAACAGCCGACTGTCCATGTTTTAACAGTCGACTGTCCTGAAGTTTCAAATAATATCTGGATTTTCGTGAGAAATTTTTTATAACCTGTGGCCTAGTATGAATAAGAATTTGAGGCTATTTTTGGCAAAAAAAAAAGAACTTATTATTTTATTAGCTTAAATTGTCTTTGAATAAAGAAAAATACATGCATTGTTTAAAAGAGTTTTGAAATGAGTTTTAGCAATGAAAGTGTGAAATTTTGATAAAATGACAGTACAGTAATTTCATGGGAAGAATGAATTATGAATGTGACAATTTAGAAAAAAAAACAAATTCTTTTGTTTATGCATGAGTTTGTACTTGAAAGTGAAATTGAATGTTATGACGAATTATGAAAGATTTTATGAGCATGAATACACAAATGCTATGAACATGAAAGGAAAATTATTGTTAATCATGAAAAAGACTTTATGACTGTGAAAACTCGATTTTGTGATTGTGAATTGAAATTGAGAACTAAAGTATAGTTAAGCCTCATACCGGCATTGAAAAGAGATGTTGAAATGAAATTTGAGATGAAAAGACTAAGATTGGGTCATGTTGAATAGATGATTAAGACCGGTATAGTGGAAAGGCTAACTCTAGAGAATTGATTTTGTTCATTATTCAAATAACTAAGGATTAGATACATAGTAAAGAGGTGATGGAAATAAGAGAAAAACACGAGTATGAGGGTCTCGGAGCTACGGTGTGAGAGTATTCACAGGTTGTCTTCACGATGCGTCGTGACATGACGTGGATATGTCTCCAGGAGTCCGTACCGCAGGCGATACTCGTGGGGTGTTTGATGACTGCGGGTGGTGTCATGTCCCATGACGGAGGCTGAATTGTCCATGTAACCCATGTTTTCCCAAAATTGTATTTTTGTGTATTTTGGGTATTTTAAAAATTTTCGCAAATTATTTTTTTCCGGATTTCAAATTTCTTTTGTCAAAATGAATTTTTATATCTCTTATATTTTTTTCGGAACCATATATTGGATTATTTTCAATATATTTTCTTTTTCTTTTATTTTTGACCTCCTTGTGCTGATTGTGCGTCGTTTGTTTGTTTTTCGCCATTTTGAGTTCTTTTTCCCTTTTTCTTGGTATCGTTCATTATATTTATTTATTTTGGTGATGTGGTGAATTTTTGGTGGTGTTTTGCCCAGTTTGTGATTTTTGGCCCTTAAGGAGATTTTTAGGAGCCATAGAATTCTCTATATATTGTATCCCCATTTGAATTTAAACCCTAACCCTAATCTCTTTTTCCCCTTCTCTAATATACCCGGCCTCCCCTCCTTCACCAAATCCATCCGGCTGCTACCCACTGCCCAGGCTAACACCCCTTTGCTGCCCCAAGCCATTGCCGACCATACAAACCATCCATCCATCGATCCATACAACTCCTTCTACATCAAAACCTCGTCTCTCCTCTCCTATTGTGGCCGGCCTGCACTCAAATCAGCACCAACCATCCCAAAATAGCACCTCAACCTCTTCCCTCGCTGAGTTGGCAAGTGGGCATCTCCCACTTTGGTTCGTGCATCAAGGAGATCGATCGTAGGCGCGTTTCGGTTCGTGGGTTCGCTTGGAATCACGTGGAAAGGCTTCTCGCTCGTGGGTTTCGTTGCTAGGCTTCGCTTGGTCGCGTTCATTGTCATTAAGAGGCAAGTAACTTGTACTTAATGTCCTTAGTTTGATACAAGTCAAAAAGTTCACTAATAGGGTAGTTGAGACTAGAGACGGCCGAAATCTGAAATTTTGTTTGTGAGTTTTGTCTCTATTGTGTAAATCAGGCCCTAGAAGACTTAGGACATGAAGTTTGATAGGTTTATGCCGTAGGTTTCACCCAAAGCGCGATTTTGATCGCGTATGTTGTATATTGCATAAGACGTGTTTGTTGGATTGCCCATATGAAAATATTAGGTTTTGACATGTTAGAAACCCTTCATTATGATATTTAGATAATGGGTAGGCTGCTTTTCGAATTTGGTTAAGTTTGGTTCGTTTTTGTAGAAGTTATGACGATTCTAAGATAAGTTGTGAAATCTGAAAATTCGGGCTGTGCGGTGTTGTTTGCTGTTTTTACCTGGATTAGAGTCCGAATCTCAATGTAAACATTTCACAGTAAATCGTAGAGAATTGAATCTATTTTCAAACCCAACTGGTTTCACTGTGTTTGGAGTTCGTATGCAGGAGATATGATAATTTTAGTACATGTATGTCGGTAGTTTTCAGATTCAGTTTGGGGTAGTTTTTGTTAACTATTTATTTTCAAGATTTAGGTTATACATGATACCATGCCATGATACTTTGCCTGTGTTTCCCACATTTGGAATTTGATATATGATTTGGAATATTTGAAATTCGGTATATGATTTGGATTACTTGGAATTTGGTATATGATTTGGAATATTTGGAATTTGGTATATGATTTGGATTACTGTTCCTGAGTACACTGTCCTGCATGGTCCCCTATGAAATCTAAAACGAAACTGTTGTGTTGTAGCAACCATGTGATATAATTTGGGGCGCATGAAGAGCTACCTAGATAGTAATCACACAAGACTTGAACTTAATACTTGAACATGATACTTGACATGATACCTGCTTGCTTGATACTTGACTACATGATACATGAGACTTGAATTACTTAAAACATGATACATGATACACGATTACATGACACTTGACACTTGATTCATGTTTATAGGATACCTGATTTATGCCGTGTGCACTTGATACTTTTACCATGCTAGTTTGTCTAGGTTGACATTATACATATACCATGTGCTAGTTAGTTATCCCCTTTCCATGTGCTTGTATCCTACTCTATTTGTGACCCGGACTTGTCATTGACGGGTACTTGTGTTTTCTCTTTTCTCTTTCCTGCATTCGTTGTATTGCAGATTTTGGAGGACAGGTTCCTGAAGGTATTGGCAGGATGAGGGGCTAGAGGCTGAAATTTTGCTATTATTATCTCTTATAGTTGCTTGAACAAATATTGTATTTTGAGACTTGTAATTATTCTTGTATTTGGGCATTATGACCCAGGAATATTGTGTATTTCAGATCATGATTATTTGAGATTAATCTATTTTATTTCAAGTATTCTTGTTGGTATTTGGTTCATAAGTGCATGTGGTTGATCTTTTTCTAGCTTCCGACTCTGATTATAATGTGATATATTGTAAAGATTTCTTGAACAGCTTATGGATGATGAAAATCATTCGCTGGGCTTTTGTTACGTACTCGTATTCCATATTTTTGGGAAGCGGGGCGTGACAAGCCTCATACCGGCATTGAAAAGAGATGTTGAAATGAAATTTGAGATGAAAAGACCAAGATTGGGTCATGTTGAATAGATGATTAAGATCGGTATAGTGGAAAGGCTAACTCTAGAGAATTGATTTTGTTCATTATTCAAATAACTAAGAATTAGATACATAGTAAAGAGGTGATGGAAATAAGAGAAAAACACGAGTATGAGGGCCTCGGAGCTACGGTGTGAGAGTATTCACAGGCTGTCTTCACGATGCGTCGTGACATGACGTGGATATGTCTCCAGGAGTCCGTACCGCAGGCGATGCTCGTGGGGTGTTTGGTGACTGTGGGTGGTGTCATGTCCCATGACGGAGGCTGAATTGTCCATAGGTTCTTCACGATGCGTCGTGACATGACGTGAAATTCCCCTCCAGACTGTCTGGACATATGCTCATAACTCATAGAACATCTAGGATACTTATCGTAGTTACAGTAGTAGTTTAAGACATGACGAGGGATTGAACCCTACAAGATAAAGAACGGTTAAGGGCTTGCCCTCAGATCTATGTAGTATGGGATGCATAGAATCTGAACAAGTGCGCATTAGTGTCATCTAATATAAATAACTGCATTAAGGACTAAGTGCACCGCACAACACGACATCAATAGGATAGTCCCTTATAGTTCTGTTTGTGATCAAGCTTGTGGTTTGTTTAAGCATTTGAGAATCGTTAAACTGTTTCGGCATAGAGAGAATAGCCATGTATAAAATTTCGTCGATTGTAAGCAACTGACGCGCCCATAGTTTTTATGCAGGGTAAAGTGATTAGTAAGACTAAAGAATGCATGCTGATTAAAGAATGATCCAAGTGTTGTACATTTCAACATGTAATTTGTTGTAATTTGCTTCCGGTAATGAAAGTGTAAACTCTGATGTAATAAAAAAAATTATTTCCTTGTAAAATTGTACGAAAGAAGTGTGAAGATCAAGTGGAACTTCGAATTCAGTTGTATTTGGAATTCGGGGTGTTACAGGGGGGAGGGGGTGTTCGGGAAGAGAGAGAGGGGGGGTGTATTTGAGTTAATTTGTAGGGAGAAAAATAGGTTTTGGAGGGAAAAGAATTGGTTTGGGACGGACAATGTTTGGGAGGAAAAATATATTTTGGGAGGGTGAATCTGAGCCGTTGATTTGATTTTAATTGAAGGGGAACCACTTGATAGCTTTTTTTTAAAAATGTGTTGTGTTTTATTATATAGATAGTGGAGTATAACTATAAATGATACTAAAATAAGATTAAGGGGTTTTCCCATATAACTCATTTACAAATATTCTAATTTTAGATAACTCATTTACAAATCATTATTTTTGTATCACTATCTAGACCAATTGAAAAGCTGATCTTTGAGGTAAACTGAAAAAGAGATTGGCTAGGAACTTTAATTGCAATACCATTGAAATTATTCTAGAAAAAAAATATTAAGTGGAACATATCTCATTCTCTCAAAATAATTTTTCTATCCTTACAATGTTAATCTCCTTTAGTCCATTAAATTTTCTCAAAAGTTTGTCCAGCCAATCAAAATTTTCATGATGTTATAATTTAAAATTTGACCTTTTCATGTTGGTTGAGGTAGTAATATGTAAATAATGATTAGTAAGTTATATGGACAAATTCCTAGAACTAAATCCATCTGGTACAACAAGTTATCTCAATTCTATATCGGAGAATAATGTCTGATTCACTTCAATGCATATATGATGTTTTATTTGAAAATTTTGAATTCCTGCTGCCATTCCTAGGAGGAGCTTGAATCCAAAGTAGGAAAAAAATGAATTTAAGAATAAAAAAGCAATAAGGTGCGATTTATTTGGCTGAATTTTTATTATTGTAGCAGGCCTTAGTACTTGCACTCTGTTGGATATATAGGTATATTCTCAGTGTATGAATAATATTATGTGTATTATTGTTCTATGGGTAACAAGTGTGTTACACGTACTAATTGTATGGATATCGGAACGCAGGTTGAATTGGTTGAGAACCCAGTATCCAAACCAGTATTTATTCTATAAATACTGGCTTGTGATAGTAGTCTAGGTATTCCAATTTTGATACCTAGGGTAAATATCTCAAGCACCTTAGTTTAGGATATTAACCATAATTTCTATTGTTATTATCTCTCATAATCTCTAAAAATCTTCAGATATTTAGCAATTTTAATTTTGAGATTGAGAGAGATCGTCGAAGATGACGTTCGTCGGAATCTGCCATCGCTGGGCACCGCTGCCGCCCCTGACGCCGGTGTCGCCGCATGCCACCGCGAGCGACCTTCCCTACCACAACTCCCCTTTCCATCGATCTATCTTCATGTGAGATCAAATCAGAGGGCACTCAGATCCAAAATTTGAATTTTTCGATTGGTGGTTTATGGTGTTCTGTGTTTGGATTGTAGAGGGGATCATTGAAGATTCTGTTTTTGACCCAGATTTGACCAAAATGTTGAATCTCATTGGTGTTTGATTGATGTTTGGTGTTCGGCCCTAAGGACATGATTACTTGGTTGATGCTCCCATGTGCAAGTTGATTACTTGGCAAATTTTTATGTGTGATGGGTATGGTTTTGTGGATCTGTTCCACAACCCGACCTTCATCCAAAGTTGACCCGATCAGCAATATGTGTTGTGCTCCACTACCCCTTGATCTTATCAATATATGGTCCACTCTAAACTTTAAGATTTGTGCTCTTAATTAATTAAATTCTGTTTATTGTTTATTAAACAGTTTTATAGAAAAACCCTTTCTTTTACTGAAATTAGCTAGTAGTAATTATTCAGAATAAACCTTATAGATTTTGGAATTTACTGTTTATTTCTTAAGATGGACCGAATCGAGTGTACAAAATTCTGAAACTTGATATATTTGATAGTTCTGAATTTAACAATGGGAAGATGAATGCACAATATGAGATGTGGATAAATTTTTTGGAGATAGTGCGGGAGGTGAGAATATTGTTTAGACTAGATCCAAATATGTTTGGACTGGATCAAATCTAAATTAAAGATAAGTTCTTCACCAAATTTAAATTGTTATTTAATTATTTGTTTGAATTTTGTTGCTAAGTGCTAAAGTTCAAAACCGTATTGAACATTGTTTAATTAAATATAAATTTGATAACTGCTTTGGCTACGTGCTAAGGATCAAATATTTATTTTGATAAATTATAGACTTTGACTATAAAATTGAATCTCCAATTAAAATGTTGTGAATTAGATAGTGCTAATAATTTGTTTAATTGGCTAATCTTTAACAATTTGATGAATGTAGGAACTTCAAAGTTACTTACAATTTGTGTGTATTGGAGATGATGAATTTGCATCACGGTATGATAAGTTGGCATTATGCAGGCTTCTCCATCGAATTCGGAAAATACTTCTAAGTTGAAGTGTCGGTATGATCTACTCTAATCTTTCTTAGTATTTTCATGTGATGATTGTGTTAACGTTTTGTGCGTTTGATTACATGATTGAGAGTTTTAGATCATAGTTATTCTCGTCTTGAAAACTATCATGTTTAGGGCAGTTAAGTGCTTTATCATACTATGTATAGATATTTTGACAAATCCATTGTTTGCAGTGTAATGCCCCGGATCCCCGTTACCGGACATCCGAGACGTAACCAGAATCTTTGCCTTCAAATGCATCTCAACACAGTAAAAATACGAAAATTTAAAATTTTTTATTGCCATCAGAGTTATTACATCACTAGTTACAAATACTATCTTGTCCTTGAACAAGGAATACAAATTATATTAGCTCAATATAAATTGTTACAAATAATCAGACTCCTCCTGTGAAGTTATCGGCTATCTTCCAGATTGATAATCGACTGGTCACTGCCAAACTCCACTGGGTGGTCGATCTGCTTCCATGGGACTTGCCTCTCGGCCTGAGCCTTCCGTTGCGCGACTATGATATTTTTGCATCTGCTCGAATGGAAGGTAGGTACACCGCTCCTCCAACGGATGTCTGCTTTCCTGATTTTGATTTCCAGCATTTAATTAAGTGGGCACGTCAGTAATTTTACCGATGCAATGCTGATAAGAAAACAGCGATCTCCAACTAGCTGTCACAAACCATCTTGTATGGAAAAAGAAATGTGCATCATAATTTCCTAGTGTTCGTGTATGCCATGAACTAAAGCCTAACGCATAATACAGAGTACAAAAATGGATGCACTTAATCTGATGTCAGCAAGACTCTGGATACACATGCATCCCATACTACATACGTTCCAGATCAAGCCGTTTCTCTAGTTTCAGGGATTCGAACCCTCGTCATGCAATGCATTCTACCATTGTACACTTCCTGATCCTGATAAGTATAACATGATTAAGGAGGTTATATATATATATATATATATATATATATATATAAATATTAGCGGAGCTACCCCTGTTGTCACTAATAATTTCGCATCGGACCTTTCTCAAAAGCCGTGACGAACTTACAGATATACCGCAGCATACCTATAGCGTTGAAGATCCATCATGGTCCGTTCGTGTCCACCAACATAGAACAAGGGAACATCCCGTTCTTATCAAGGTTCCTTAGAAATTAACAGAGCGAGATATGGCTCCCGTGTCTTACCATTTAAAAGACACAGCCCGTATCCCTTTAACAGGAAGTGACAACTCTGGTTATCACCGCCTAGTGCTAGATCTTAGAGTGAGTCGGATTATAGAGAATTACCTCTAACACCAGTTCGGTCTTCAAGCGAACAGTAAAGAAAACTTAATAAAATATAGTTACTGAAAACACCTTAACACTTAAATCATGCATGGTGTCATATCAAACAATGCTGAGCCTAACAGGTCTGTCAAGTTAATAATTAATTATGAGAATCATACTCACCGATTCCCAATACCTTCATAGGTCATCGACCATACCCCCGGCCTGTGACCCTCAGCGAGTAGTCCATCGGCGCCCAAAATATGCATATAATTTGTGAACGAAGGTAAATATACACAACACCAACACCCGACCATTGACAGACTCAGGCATCAAGACACCAATCAAAAATTAACTATATAGCTATCTCCCAGCTTACTCATGTGTTCATCATGAGTATGAAGCACAGGAAACTTGTCTAAATTCCAGGAAGTGCTTAAAATATCTTAAAATCAATAGTTCACGATCACCATACTGCGGTATGCAGAGATTCCCTTATTAGTCTTTTAGTCATATGCAGTTCAAGACATAGCAGTTGCCGCGACTCAAGATACACTCATCGGAATCCAAAAAAATCAGGTTTTCTAGAAGGGTAGAAGGCTCTACTGCAATCCCCTAGTTGACGACCCCCTCAAATTCCTTATGGAACTCTAGTTCCCTAATTTGATCCATGCTTGAAGTTGATCAAGACCGCCGGTTGTTGAACTTGTAATATCCATAACTTCCACGATATAATTCGGAATTACCTGATATTACCCATTCTAGAACCCTAAGTGTAACTCCTATTTTCCCATATTTGTATTTTGTACTGTATTTTGCCTCATTGTACTCCTTCATCTATTTGAGAACCTGTATTTTGTTTCTGATTGAATAAAACCATTAAATTGTTTTCGACTCAATTTTTGGTCCTTTTATCGAATTCATTTGTGTGCTCTTTGTGTCATTATTCATGAAGAAATTGCTATTTCTTCTCATTCATCCCTTTATTCCCCATTTTATCACATTTTGATCAATTCTCCAGTTGGATCCTATTCAAAACGGATACCCTAATACCCAAAACCCAAAACTCTTACTATTTAAACCTAGCCCCTAATCCTAACCGTAACTAAAAACCTATACTGTTCTACCCTAACGAAACCGCCGCTCCTTTCCAGTATCCCTCTCCTTCTCTTTCGCAACAGTCGAAACCAAACCAGCTTTTACCTCCACCATCATTCTCCATCGAACCCCGCTCACCTCCTCGCCCTCCGATCACCCATGACCTCCGATCACCACCATCGCCTTCAACATCCCCACCTAGTCGCCTGTGCCTTGCCAACCCTGCAACCACCACCGCCATCACCTCCATCGAACCCAAACTCCAGAACCCAATCCAACTCCGCCATTACCCAACTCCCGAACTCAACCCCCACCATTTTGCCTCAACTCTCCGCCATTGCGCCGCTCATCGTCTTCTCCATCCGCCTACCCATTACCTCGTAACCACCATCGCCGCCAACACCGTCAACACATCCTCCGACTCCTCCCCTGTTCGAACCCAAGAAGCAGAGTCGCCGCGCGTCGCTTCTCGACGTCGCGCCGTTGTTTCCGTCGCCGTCGTCCTCCCCGTCGTCGCTGTTACGCCGTCGCCACCCTCTCTCTCGAGCTCTGTTTCGTCGAAGAAGAGAACGAAGAAGAAGGAGAACGAATTGGGTGGGATTTGATCTCGACCATCGGATCACATCAAAATTCGTGCGATCGAGCCAGATATGATCGCTGTCCCGTGTTCGACCACAGCAGATCCCCCGTTTGCTGTTCCCTTTTCACTCCAGATCCGGTGTAAAGGAGGAGCCCCATTGGCTGGTTTCGCTGTTTGGTGTGTTGGAGCAGCAAATCCAGATCGCTGTATGCTGTTTTGGGGCGATCTGGTGTGGGGAATTTTGCGCTTCTGTTGGATTTTCACAAGTGCTTTTAGGAGACTTCGCCAGGGATATTTCGATCCCATTTCTTCAACAATCGGATCTAATTGTCGTCAATTAAGGCAAGTATTCCTCTTGTACACATTTTTGTTCTAGTACAAGCATCCCTTAAAAATACTGCAAATAGTTAGAAATTATGACTCCTCTTTGACTCGTCGTTGTTGATCAAATATTAACCCCCATAAATTTCATAATCTTAAGAGTCACAATAAATTCATTGTATTATATTACAACTACTTGGACTCATTTTATCCCCTGAACACATGGACACATGAAATTAAGGAGCCCTAGATGTGTAGACATATGTTATATCTTGTACTTGATGATCTTGCAACCATTTTGGCTTGAAAAACAATTATTACTTGCTGTTTTGATAACCATTTCCCTGTATTTATATCACACGTTAACCTAGACGCCTAATAACAAATTTCATGTAATATATACTAGTAAGAGATTCCCACATGTTGCTGTCCTGAATCTTGTTATGCTATTTTGACCCATTTAACATCAGAATCTGAACCCAAGCCCTGACTAGAATATGTAGCTCTAGATGTCTAGATGTCGATAGCCTCTGGAATTTTCAAATTTGGAGTTGCGGTCTAGGAGTTATTACAGTTTTACTGCAGCTGTGCCGGTAGACGCAGATTCGCAAAACTGCTGCACACCTTTACCTTGCGAATCAATTTAACTATGTTAACAGCAAGCGTTTGACTTGAAATTTTATATGCTGTTGATGGACACCCTATAGGACATCCCCAATCTTTCTTAGAATTAATTAACAATATTTCAACCATGTTTCACCTGTTTAAACTTAGGAACACAAATTCTGCCTGAACACATTAGCTGTGTAATTCGCTGGACACATGTTCCCACCACTTTCTCGTACCTTGTTTCACACACCTGCATGCTTGCTTGATAAGAATTAATAAAAGTAACAAGCCGGGGTTTAAGGGAAAGACCATAGTGGTGGACAATATAGGTAAGTGTACTCAGAAGGGGGCCCGTGTTTCCCAGTACTCGGTTCATGAACCTGTTGCGCTTGATGTATTCATGGAGCCAGTTACTTGGCTCATGAACCTGTTGTATTCACGGACCCACTGTGCGGTCCTTGAACCTGTTAGTATTCACGAATTCGTTTCGTGAACCTGTTATTTATTTTCGTATTCATGAACCGTGCCTGCTTGATACTTGATACCTGAGTACACCGCCCTATAGACTCCATTACTAGGTCTAAACGAAATTGCATTGTCTGTAGCAACCATGTAGTAAAAAGATGGATGCATGAAGTGCTACCTAGATAGTAATAACTACAAGACTTGATTACACGAAACTTGAACATGACACCTGTTACTTGATACTTGATGATATGATACATGAAACATGATACATGAGACTTGAAACCTGAAACTTGAACTTGATATTTGTTACCTGATACTCAACAACTTGTTACTTGAGACTTGACACTTGAAATAAAATTTTGACACTAGACTTGGCACTTGTTACATGATACTAGACTTGAGATTTGTCACTTGATGTTAGATACCCCTACAGGTTCACTTGTCATGTGTTTTACCATTGGTAATTATTATCCAGCCCGTTTACTAAGATGTCCCTCTTGCTAATTAGTTCTTGGTTTTCCACTACTTGTTGAACCCCTGTTACATTCTTGATTCAAATTCTTGTTCCCCATTACTTGTACTCGTTTTTACTATTTGTGGCCCTAGCTTGTACTAAGGGCATTTTCTCTTGTTTTCTCTGTTTTTCCCTTTTTATTTATTAAGCAGACTTTGGAGACGAGCTACCTGCTAGGATTGGTGAGCAGAAATTTTAGCTTTCAAGTGGAGGCAGGACATGTTTAGATTAATTATTTTTCTTGAATTATTTATTCTTGCTACTTAAGACTTGTAATGGGCTACGTTTCCGAGTTTTACATTTGATCCAGACTTGAAAAATATGTTGACATTATTACTTATTTTCAATTGTTTTCTGTTGCATAATAAATTATTCATGCATACTTGGTTGAATATATATTCGTGATATTCTTGTTGTGATGCTGAGTCGATCCTACAGCTTATGGATGATGTTAAAATCATTCGCTGGGCTTCGCACGTGCTCGTATTCCATATTTTTGGGAAGCGGGGCGTGACAAGGTTTTTAGTGGTATCAGAGCTAGGTTTGGCTAATGTGTTAGTTAACTAATACATTAGACAGGCCTGACTCAGTCAGGGTTAACTCAGCATTTAACAGGCCATGAGATTGCATGAAAAATTTTATTATCAACTTGATCTGGATCCTGATTGTTTTGGGTTTGTGTAGGCCATGGCTCGAAAGAACGCTTCGTCCTCTCAGTCTGGGGGTGATCAGATAGAGCAGCCCGCCATTATGCAGCTGTTACAGATGCAGCAAGAGCAAAATGAGTCACACATGCAGCAGATGATGCAAATGCAGAGAGAGCATGCAGAGATGATGAGGGCAACCTTAGGAGCTGCCAACAGAGAGCCCCTTGTACCTGCACCTGGGGCGTTGCCGCCTAGACCGGGCAATGTAGCTGATTTCATGAGGCTACATCCCGATAAGTTCACAGGTGGAGAAGGTCCATTGGAAGCTGAGCAGTGGCTCATTAGGACGGAGCAGCTGTTGATCACGGCAAGGATAGCCGATGTTGACCGAGTGGATGTTGTAAGCATCCAGCTGGTTGATCTTGCCCACATCTGGTGGCAAGCTGAGATGGAGAGGCTAGAGTGCCCCGTCGCCTGGGCCATCTTCAGGGAGAGCTTCCTCACAAAGTTCTTCCCTGACGTCACTAGGAACGAGATGGAGCAGCAGTTTGTCGCGCTCACTCAGGTTCGTCAGATAGTGTTTTGTATGCAAAATTTCATTGTCACTTTATGATATATCGATGCTTAATTAAGACACTATCTTGAATCAGGGAAATCAGACCGTGGACGAGTATGCCGCGGGTTTACCCGTTTGAGCCGCTTTGCCACGTCTATGGTGGCTAATGATGAGGACAAGGGCCGTCGCTTCTTACTGGGCTTGGATATCGATATCCAGGATTGCCTGGCTGCTTTGAGACTTCGTTCCTATGCTGATATCCTAGAGGCTGCTAGGAGCCAGGAACAGACCAGCAGGCGGAAGCGTGCCATTCAGCGGTCTGCCCCGCACCTGATTACTGCTAGGCCCACTGGAGGGCCAATCAGGAGGCCAGTTCCAGCCCATCCTGCCAGGGCTGCTCCCTACCCTACTGCTGCTCCACGGAGAGAGGGTTACTGCGACTTCTGTCAGATTACAGGGCATATGCGCAGGGATTGCAGACAGGCCAACGGTCGATGTTTCGGGTGTGGTGTTGGTGATCATACCGTTCGGGACTGTCCGCAGAGGAGGGCTGCGCTAGCTCAGGGTCAGACCAGGCCGCCACTTCCTCCTCAGCATCAGATCGTCGGTCAGAGGACCGCTGCCCCGAAGAGAGGTCAGGCCTTCAACCTGACTGTAGAGGAAGCTGAGACCGCGGAGGAAGGTCGTTGCAGGTATAATTGTATTTTATTGTTTGTTATCTATTTTATGCTTTATTGCTTATCTTGCATCATACTTGTGTAGTTCTTTTCACATCAGTATTTCCCATTCTTTGTTATCCTGCATTATTCATCTCTTCCCATATTTTGACTCTATCATAGGTATCATCCTAGTCCATTCCTTTCCTGCCCATGTCCTATTTGATTCCGGGGCGACCCACTCCTTCGTTTCCTCTCGCTTTGTGGATTCACACCAGTTGGAGTGCAGTGATATGCAGACAGCTTGGAACATCACCACAGGTGGCGGTGTTGTCGTTTGCTCCAAGGAGTGCAAGTAGAGCCCTTTGGTTATTAGGGGCAAAGGTTTCAAGGCAGACATGATAGTGATTGGCAATTCAGGGTTTGATGTGATTCTCAGTATGGATTGGTTGGGGGAGTCGCAAGTTGTTATCGATTGCCGAGCGAAGAAGGTTGTATTCAAGATTCCAGAGCATGCAAAGTTTGAATTCCATGCTGGGGAAACACCTCTTGGGCTTGGTACGAAGGTAGCAGATGAGGAAGATTGTGCAATGGAATTGCACACAGGCTGTGAGGCTGCGCCTCTTGTAGTACGGGAATTCCTGGATGTGTTTCCAGAAGAATTGCCCGAGTTACCTCCAGATCGAGAGGTGGAGTTCGGCATTGAGGTTCAGCCGGGTACAGTGCCGATATCGAAGATCCCGTACAGGATGGCGCCAATCGAGCTTGCAGAGCTGAAGGTACAAATTCAAGGTCTATTGGATTTGGGTTTCATCAGGCCAAATGTATCACTGTGGGGAGCTCCTGTGCTGTTCGTCAATAAGAAGGACGGAAGCCGCTGGTTGTGCATGGATTACCGAGAGCTGAACAGTGTCACTGTAAAGAATCGGTACCCACTACCCAGGATCGATGACTTGTTTGATCAGCTGGGCGGTGCTGCAGTGTTTTCAAAGTTAGATCTTCGCTCGGGGTTCCATCAGGTGAAGGTGAAGGCAGCAGATGTGCCGAAGACTGCGTTCAGGACCAGGTACCGGCATTACGAGTTCTTGGTGATGCCCTTCGGTGCCACGAATGCCCCGGCAGTGTTTATGAGCCTGATGAACAGAGTCTTCTCCCAGTTCCTTGACAGATTTGTGGTGGTCTTTATAGACGACATCTTGGTGTATTCGTGGAACCGGGAAGAGCATGCAGAACATCTGAGGATAGTCTTGCAGACTCTGAGGGAGAACAAGCTTTATGGAAAGCTCAGCAAGTATGAGTTCTGGCTTGATCGAGTTACATTCTTGGGACATATTATCTCGGGCGAGGGAATATGATCCGTCCAAGATTGCTGCAGTGAAGGATTGGCCAGTGCCAAAGTCAGTTTCTGAGGTGAGGAGTTTCCTCTGGCTAGCAGGGTATTAGAGGAAGTTTGTCCAAGACTTCTCAAAGATTGCTGGGCCATTGACTAAGCTGACGGGGAAAGATCAGAGGTTTGTATGGAATGAGGCCTGCAGTGAAGCTTTCACAGAGTTGAAGAATAGGTTGACTTCAGCACCCGTGTTAACTATACCAGATGGTTTGGGTGGCTTCGTTATTCACTGTGATGCTTTAGGCAGAGGTCTAGGTGCAGTGCTGATGCAGAAGGGTCGGGTGGTTGCTTATGCGTCCAGACAGTTGAGGCCGCACGAGAAGAACTACCCTACCCATGACTTGGAGTTGGCAGCAGTGATCTACGCTCTGAAGTTGTGGAGACACTACTTGCTTGGAGACCGAGTGGAAATTTTTACTGACCACAAGAGTCTCAAGTATGTCTTCACACAGAAAGAGCTGAACTTGAGGCAGAGATGCTGGTTAGAGTTGATGGCAGACTACGACATCAGTTTGCAGTATCACCCTGGTAAGGTGAATATGGTGCCAGATGCATTGAGCAGGAAACCAGCCGTCATGTGTTTGACTCAACAGAAGGAACTTATTGAGCAGATGAGGAGGTTAGATCTAAATGTGATTTTGCCGGGCACCGATCGCAGATGTATGATGCTTCAGTTGCAGTCATCTTTGGTAGAGCAGATCAAGGAAGCATAGGCAGGTGATGAGCAATTGAAGAAGTTCAGGGCAGAAGTTGAGGCAGGTTTGAGGACCGATATGGTCATTCACTTCGATGGATCACTTCGCTTTGGGCTAGGCTGTGTGTCCCAAAGGGTGAAATCAGGCAGAAATTGCTCGAGGAAGCCCACTAGTCAGCGTACTCTATTCATCCCGGTGGTACCAAGATGTATCGGGATTTGAAGCTCCACTTCTGGTGGCATGGCATGAAGAGGGCAGTAGCCAGATTTGTGTCTCAATGCTTGATCTGCCAGCAGGTGAAGGCAGAACATCAGAGAACTGCCGGACTTCTTCAGCCTCTTCCCATTCCGGAGTGAAAGTGGGAGCACATCACCATGGATTTTGTGACCGCCCTACCAAGGAGTCCTAAGGGTCACAACGCCATTTGGGTGATTGTCGACAGACTGACGAAGAGCGCTCATTTCATCCCCTTCAGAGTTGGTCAGTCTACTGAGTGTCTCGCAGAGAGGTACATGCAGGAGATTGTCAAACTCCATGGGGTTCCGGTCAGCATTGTATCCGACAGGGATACCAGGTTCCGATCTCAGTTTTGGGAGAGCCTGCAGAACAGTCTTGGGAGCAAGTTGAGATACAACACAACCTTCCATCCTCAGACAGACGGGCAGTCAGAGAGGACCATTCAGACCTTAGAGGATATGTTGAGGTCCTGCGTACTTCAGTTTGGAGGGTCTTGGGAGGATCACCTACACTTGGTTGAGTTATCTTACAACAACAGCTATCAAGCCAGTCTTAAAGCTGCGCCGTACGAGGCATTGTATGGTCGGAAGTGTAGGTCACCAGTGTGCTGGGATGACATTGGTGAGAGGAAATTGTTGGGGCCAGATTTGATTACCAAGACAGTTGATGCAGTGGCCCAGATCAGGAAGCACCTTGTAGCAGCACAGGACAGGCAGAGGAAGTGGGCAGATGTCCATAGGAGACCATTGGAGTTTGAGGTGGGAGACCATGTGTTCCTCAAGGTATCGCCGTGGAGAGGCATTATCCGATTTGGAGGTGGAGGCAAGCTAAGCCTCAGGTTCATCAGGCCCTTCGACATTGTGGAGCGAGTAGGCAAGGTGGCCTATCGACTCGCGCTGCTGCCGGCTCTATCTGGGGTGCATGATGTCTTTCATGTCTCCCAGCTCAGGAGATACATCAGGGATGAGAGTCATGTGATCGACTACTCGGAGTTGTCAGTGCAGCCAGACCTGTCTTGGGAGATTCCGCCGGTTACTATCTTGGACAGGCGTGAGAAGGTGTTGAAGAATAAAGTCATAAACCTGGTTCGAGTTGCATGGAATCCTCACTTGCCGAGTGAGTCGACTTGGGAATCGGAAGAAGAGATCCAGAAGAAGTTTCCGCACCTGTTTCAGTAGCTTTGTTTATTGTTGTTCTTTCTTTCCTTTAGGGGGTTACCCTATGTACCACTTGTCTGAATTTCGAGGAGGAAATTCTGCTTGTTAGGTGGGTAGGATTTGTAACTCCTATTTTCCCGTATTTGTATTTTATACTGTATTTTGTCTCATTGTACTCCTTCATCTATTTGAGATCCTGTATTTTGTTTCTGATTGAATAAAACCATTAAATTGTTTTTGACTCAATTTTTGGTCCTTTTATCAAATTCATTTGTGTGCGCTTTGTGTCATTATTCATGAAGAAATTGCTATTTCTTCTCATTCATCCATTTATTCCCCATTTTATCACATTTTGATCAATTCTCCAGTTGGATCCTATTCAAAACGGATACCCTAATACCCAAAACCCAAAACCCTTACTATTTAAACACTAGCCCCTAATCCTAACCCTAACCAAAAACCTATACTGTTCTACCCTAACGAATACGCCGCTCCTTTCCCGTATCCCTCTCCTTCTCCTTTGCAACAGTCGAAACCAAACCAGCTTTTACCTCCACCATCATTCTCCATCGAACCCCGCTCACCTCCTCGCCCTCCGATCACCCATGGCCTCCGATCACCACCATCGCCTTCAACATCCCCACCTAGTCGCCTGTGCCTCGCCAACCCTGCAACCACCACCGCCATCACCTCCATCGAACCCAAACTCCAAAACCCAATCCAACTCTGCCATTACCCAACTCCCGAACTCAACCCCCACCATTTCGCCTCAACTCTCCGCCATTGCGCCGCTCATCGTCTTCTTCATCCGCCTACCCATTACCTCACAACCACCGTCGCCGCCAACACCGTCAACACATCCTCCGACTCCTCCCCTGTTTGAACCCAAGAAGTAGAGTCGTCGCGCGTCGCTTCTCGATGTCGCGCCGTTGTTTCTGCCGTCGTCGTCCTCCCTGTCGTCGCTGTTACGCCGTCGCCACCCTCTCTCTCGAGCTCTGTTCCGTCGAAGAAGAGAAGAAGAAGGAGAACGGATTGGGCGGGATTTGATCTCGACCATCGGATCGCATCAAGATCCGTGCGATCGAGCCAGATCTGATCGCTGTCCCGTGTTCGACCACAGCAGATCCCCGTTTGCTGTTCTCTGTTCGCTCCAGATCTGGTGTAAAGGAGGAGCCGCATTGGCTGGTTTCACTGTTTGGTGTGTTGGCGCAGCAGATCCAGATCGCTGTACGCTGTTTTGGAGCGATCTGGTGTGGGGAATTTCACACTTCTGTTGGATTTTCACACGTGCTTTTGGGAGACTTTGCCCAGGATTTTTCGATCCCATTTCTTCAACAATCGGATCTAATTGTCGTCAATTAAGGAAAGTATTCCTCTTGTACACATTTTTGTTCTAGTACAAGCATCCCTTGAAAATACTGCAAATAGTTAGAAATTGTGACTCCTCTTTGACTCGTCGTTGTTGATCGAATATTAACCCCCATAAATTTCATAATCTTAAGAGTCACAATAAATTTATTGTATTATATTACAAATACTTGGACTCATTTTATTCCCTGAACACATGGACACATGAAATTAAGGAGCCCTAGATGTGTAGACATATGTTATATCTTGTACTTGATGATCTTGCAACCATTTTGGCTTGAAAAACAATTATTACTTGCTGTTTTGATAACCATTTCCCTGTATTTATATCACACGTTAACCTAGACGTCTAATAACAAATTTCATGTAATATATACTAGTAAGAGATTCCCACATGTTGCTGTTCTGAATCTTGTTATGCTATTTTGACCCATTTAACATCAGAATCTGAACCCAAGCCCTGAATAGAATATGTAGCTCTAGATGTCTAGATGTCGATAGCCTCTGGAATTTTCAAATTTGGAGTTGCGGTCTAGGAGTTATTACAGTTTTACTGCAGCTGTGTCGGTAGACGCAGATTCGCAAAACTGCTGCACACCTTTACCTTGCGAATCAATTTAACTATGTTAACAGCAAGCGTTTGACTTGAAATTTTATATGCTGTTGATGGACACCCTATAGGACATCCCCAATCTTTCTTAGAATTAATTAACAATATTTCAACCATGTTTCACCTGTTTAAACTTAGGAACACAAATTCTGCCTGAACACATTAGCTGTGTAATTCGCTGGACACATGTTCCCACCACTTTCTCGTACCTTGTTTCACACACCTGCATGCTTGCTTGATAAGAATTAATAAAAGTAACAAGCCGGGGTTTAAGGGAAAGACCATAGTGGTGGACAATATAGGTAAGTGTACTCAGAAGGGGGCCCGTGTTTCCCAGTACTCGGTTCATGAACCTGTTGCGCTTGATGTATTCATGGAGCCAGTTACCTGGCTCATGAACCTGTTGTATTCACGGACCCACTGTGTGGTCCTTGAACCTGTTAGTATTCACGAATTCGTTTCGTGAACCTGTTATTTATTTTCGTATTCATGAACCGTGCCTGCTTGATACTTGATACCTGAGTACACCGCCCTATAGACTCCATTTGTCACGCCCCGCTTCCCAAAAACATGGAATACGAGCACGTGACGAAGCCCAACGAATGATTTTAACATCATCCATAAGCTGTAGGATCGACTCAGCATTATAACAAGGATATAACCAGATTTATATATGACCAAGCATGTATGAATAATTCATTAAGCAACAAAAAACAATTGAAAACAAAGAATAATGTCCAAATAGTTTTCAAGTCTGGATCAAAATAAAATTCGGGAACATAAGCCCGTTACAAGTCTTAAGCAACAACAAATGAAATAACTCAATTACAAAATGAAATGATTAAAGAAAACTTTCCCAAGCAAGGCCTAGAACGTCTGCTCACCGATTCTAGCAGGTAGCACGTCTCCAAAGTCTGCTTAATAAATATAAAAAGGAAAAACAGGGAAAAAAAAGAGAAAATGTCCTTAGTGCAAGCTAGGACCACAAATAGTAAAAACGAGTACAAGTAATGGGAAATTAGAATCAAGAACGTAACAGGGATATAATAAGTAGTGAAAAGAACCAAGAACTAGCTATCAAGGGGAACATCTTAGTAACTAGGCCGAATAACAATACTAGTGGTGAAACAAGTGACAAGTGAAGACATAGGGTATCTAACCTCAAGTGACAGGTATCAAGTACAAGTGTCAGGTAACAAGTCTCAAGTAACAAGGTGTCAAGTATCAGGTAACATGTTGTCAAGTATCAGGTAACATGTTGTCAAGTTCAAGTTTCATATTTCAAGTCTCAAGTATCATGTTTCATGTATCGTATCATCAAGTATCAAGTAACAGGTGTCATGTTCAAGTTTCATGTCCAAGTCTTGTGGTTATTACTATCTAGGTAGCACTTCATGCATCCATTTTTTTACTACATGGTAGCTACAGTCAAAACAATTTCGTTTAGGCCTAGTAATGGAGTCTGTAGGGCGGTGTACTCAGGTATCAAGTATCAAGCAAGTGATTAAACCATGGGCTCTAGAGGTGGCCCCCGTCACCCATGACGTGGTACTTAGTTCTACGTGGCACTTAGTTCCATGTGATCTCAAGTATATATCATGTAATCATATAATGGGCTCCAGAGGTGGCCCCCGTAGGCTCTAGAGGTGGCCCCCGTCACCCATGACATGGCACTTAGTTCTACATGGCACTTAGTTCCATTTAACATAACATTATGGGAAACACGGGCCCCCTTCCAAGTACACTTACCTTTATTGTCCACCACTATGGTCTTTCCCTTAAACCCCGGCTTGTTACTTTTATTAATTCTTATCAGGCAAGCATGCAGGAGTGTGAAACAAGGTACGAAAAAGTGGTGGGAACAAGTGTCCAGCGAATTACATAGTTAATGTGTTCAGGCAGAATTTATGAATCGAAGTTTAAACATGTGAAACAGGGTCGAAATATCGTTAATTAATTCTAAGAAAAATTGAGGATGTCCTATAGGGTGTCCAGCAACCGCATATAAAATTTCAACTCAAACTCTTACTGTTAACATAGTTAAATTAATTCGCAAAGTAAAGGTGTGAAGCAGCTTTGCGAATCTGCGTCTACCGACACAGCTGCAGTAAAACTGCAAAAACTCCTAGACCGCAACTCCAAATTCGAAAATTCCAGAGGCTATCGACATCTAGACATCTAGAGCTACATGTTCCATTCAGGGCTCGGGTTCAGATTCTGATGTTAAAGGGTTCGAAACAGCATAATAAGATTCAGGACAGCAACATATGGGAATTTCTTACTAGTATAGGTTACATGAAAATTTATTATTAGGCATCTAGGTTAATGTGTGATATGAATACAAGATATTGGTTATCAAAATAGCAAGTAATAATTATTTTTCAAGCCAAAATGGTTGCAAGATCATCAAGTACAAGATATAACATATGTCTACACATTTAGGGCTCCTAAATTCATGTGTCCATGTGTTCAGGGGGTAAAATGAGTCCAAGTAGTTATAATATAATACAATAAAATTATTGTGACTCTTAAGATTATAAAATTGAGGAGGTTTAATATTTGATCAACAATGACAGTCAAGGAGGAGTCACAATTTCTAACTATTTGTAGTATTTTCAAGGAATGTTTGTACTAGAACAAAAACATGTACAAGAGGAATACTTGCCTTTAGGACAACGATTAGATCCGAAATTGAGAATGGTAGGATCGGACTCCCGACGACACGGCGAGGAGCAAACGATCACGGTAATCACGATCGGGCACGGATCTCGATGATCAAGATGAAGATCAAGCGAATCCAATGACCGAGATGGAACATACATAAACATATAAGAATTAGAATAGTACCAAAAGATTAAATTTACCATGATTGATAATTGACAAATGAGGACAAAAAGTAGATCAAATGTTTAACTCACCAAGTAGAAGACGAATTGGACGATCAAGGGCCGAGATCAAGTGTGATTGGTCGATCGGACGACTGAGATAGAAGATCAAGACCAAGACCAAGATGATGATCACGATCGCAATGATCAAAAGAGATCCGACGGTCGAGATCAAGATCTTGATACTGATGGAGACGATGATCACGATCACGATGATCAACGATCGGACGACCTACATCCAATGGGTTGGTGATGATCAAACGGAGGATCGGACGACTGTGATCAAGAGTTGCTGATGATGAGGATGACCTGATCAAAACGGGAGGAGATCAGGTGGTCAAGGAGCGATCTGATTGATGATCACGATCTTGAACAGATCGGAGGGCCCAGATTCAATCAATCACAAAACTTCATCCTCCCTCCTTCTCCTTCACAAACAGAGAGAGGGAAAGTGACGTTGATGGCGACGGAGTCGACTACCGACGGGGGAGTGACGACTGGTAGTTGTGAGACGGGAGGACTGGTAGCGGTGCGGCGGACGGCAGCGAGGCTGGTTGCTGCTCTGGCGGTCGATGGGGACCGTACAAGTTGTCAGGATAGCGGCCATGGGATGATGGCGTTGGCTAGGAATGGCAGGGGCTGAGGATGAGAACAGGTAGGAGAGCCGGGGGTTGCTGCGTCGAGGCGCGACGAGGAGGGGAGGAGTTGGCGATGCGAGCGACGTCGCTAGAGGGCACCGGTGGCCAGGGGAATGCTGCAGTCATGGCGTCGAGTGGAGCAGCGCAGGGTGCGCTGCCGCTGGTCGGCTGCATCGTCGACGGGGTGCAGTTCCTGGGAGAGGCGACGCTGCCGAAGGTGGACGGGAGGGAGAGCGACGCAGGGAGGCAGGCGGGGAGTCGGCTGGGTGTTGTGCGACTGGGTGCTAGGGTGCTGGGAAGCCGGCACTGCACTCGTGTGAAGGTGGGGCGCGACGCAGGAGGTCGGGGGCGGCGCATCACAAAGTAGAGGACGGGAGAAGGGAGAGCGCGATGGGTGCGGGGTAGGAGGGAGATCGGGATGGGAGAGAGGAAGAAGATGGAGGAGGTTAGGAGGCGGCTACAGAGTTTTAATAGTAGGGTAGGTTTAGGGTATAGTATAGGTATTTATATAATTGGGTTGTGGGTATTTGGTTATTGGGTAAAGAATCCAATAAGAATGGGGTAGGTTTTAATTAAAGGATCTAACAAGATAATGGGTTTGGATTTGGGTTTTAATGGGGTATTAGAATCCAATAGGGTTAAATAGGGGTTTTAATACACAATCAAAGGGTTATAATAATGAAAATAATAATATTAATAGTAGTTTAAATAACAATAATAAATAATTAAAAAAAATACTAATAACAATAATAATAATTTTGATATACATATCAAAATAGCATTGATATAAACAAGTTTATAAATTTCAAATAGTACTAAAATAAGATACAAATTGCCGATCACTTGGAAAAATAACAATAAAGTTAGAATATACTATTATTCGAAATAAATATGATTTTCGGTTCGAAAATATTTTAAATAGAAGGCACAATTCGAGTTTAAAATAATACTGAATTTATAATAAATCAAAATACAAAAAAAAATTCAGAAAATACGTATTTACGGAAACAGGGGTTACAAATCCTATTCACCTTACACAAAAATTTCGTCCTCGAAATTTGCTTAGGCGGTACATAGGATAGGGCTAAGCAAACTGGGGGGTAACATGACAGAGAATTAAAGGGGAAGGAAAAAAGCAGTGGCAACACCAGAAGAATAAGGAAGTGGATAACAATGAGGTCAAATGGAAGGTATGAAAGAAAAATAAGCAGTATCAAGATGAAGGAAACAACACACGGTAACAAAGCAAGACAGGGAGTAGGCAGAATGGAAATCACAGAGAAAAAAGACAGGAAGGAATTGAATAAAAAAAAAGAATGTGGGCATGATGGCAAAATAGAATGCAAGAAAGAAATAACCGGTATCAAAAATGAAGAAGAAACAACACAAGACTTACAAGATAACAAGGCAAGGAGATTGAAGAATAGAAAGAGCTAGAATTGAAGAAAGGATGGACAAGAAAAAGATGAACCAAGCAATAGGTCAACGGATGAGAACAAATGCAAGAGATAGAGGATAGCAAACATTGCAAGGAAGGAGAAGCAATAACAGAATCTTGGGACATGTGGGTTATGAGTCCACCACACTTCTACTGCGACACTCTGATGGTGACGTTCCTAGCTCCAGACATGTCGTTGTAGACCACGTGATACCAGGCAACGATCCGAGCAGAAAGAAAAGACTGAGACACCAGGATCAAGGGGAGTATGGGCTCAAGATAAATATAATAAATAATGCAAAATGAATATAGAGTTTGGCTTGAATTTAAATAATTAAAAGATATAATATAGATCAAAACTAATGGCTTTTAACAGAAATAACAATAACAACAAATATCAATGATAATAACATCAGCAGTAATAGAAAAATAGTAACAATAATAAAGTAAATATAACAATGATAATAATAAAAATGTAATAATAATAACAATAACATTAAAATATTAATAACAACAATGATACAAGTAATAATGACCATAATAAAAATAATAATAATAATAACAAAAACAACAATAGTAACAGTAATCAAAATCATCATAATCATACGGCAATAATAATATAATAAAATAAAAATATCAACAATACTAATAATAATGGTAATACATTCATGACATAATAGAATTCAACACATTCATGAAAATAATGCAATAATAATAATAATGATAACATTAAAAATAATATCAATAATGATAATAATAATAATGATAATAGCATTAATAACAATAATATCAATAAAGTAACAGTAATAATAATAATAATAATAAAATAATAAGAGTACTAAAGGTAACGAAACAATAATATTAACATCAATTGAAATGGCAATAATAATAATAATACCAATAATAACGAAAATATTCCTTTACCATCAATTTCATTATATAAGTAACGAGTCTTGAAATATCAATTAGTAATAGGTAGAAAATCTTGCCTCCCCTAACATCAAGTTGCATGTTTGCCTTCACGACATCAGGTTGCAGGTTGCCGTCCAGATATTCGGCTGCACATTTTGCCTCGCCGATATCCAGTTGCAATTTGCCTCCATTGACATCGAGTTGCATATTTGTCATCTCGACATTAGGTTGCACCGAAGTGGTGAAATGTATATAAAATTGAGCATGCTCAGGCTCAAAACAAATTAATAATAATAATAATAGTAACGATAAAAATAATAATACCAATAACAATAATAATAACAAAATATCGATACTAATATCAATAAGAATAACAATGATAAGAACAATGATCATAACAATAATAATATTAGTAATCACAAAAAGAATGATAACAATAATAATAAAATAGTGACAACGGCAATAAGAATATCAATGGTAGTAACAACAATAATAATACTAGTAATGATAATGAAAACAACAGCAACAATAATAATAGTAGTAATAGCATTATACAACAAAGTGAGAATTTGTCTTATCAAAATAATCCAGTAGAAATATATAGTCGATCAGAAATGAAAAGTGAAGTTAAAATACACCATTATTCGGAATAACAAAATCTTTGTTGAAAAACATTTTTATAGAAGATTGAAAATAAATATAACAATTAAAAATCGAAATATAGAAAGTATTTGGGAAAATAATTATAGGGAGAAAAATAGGTAGGAGAAAAACGAAGCCACACCCAATAAGGAGTTAAAGAGAATAATGACTAGAAGGGACAAAAGAAAATTAAGGAATTGAATATGAAGGAACAAGGACGAGGGGCAAAAATCGAAATTGAAGAGAATATAGCAGAGAAGAAACAACCAACATGATACTCAATCTGAATCAACAAATGGAAATGAATGCAAGGCAGAGAAAGCAATGAATGACACACAAGCTGGAATAAGAAGGAATCAACGAGGCAAGTAGAAAATTAGAGATTGCCTGCACCGGAATCAAAAGAATATGGGTACAAAAAGAATAAATTTGTACCCAATAAGGAATCAACAAATCAGGATGACTGCAAGAGAGGGAAGGAATCGATGAATCAAAGAATTGAATATGAAGGGATCAAAATGAATGGGATAAGACATGTGTCCAGATCGAGTTGATTATTAAATTATTCATGTGATTGCATGGCCTGTTTAATGTTGAGTTAATCCTGACTGAGTCAAGCCTGTCTAATGTATTAGTGAACTAACACATTAGCCAAACCTGAGCTCTGATACCACTAAAAAACTTGTCACGCCCCGCTTCCCAAAAATATGGAATACGAGCACGTGACGAAGCCCAGCGAATGATTTTAACATCATCCATAAGCTGTAGGATCGACTCAGCATCATAACAAGGATATAACCAGATTTATATATGACCAAGCATGCATGAATAATTCATTAAGCAACAGAAAACAATTGAAAAGAAAGAATAATGTCCAAATAGTTTTCAAGTCTGGATCAAAATAAAATTCGGGAACATAAGCCCGTTACAAGTCTTAAGCAACAACAAATGAAATAACTCAATTACAAAACGAAATGATTAAAGAAAACTTTCCCAAGCAAGGCCTAGAACGTCTGCTCACCGATTCCAGCAGGTAGCACGTCTCCAAAGTCTGCTTAACAAATATAAAAAGGAAAAATAGGGAAAAAAAAAGAGAAAATGCTTTTAGTGCAAGCTAGGGCCACAAATAGTAAAAACGAGTACAAGTAATGGGGAATTGGAATCAAGAATGTAACAGGGATATAACAAGAAGTGGAAAGAACCAAGAACTAGCTAGCAAGGGGAACATCTTAGTAACCAGGCTGGATAACAATACTAGTGGTGAAACAAGTGACAAGTGAACACATAAGGTATCTAACCTCAAGTGACAGGTATCAAGTACAAGTGTCAGGTAACAGGTCTCAAGTAACAAGGTGTCAAGTATCAGGTAACATGTTGTCAAGTATTAGGTAACATGTTGTCAAGTTCAAGTTTCATATTTCAAGTCTCAAGTATCATGTCATGTATCGTATCATCACGTATCAAGTAACAGGTGTCATGTTCAAGTTTCATGTCTAAGTCTTGTGGTTATTACTATCTAGGTAGCACTTCATGCATCCATCTTTTTACTACATGGTTACTATAGTCAAAAAAAATTCGTTTAGGCCTAGTAATGGAGTTTGTAGGGCGGTGTACTCAGGTATCAAGTATCAAGCAAGTGATCAAACTATGGGCTCTAGAGGTGGTCCCCGTAGGCTCTAGAGGTGGCCCCCGTCACCCATGACATGGCACTTACTTCTACGTGGCACTTAGTTCTATGTGATCTCAAGTATATATCATGTAATCATATAATGGGCTCTAGAGGTGACCCCCGTAGGCTCTAGAGGTGGCTCCCGTCACCCATGACGTGGCACTTAGTTCCAATTAACATAACATTATGGGAAACACGGCCCCCCTTCCAAGTACAGTTACCTATATTGTCCACCACTATGGTCTTTCCCTTAAACCCCGGCTTGTTACTTTTATTAATTCTTATCAAGCAAGCATGCAGGAGTGTGAAACAAGGTACGAAAAAGTGGTGGGAACAAGTGTCCAGCGAATTACATAGTTAATGTGTTCAGGAAGAATTTATGAATCGAAGTTTAAACATGTGAAACAGGGTCGAAATATCGTTATTTAATTCTAAGAAAATTTGGGGATGTCCTATAGGGTGTCCAGCAACCGCATATAAAATTTCAACTCAAACTCTTACTGTTAACATAGTTAAATTAATTCGCAAAGTAAAGGTATGCAGCAGTTTTGCGAATCTGCGTCTACCGACACAGCTGCAGTAAAACTGCAATAACTTCTAGAACGCAACTTCAAATTCGAAAATTCCAGAGGCTATCGACATCTAGACATCTAGATCTACATTTTCTATTCAGAGCTTGGGTTCAGATTCTAATGTTAAAGGGTTCGAAACAGCATAATAAGATTCAGGACAGCAACATATGGGAATTTCTTACTAGTATAGGTTACATGAAAATTTGTTATTAGGCATCTAGGTTAATTTGTGATATAAATACAGGATATTGGTTATCAAAATAGCAAGTAATAATTGTTTTTCAAGCCAAAATGGTTGTAAGATCATCAAGTACAAGATATAACATATGTCTACACATTTAGGGCTCCTTAATTTATGTGTCCATGTGTTCAGGGGGTAAAATGAGTCCAAGTAGTTATAATATAATACAATGAAATTATTGTGACTCTTAAGATTATAAAATTGAGGTGGTTTAATATTTGACCAACAACGACAGTCAAGGAGGAGTCACAATTTCTAACTATTTGTAGTATTTTCAAGGAATGCTTGTACTAGAACAAAAATATGTACAAGAGGAATACTTGCCTTTAGGACGACGATTAGATCCGAAATTGAGAATGGTAGGATCGGACTCCCGACGACACGGCGAGGAGCAAACGATCACGGTAATCACGATCGGGCACGGATCTCGATGATCAAGATGAAGATCAAGCGAATCCAATGGCCGAGATCGAACATACATAAACATATAAGAATTAGAATAGTACCAAAAGATTAAATTTACCATGATTAATAATTGACGAATGAGGACAAAAAGTAGATCAAATGTTTAACTCACCAAGTAGAAGACGAATTGGACGATCAAGGGCCGAGATCAAGTGTGATTGGTCGATCGGACGGCTGAGATAGAAGATCAAGACCAAGACCAAGATGATGATCACAATCGCGATGATCAAAAGAGATCCGACGGTCGAGATCAAGATCTTGATACTGATGGAGACGATGATCACGATCACGATGATTAACGATCGGACGACCTAGATCCAATGGGTTGGTGATGATCAAACGGAGGATCGGACGGCTGTGATCAAGAGTTGCTGATGATGAGGATGACCTAATCAAAACGGGAGGAGATCGGGTGGTCAAGGAGCGATCTGATTGATGATCACAATCTTGAACTGATCGGAGGGCTCAGATTCAATCAATCACAAAACTTCATCCTCCCTCCTCCTCCTTCACAAACAGAGAGAGGGAAAGTGACGTTGATGGCGATGGAGTCGACTACCAGCGGGGGAGTGACGACTGGTAGTTGTGAGACGGGAGGACTGGCGGCGGCGAGGCTGGCTGCTGCTTTGGCGGTCGATGGGGGCCGCACAAGTTGTCAGGACAGCGGCCATGGGATGATGGCGTTGGCTAGGAATGGCAGGGGCTGGGGATGAGAACAGGAAGGAGAGTCGGGGGTTGCTGCGTCGAGGTACGACGAGGAGTGGAGGAGTTGGCGATGCGAGCGACGTCGCTAGGGGGCACCGGCGACCAGGGGAACGCTGCAGTCGTGGTGTCGAGTGGAGCAGCGCAGGGTGCGCTGTCGCTGGTCGGCTGCATCGTCGACGGGGCATAGTGCCTGGGAGAGGCGATGCTGCCGAGGGTGGACGGGAGGGAGAGCGACACAGGGAGGCAGGCGGGGAGTCGGCTGGGTGTTGTGCGACTGGCCGCTAGGATGCTGGGAAGCCGGCGCTGCACTCGCGCGAAGGTGGGGCGCGACGCAGGAGGTTGGGGGTGGCACGTCACAAGGTAGAGGATGGGAGAAGGGAGAGCGGGATGGGTGTGGGGTATGAGGGAGATCGGGATGGGAGAGAGGAAGAAGATGGAGGAGGTTAGGAGGTGGCTACAGAGTTTTAACAGTAGGGTAGGTTTAGGGTATAGTATAGGTATTTATATAATTGGGTTGTGGGTATTTGGTTATTGGGTAAAGAATCCAATAAGAATGGGGTAGGTTTTAATTAAAGGATCTAACAAGATAATGGGTTTGGATTTGGGTTTTAATGGGGTATTAGAATCCAATAGGGTTAAATAGGGGTTTTAATACACAATCAAAGGGTTATAATAATGAAAATAATAATATTAATAGTAGTATAAATAACAATAATAAATAATTAAAAAAAATACTAATAACAATAATAATAATTTTGATATGCATATCAAAATAGCATTGATATAAACAAGTTTATAAATTTCAAATAGTACTAAAATAAGATACAAATTGCCGATCACTTGGAAAAATAACAATAAAGTTAGAATATACTATTATTCGAAATAAATATGATTTCCGGTTCGAAAATATTTTAAATAGAAGGCACAATTCGAGTTTAAAATAATACTGAATTTATAATAAATCAAAATACAAAAAAAAAATCAGAAAATACGTATTTACGGAAACAGGGGTTACACCATTACTAGGTCTAAACGAAATTGCATTGTCTGTAGCAACCATATAGTAAAAAGATGGATGCATGAAGTGCTACCTAGATAGTAATAACTTGATTACACGAAACTTGAACATGACACCTGTTACTTGATACTTGATGGTATGATACATGAAACATGATACATGAGACTTGAAACCTGAAACTTGAACTTGATACTTGTTACCTGATACTCAACAACTTGTTACTTGAGACTTGTAATGGGCTACTCTTTTTCTTGAATTATTTATTCTTGCTACTTAAGACTTGTAATGGGCTACGTTCCCGAGTTTTACATTTGATCCAGACTTGAAAACTATGTGGACATTATTACTTATTTTCAATTGTTTTCTGTTTCTTAATAAATTATTCATGCATACTTGGTTGTATATATATTCATGATATTCTTGTTGTGATGCTGAGTCGATCCTACAGCTTATGGATGATGTTAAAATCATTCGCCGGGCTTCGTCATGTGCTCGTATTTCATATTTTTGGGAAGCGGGGCATGACACTAAGAGTCTAGGCTACAACTTTCCAGTTGACCACTGCATCATATTCATCCATCTAATGGCTCCAAAAGGTTACTCAAGCATCAGCCCGTGTACCTCCCGTACACTGGCTGCACCTTGCCGATTGCATAAAAACCTACTCGCTCATCGGAAAGGCACAAATCTAGGTTTTCTGGAAAGGTAGGAGTGTCTACTACAACTCCCTAGTTAAACACATCCTCATATTCATCCATTAAAATTCTCAAAACTCCAATCTCTATCAGGTGCACATACAGAACAAAATTGATTTTATTCAACAACAAGGTCTCGACTAAGACTGGATCTGCCCCAGTCTTAGGAAAATCATAACTTTCAACCTAGAAACTGGAATTACACTGGAATTACATTATTCCAGATTTTTTGGAAAGCTATGACTCCCTACTACAAATCTCTAGTTGAACAATCTTCCAATTCTTAACACATAATTCCAGAATTACCCCTCTTCACAGACTAGTTGATCTGAACTAAGCTGAACCTGGTCTACTTCAAAATTCAATAACAAATCAACCCTAAGTCCAAAGCTCTTGAAATTTAAGATTATGATACTAAACATATACCATTCCATTTTGTCCAAAAATTGCATCTAGATTCATCTTACACTGAGAGTTATGACCTTTTAAACATAGCATAAAAATTCAGCTACTTTCCAAACAGGGTCTTTACCACTTCATACTATTTATTTTTGAAATTTGATCAAAAGATATCTAAAAATTCTAAAATTTGAGAATCAAGATGTAGACACATGCCATAAGCTATTGAAAAAATTTCATTGCATTCTCATGCGCACACAAGTTTTTATGACTAGATGAACTTCAGTCTAAAAGTAGACAGCTTCAGCTTCTGTCGTTCGGACCAGTCGCAACTTACAACTTTTTTTGAGGCATCAAACGATCTAGGAAAATTATGAAATTTGAGAATATGGTCATAGACACATACAAGAGCATCCATAAAAAATTTTCAGCTTAAAATAACCCACCAATATTGAGTTATGATTTCAGAAAGACATAACAAATTTCACACAACAGCGGCTTTTTCAGCTGCTCTCTGTCCGAAATTTGAGTGGGTGTTTGGGCTACTAAATGGACTCAAAATATTATGAAAAAATTCTTGTAATCTCTAGATACATAGAATAACAAGCCCTAAAAATTTGATTCCCAAATTCCCAACCGTCTGTGAGCTAGAAATTCCCAAACTTACATACTCATACATGTTCTTAACAAAAGTATCATGAAAAAGTGTTGTTCTACTATACAAGCTACTTTTCTTAGCATGTCAATTTCTTCACACATAATAATCACACTTTTCTTAACTACTACCACATGCTTATTCACACACACACAAAAAAACTAAACTTTTAGAGTTTAGAGTATTACCACTTTGTTGCAAGAACTCATGTAGCTTTAGCTTGCTCCCTTCCTTTGCTCCTTGCTTGTGTAGAAGCTCCATAATTCCTATTACACTTTTCCTTCTCTACTTCAACTCTCTACTCTTAAAAACTTCACCTTTCTCCTTCTCTCTCTCTCCCTTTGTTTTTTTTTGTTGAAACAAGATGAAAGAAAATGAGAAGTGAATGGAGTGGGAGGGGGTTTTATAAAAGAAGGAGAGCTAGGGTTTCCAATGGAGGCCGGATTTTGATCAAGGGTGGGTATGAATGGGGTGTGAGTGAGTGGGAATGGGTGGTATGATGAGGTGCCAACAAAATATCTTCTAGAAGCTTCAAGTGTCTTCTTGGAAATTCAAGAAGAAGTCTTCATGGTGAGTTCCAACCATTGGATCTCATCAAGATCCAAGTCATGATCACATGATCTAGGGTTCCTAACCATAGGTTAGGTCAAGGAACCCTAGGTCATCATACCCTAACCATAATGCACAAATGCAATCTACATTCAATTTAGTTTAAAATAAATAATAATATACATATAATAATAAATAATTTAAATTTAAAATATGTGTTTTATAAAGATTATCATTTTCTCCCGAAAATTGTCTTGTCAAAACAATTGGGACAAATCCACAGTTTAATTGAGAAGATATCCCGAATACACTTCATCAGTTCAGAATATGCAATGTATCTAAAATTTCTCAATTAAAGCTGATAATTATTAGAAAAATATGTAATCGTGTGCAATTCTTGACTGTACACGGATTACTATGCAAAATAGCTATATGCTATTTTGTGGGATATTATATTCCTATTTGTGTGAGATTATATATTTGCTTCTCTAATAATAATATATAAAAAAATTGATGTATGGGATGTATAACAAATGTCTGTTACTTAGGAGAGAACATCTTTTAATGTAGGATATGACTCCATTAGTTACGTTTTGTTCTTTCTCGTTCATTGTACTGTGTGTGCAAAATTGAATTATAACATGTTAGTCATTATCTCATTTAGCGTTTTGAAGATGATGAAGAACGAATAAAGGAAAGAACTCTTTGCTCAATGTGTTTGAGCAAGTGGACATTGTTAGAATCACTAGAGAAAGCAAATAGTTTTGTAAAATTTGGTAGAGTAATTTTGTATTAACTCATATTGTTATTATTTTATAATGTGCTTGTATAGTTAATGACATGTGAAAGCTGAGTTTAACAAACGAAGCAATTGACAATAGTAGTTCTAATTTGTGTAGTCCTTGAAAATGGCATAATAGGCTAGGACATATGAACTATATGTTAAATTATTTATTCTTGTTAAAACTCATAACTTTTCTATACGATACTTCATTAAATATGAAAATTGTAAAATTTGTGCTCAGATTATGACAACTAGAAAATCATTTAGTTTGGTCTCTAGAAGCACACAACTTCTGAAGTCAATACATTCTGATATTTGTAATCTCTGTAGCTTTGTGACTAGCTGAGACGATGATTGGTCAGAAGTATTTAATCACCTAAGTAGATGATTATTGAATGTTTGTCATATATATATATGGAGATTGAAGCACTCGTTATTTAATGAATAGAAATCTAGTTAAATGCTAAGATCAAAAGGTTTCAGTTTTGATAAAGGTGGTGAATATGTTTTAAAAATTTTAAGAGAAGTTTGTATTTGACATAATCTCTAGTATGCTCTATTTACAACAGTCAAACCGGCATTGATAAAAGTTAGAATCAAACACTTAGTGAAATGTTGAATTCTATATTGTGGATTACTGTTTGACTTTGTGTAATTATGGATGATATTGTATTGTTAATCACATTCATAATATGTTACTACACTCTAAATTATTTACACCTTGTAGACTATGGGATAGAAACACAATTTTTTTTGTTAAAGTGAAAACATGTGGTGTGATACATTTATTATAGTACATGACCCTAGAAGGCCTAAAGTAGGACCTATAACAAATATTTGTGTGTACTTAGAAAGTGAAAAATATGGTTCTATGGACATATTTTAGATCTATCTAATTTGTATTAGTAGAATCTAGACAAACAAAGTTCTTTGAGGATGTGTTCATCAAAGATAAGTGTATGAAATTATCTAGTCCTACTGACATGGTCAATGATTCACTATTGAAATCAAGAACCAGTCTTACTGACACTTAAACTTCAATGACAAATGAGCCAAGAAGAGTCTTTAGTAGACAATGAGATGAATTTGTGTCAAACAATAATACTTTAAATTAGTTGATCTGCCGAAAGGGGCTAAAACTATAGTAAGTAAGTGGGGTTTTGTAGAAGAAATTTAATTTTGATTGTTCAATAGAAATTTTAATGCATTTTAGTAGCTAACGGATTGACTGAAATAAATGAGGTAGATTTGTTTGATATCTACTCACATGTTTGTCTAATTGCTACAATAAGTATTTTTCTTACCCTTACATCTATTTGAAATTTTGTTATTCATAAAGAATATTTAAACAGTTTTGTACTAAAAGTTTTGTACTTGATGTTTTGTACTGAACAGTTTTGTACTGGAAAGTTTTGAACTAATATGTTTAGTGAACCTGTGGGTAGGCTCAAAATTTGCTAGTGAGAGAAGAGCTATGAGAGAAGCGTGGTACATCGCCATCGCCGCAATGACCTGGGTTCTTTGGCTAGACATGAATAATTTTTATTTTCGCAGAACCTGTAATAATATCTCTGGTAATTTGACTCACATAATGCATTTTATTTCATTTTGGGCTAATGTGGCAGCAACAGGTCCCAGGGAGAGGATAGCGAGCATTTTCCAGGTTGAGGATTTTGACGATGAGGAAGTCGGGATCGGTCCGACGATCGACTGACAGCCAGCGTGACCTTAGTGATGATAGATACCCACCGCCCCAGGGTTTGTTGGGGGGCCATGATGTATTTTGCTTAGTCGCATGTATGTGGAGGCCATTCTGATCCTATTTTGTCCCACCCCCCATGTTTCAGGTGGAGAGTATGTAATTTTGATATGTTTGTAGGACCTTGTATTTGGCTCTGTACTCTGAGTTTGGTTTATTAACCCCTTATTAATGAAACAGGGTGGCCATACTCCACCTTTTCTTCAAAAAAAAAAAAGATTTACAATTTAGTAAAATTATTGTATGTTCTTATAACATGTATAGCCAACGAATAAATAATTTGACAAATTTCTTAAAGAGCCTAGTATGTGAATCAAGTAATTCAGATCAGTGCCTTAAACTTTTTGGTGTGTCAAATATAGTGCATATTATTTACTTGTTCTGTTGACATGCTTGTTCTTGGAAGTAACCTCTCTATTACAAATGAAGTTAAAATTTTGTTATCCAAAAAATTCAGCATGAAACACCTAGGTATTGTGGACACCATAGGTATAAGGGTGAGTTTCGGTTGGCAAGGGATAACCCTTAGTCAAACCCATCAAATCAATAATGTGTTTCAAAAGTGGGGATGTAATACCTGTTTCCGTAAATACATGTTTTCTAAATATTCTATGTACTTTGATTATTTATAAATTCTTTTTTGTGTGTGTTAAATTCGTTTTAGATTCTCTGTTAAAATATTTTCTAATCGAAAATTTTATTTATTTCGAATAATTGTATATATCAATTTTAAATTTCTATTTTCATTTGATCGATTATTTATATTATATATTGTTTGGATTATTTTAATAAATCTGTTAAACTTGAATTTGCATTTTGATATATATATATATATATATATATATATATATATATATATATATATATATATATATATATTATTATTACTATTATCAGTATTGTTTTTATTAGTGTCGTTATTTGCAGTATCATTATTTTTATTGTTAATAATATTATTATTATTATTTTATTTTAAGTCGAGCGTACTCTATTTTATACGTATTCATTATTTGATTTAATGTAGATGTATATATGTATGTTTTATAAATCCTATAAATCTAATTGTTTTCCTATTGGATTTTCAAACCCAAAAACCCTATAGCCTATCTCCTTTTGGATCCTACTCAAACCCGCTATCCAATAACCCACAACCCGCAACCCTACCATATAACCCTAATCACTTTTACCTTAACCCTAACCCTAATTACCTTTACTGTGCAAACCCAAACACCCCGCCGCCTATACCCCCCTCCTGTTTCCTTCATCCCCTACCTCTGGCTTCTCCTCAACCTTCCATTACCACTTTGCCGCCCTATGCCCCCTGTCCTCCGTCGCTCCTCTGCCCTGTACTCCGACCACCATGAGCGACTCCCGCTCTTTCATCAGTGTTCGCATCACCAGCCTGCCATCCCGAAGCCTTGCACCCGCACGCCAGCCACCCTCCATCCTCATCGACATTGCGAGCTCCTACAGCGCGTCCCCTCGGTAGACCCCCGAGCACCTCACCCTCTTCCTCCTTGACCTTGCAGCCTCCTCCTCCATCCGCCATGGCCGCTCGTCTTCCTCCTCTATTCTCTACCGAAACAGAGTCCCTGTGCTCCGCTCCTCCCTCTCCTCTGTCTTCTCCGAAAACAGAGCACACCGCCATCCGCCATTTCCGTGCATCGCCATCATCTCCCTTTCACAGATCCTCGTAACCACCACCACCTTCTCCATTGCTGGATCCCCTGTCCAACACCACTGCAGCCTGCCAAAACCAGCAGCCCCCGTGCCCGTTCCTCCGCCCTACTGCCGTCGTTGAGCATTACTGCGCCGCCACAGTCGCCCACATTCGTCGCCGCCATTCGCCAGTCGAAGCTCCTGCCGTGCCGCTGCTGATTGATCAAAGAAGAAGGGGGAGATGATTGTTTTGAATCTCAGCCGTCCGATCACCATCATGATCGTGATAGTGATCATCATCATCAAGCAACATCCAGCCGTCCGATCATCTTGATCTTGATCGCCATCAAGATCCACACCGATTCGATTCATCCGATCTCGATCGTTGATCAACGCCCTCATCCAATCAAGGCAAGTATCTTCTTGTACAATTTGATGTTCTAGTACAAGCTTTATTTGAAAATACTGCAAGTAGATCGTAGTTGTGACTCCCCTTTGACTTATCATTTGACGATCTTAATTTATTCCTTATCAACTCCATGATCATAAGAGTCACAATCTTTCGTTGATACATTCGTTTCACAATTTGTTGGATCCATTTTATCTCCTAATTATTTGAACACATGAAATTAAGAACTACCTTGACTTGTAGATGTATGTTGTATGATGTATGTGTTGATTTTACTTCTTTTGAGTTGAGAAATAAATGTGACTTGCTGATTTGATATCTATTACACCTTGGTTTGAATTACACATCAATTTAGACTCATATTAATTGCTAATCATGTCACTTTCTATACAAAAGAACCATCTATGTTGCTGTTCCTGTTTTTACTTGCTGTTTCGACCCTAATAACATCAGATCCTGGACTTGAGTTCTAAACATGAAATGTATCCCCAGATGTCTAGTTTACTAACCTTTTGATAGAATTGAATTCCGAGTTATAGTTTGTGATTTATCGCAGTTTTACTGCTGCTGTGTCGTAGAATTCCAGATTCTTAAATTTGCTGCATCACTTTGATTTACAATTAATTTAACCATGCTACATATAAGATAATGACTTGAAATTTTGCATGATGACAGTAGACAAACTAGAGAATATTTTCTAATTTTTCTGGAATTAATTAATGAAGTTTCAGACCTGTTTCATACTTATAAACACAGTTTTACAAATTCTAGCTGAACACGAATCCCGTGTAGTTTGCTGTTTTGACACCTGATGCTACAACTTTTATGTATCTTATTTATATGCGTTGGATTCTTCAGAGAGTCTAGTTTCTAGATTTTCTGACGGATCCAAATTCGCATTCTTGTAGCAACGGGAATCACAGTTTTGGTGCAGCCACGTCATGTTGTCCAGAATTGGAATTCTCATATTTCTTGATAACTTTAATTTGTTTTGACTCTTGAATATGTATCCTACTTAGTCTAAACTTGTTCCATGTTCTTGATCATGTATTATTTCCCATTTCGCACACTTTCATGCTTGGTTGATAATAATAATAAATAACAAGCCAGGGTTAAGGGTTGACCATAGTAGTGGACAATATTGGTAAGTGTACTCGGAAGGGAGCTCGTGTTTCTCATGTTTTAAAGTTAAATGGAACTAAGTGCCACATAGAACTAAGTGCCATGTCAGGGGTTGACGGGGGCCACCTCTAGAACCCATTACATGATTACATGATTTATGAACGTGTTTACCGGTTTTCCTATTTACAAGTTAAATGGAACTAAGTGTCACGTAGAACTAAGTGCCACATCAGGAGTTGTCGGGGGCCACCTCTAGAATTTACGGGAGCCACCTCTAGAACCCATCACATGATTACATGATTCATGAACGTATTTACTAGTTTTCCTGTTTACAAGTTAAATAGAACTAATTGCCATGTAGAACTAAGTGCCACGTCAGAGGTTGATGGGGGCCACCTCTAGAATTTACGAGGGCCACCTCTAGAACTCATTACCTGATTACAAGACATGATATAATGATGCCTGAGTATACCACTCTATAAAATCCACCACTGGGCCTAAACGTAACTTGTTTGTAAGTAGAAACCATGTGGTAAATAGATGGACGCATGAAGTGCTATCTAGACAAAATTAAACAATAGACTTAAGTATAACATATTCACTTGCACATTCTGGTTATCCGGTCCTGCTACTTGTTACATGTTACATGTTATTTGTTACTTGAGACTTGTTACTTGATACTTGATACATGTTACATGCCCACTTGTTACTTGTTCCTACCACTTGCATTTGTTACCCAATCCTATTACTTGAGTTATCTTACTTGTTAGCTAGTCCCTTGAATTTCACTACTTGTTGCATCCTTGTCAATCATGTTGTATATTCGTGATTCCATATCTTTGTTTCGTATTTTCTTGCACTAATTTTTATACCCTTGTACTACTTACGGCCCTAACTTGCATTAAGGGCATTTGTCTTTGTTTCTCTATTTTTCTTTTATATGTATATATACAAACTTTGGAGACGAGTTGCCTGCTGGAGTTGGTGAGCAAACCTTTTAGGCTTCGCTTGGGAAACCTTACTTCAGTTATTTGTATTTGAATTATTTAATTCTTGTTGCTATTTAAAACTTGTAACGGGATTGTAGTCCCGAAGTTTTTTTCTTTTGATCCAGATCTTGAATTTATTTGGGATATTTATATTTGTTTCAAATATTTTTTGTTGATTAATAAATTATTCATGCATGCGTGGTTGTGTATATGTTGCTATATTTCTTGTTATGATGCTGAGTCGATCCTACAGCTTATGAATGATAAAAATCATTCGCTGAACTTTGTCACGTACTCGTATTCCGTATTCCTTTTGGGAAGCGGGGCGTGACAGGAGATATTGTGATTGAAAGTGTTTTTTGAAACACCTTATGATTATGATAAAATGTTGACACCTAATGATGGTGCAACTATGAGACGATTATGAGACGATAGATCATTCCAAAAGAATTGAAAGTCTCATGTACTTATGATTATGATAAAAGGTTGACACCTAATGATGGTGCAACTATGAGATAGGTAGATCATTCTAAAAGAATTAAAAGTCTCATATATACAAAGATCTGCACTAGAATAGACATAGCCTTTGAAGTAGGTGTAACACCCCGTACTTAAGCAGGTATATATATAATATAATATTGAGATAATATAATATAATATATAATATATATATATATATATATATAAAATAAATAAAAAGAGATGAGATGGTTGTTGGTTTGTTGGTCCATAAAGAGATCCTATGGGCTTAGAATCAAAAGGAATTGGTGGAGCCTATAGGATGGTCTATGGAGCTATGCATGCATTAAAATGAATGAATGGAAAAATGAGTGCATGCAAGCATGGGATGGAGTGACGTGGCCTTGGTGCTTGGGTTATATCCTACATCGGAAATGGAGTGGAGATGTGTGTGAGTTATATTAGGTTGCCTATGAACAAGGGTCACCTAACGGTTAACCATCCTTTTGTCAGGCACGCCTGTGGTGGGCGTGGCTAGAGTTTTGTATCCGTTCTTTCGCGTACGCATACGTGTAGCCACGTGCGCAGCTGAGCCGGACTCGGAGCATTACAAATGGTATCAGAGCCGACTTTCGATACCGATTATGGGTCAGAGTGGGTTAGAGGTACGACTGACTTAGGAGAGTACGCTAGTAGAGACCAGGGGCAGTACGCTAGTAGGGTACTCCACTCCACATCGGCTAGAAAGACGGTCCTGTATTAGCTTGCGGGTTCCGGGCAGTACGCTGAGTTCTTAAGGAGGGGTGAATGTAACACCCCGTATTTAAGCGGGTATATATATAATATTATATTGGGATAATAATAATAATAATAATAATAATAATAATAATAATAATATATAATAAAAGGACATGAGATGGTTGTTGGTTTTTTGGCCCATAAAGAGATCCTATGGGCTTAGAATCAAAAGGAATTGGTGATGGAGCCTATAAGATGGTCTATGGAGCTATGCATGCATTAAAATGAATGAATGGAAAAATGAGTGCATGCATGCATGGGATGGAGTGACGTGGCCTTGGTGCTTGGGTTATATCTCGTATCGGAAATGGAGTGGAGATGTGTGTGAGTTATATTAGGTTGCCTATGAACAAGGGTCACCCAACGGTTAACCACCCTTTTGTGAGGCACGTCTGTGGTGGGCGTGGCAAGAGTTTTGTGTCCGTTATTTTGCGTGCGCATACGTGTAGCCGTGTGCGCAGATGAGCCGGAATCGAGGCGTTACAGTAGGTATGATCTGTAGATTCACAAATCCCATACATTTGAGTACCCTTAAGAGGCTAATGAGATACCTGAGTGGTACTCAAGAGTTTGCTTTAAACTACTCAAAGTTTAGTGAAAATCGACAACTAGTAAATATGTGTTTACATTAGGTGGAGCAGAAAATTATAGAGATTAAAAAGCAAACAAGCATTGCGTTTCTCATCCAAGAAATCAGACCTCTATGTGTTATCCTCTGCAGGGGAAGAGGCTGAGTGGACTGAATGACTTATTGCTAATCATCCATTGAGAAGTTTAATGTAAATTCTCTAATTCTTTTATGCGACTATCAAGCTACAATGCATTGTAGCTCATAACTCACTTTATAATAGTCAGAGGAGTATATTAAGGCTGAAAGAAGCCTAGTTGAAGTTTCTCATAAATAAAGTACAATTGAAAAATAAATGGCTAATGCTCTTGCTAAGAGACTTAAAAGTGATCTAATTATCAAAACTGTGGGGGAAATGGAGTTAAAAGCTTTTGACTCAAAAGCTTTAACATCCTAATTGTTTTGAAATTAAGAATCTAATTGGAGCCATAGAGAAGTTCAAACTTAGGCATCAATTTTAGACAGTTGGCATGCTTTAGATAATTTGAAAAGTTCAATGTAAATTCTGCCAATATATAATTTCATTTTAATTTTGATGATGCTATATATTTTCATAATTTACTTAGAATCATCTTATTATTCGAAAAGAAAGTGTGAAAACTTTTCGATGTGTTTCCGATGTTTAGAATGTCGTTATATCATTCCAATTTTGATGATATATCTCTTTTATGGATTCATGTTTCATTCCAATTTTGATGATTCAGAATTAACCATAATTGATTTGACTGTTCTATCATTCCAATATGAAACATAGTATAGTTCTTGTGTTGAAACTATAATAGTTCTTATTCTTTATTTTGTTCAAGAAACTTGATTGTGATACTTGCGTTACATTTTGCTAAGCTATCATTGAATTGTACTAAGTTCTTTAGTGGAACTAGATACTTTATGAAATTTGCTAGAATTCTTAGAGATGCGTCTCTTGATATTCTTGTTTTCAATAAGCTAGCAAAGATGGAGGAGTTGAATCTGTCAACATAGATTTCAAAAATAATGATTTGCTTAAATATGGAGGAGTAAGATATAGTTTTGGTTTATTTCTCTCGAGAATAAATTTATCACTTGCTTGATAAAACATCTGTTGAGTTTAAGATTCTTGTGTTCATGAGCTTAAAACTCATATTTTGTTCTTGAAGTTTATTTGCTTTGGTTGATTTTGAAACTATGACAGATCTCTCTAGTTGGTTTAGTCATTGTGAACTATTCTGTTGTGATATGGTTTGGGAACTATTTAATTATTTTGGTTTAGTCTTTTTTGAACTGTTCGGATTTATAATTGATTTAGTCCTTATGAACTGTACATTGAGTGATGCATTTCTTCTATTTAAAGAGTGCTATCAGCCAGTCAGCTTCATGTTGAACTGATGAGATAATTCAGTACGTTTATATATTGAGAATATAAGAGGAGACTGTTGGATATATAGGCATATTCCCACTATATGAATAATATTATGTGTAATATTATTCTATGGGTAACACGTGTGTTACACGTACTAATTGTATAGATATCAGAACGCAGATTGAGTGGGTTGAGAACCCAGTACCCAAATCAGTATCTTTTCTATAAATACTACTTTGTGATAGTAGTCTAGGCATTCCAATTTTGATACCTAGGGTAAATATCTCAAGCACCTTAGTTTACGATATTAACCTTAATTTCTATTGTTATTATCTCTCATAATCTCTAACACACTATGGTCTTAAAAATTACCCTAGTACTATGGATTTTTTCCTATTGCAATAGACCAAAATTAGAAAGAAAATTTTGAGTTTTTTTATGGTTATAGTCTGATGCATGGGAAAATTAAATCATAGATAACTAGATCACTAATAACAAGCATTAGCACTTGATATAGTCAATCATATCCTCCTCAAATAGTTATTTAAACTGAGCAATTCATGTAAAGTCAAAGGAGTAAGTCGTCAATGATGCAAGTCAAATGAAGGCCAAAGATAGTTGGTGACTTTTGTAACCCCTGTTTCCATTAATACGTATGTTTCAAGTATTTTTCCGTATTTTAAATTCGTAGTATCTTGTGACTATTTTTCTTAATTGATTATATTCAAACTACTTTTATGAAGCCAATATTACTATTATTATTTTATTTTATCTGAGCCCAAATTGTTTATTGCCATAATTGATTTATTAAAATATTTTGAGCCCAAGCCCAATATAAAATTATTCAATTGTTTAACTATTTATTATAAACCCAATTGTTTAATTTAAGCCCAATCCTATAAATATTCAATTATATTGTTTTTGAGCCCATAGACCAAGCCCAAATTCAAACCCAGTACTCATACATATTGTATAGACTCTATCCTATAGGATTATATTCAAACCCCTCACATTCCTTACTCCTTACATTCCGTAACCCCATAACCTCCCTCATAATTGCCCCCACTTTCTCACCCTCTTTAACTACCTTTATTATATTATATATACTTATTATATATAACACACCCCCCATGTTCTCTCTCTCCCTATTCTCTCTTCTCTGTTCGAAACGAAACAGGACCCAACTCTCCTTCTCCCTCCCGCTCTCTCACCCTCTTATTTCGCATCGCCAACAGACCCAGCACCACCTCGCTCCTCTATGCCCACGCCATTGCCGGAGATCCCCAGTCCTCACCAACTTCCTGCTCGAACCCCGTCGATCGCCTCCTTCCCCTCTCTCTGCTCGAACCCCCGAAGCCACCGCCACCCATCTCCGCCTCCTCGTCGCCCTGCAAACCACTACAAACCTCACCCTCATCTACTCCTTTGCCTTGCTCCGCCATCATCCACTTCCTTGCCATTGACGCACTCGAGCTTCGCTGGCGCAACCCCCACCCGCTCCTCCTCCTCTTGCTCCTCTCCTGAAGTTAGGGCGCCGCCTCTCCGCGACACAACAGCGATGTGCCGCCACCCTGAGCGCCGCCTGCCTTGCCGACGCTGCCCCTGCGCGCTGTGCCTCCCGTCGTCTTCTCCGGCTATCTCCTCTCCCGGTGTCTCTCCTTCCCGTTGCTCCACTGTCTCGACGCGCCAGCCATCACCCACTACTCAGCCAGTCCCTCCTAGCGCCTCCCCTTGACAACCGTGACGCTCCCCTGTGCTGTCCCCGTGTTTTCCCCTCTGACAGCAACACGACAGTGCCTTCATTGTCGTCCCCTGCGGTGCCGGCATCCCCCTGTGTTGCCTCTCCCGTTCTCGACCAGCAGCTCTCGGGTGTGTGTCTCCCCGGTGCTGTGTTCCGCTGCCGACTCCGGCCGTCCACCGTCAGCCCCTTCCCTGTGTCGCATTAGCCAAGCCATTGCCGAAGCTTACTGTTGTGCATGGGTTGTTTTGATCAAGAGTGTTGATCATTCAATGTGAGTCGTCGATCACCTTGATGGTCATGATGATCATGTTCCTTGATTGTTTTGATCTTGGCCGTCCGATCATCGATTATCTTGATCATCACGATCATGTTCCTTTGGTTTTGGTTCTGGTTGTCCGTTGGATCTTGTTCATCATACTTGATTAGATGTGGGCCGTTGATCTCCTCTTGATCATCCGATTAGATCCTAACCGTCCGATCCCTCTTGATCATCACGATCATGATGATCATCAATTTCCTTTGATTGCAGCTGTTCGATCGATCGATCTTGATCTTCATCATTATCTTCATCATCAGGAAAATCTGACCGTCCGATCTGATCCGATCATCTTGATCTTGATCTTCGATCTCAGCCATCCGATTGTGTTCGTGATATTGATAGTCTTCATCTTTTTCGTGTTCGTGATTGGTTCGTGATCCATTTTTTGTGTTTTGCTTCTCGGGATTCTGATTCCGTCATTCTGGTATTCGATATCATCGTCGTCGATTATCAGGCAAGTATGCTCTTATACAATCCGTTTGTTCTCGTACAAGCTTTCTTTGCAAAATACCATAAGTATATATATTCTTTGACTCTAATTCGTACTCTCCGATCGAATTGAAATTTGTTGCTATACATGATCCATCGATCCCGTATTCGCATATGATCGCGAATACTTTGTTGCCATATGCATTACATGAACACGATTAATACACACATATGTACTCTTAGGATTATAAATGATTTTGTGCATGATTATTTTACCCGTGATAGTAGTTTAAATATGTTATCTCGTTATAAAATTAATAAAAGTAACAAGCCGGGGTTTAAGGGAAATACTATAGTAGTGGACAATATAGGTAAGTGTACTCGGAAGGGGGCCCGTGTTTTCCATGATTACTAGTTATATGGAACTAAGTGCCATGTGGAACTAAGTGCCACATCAGGGATTGACGGGGGCCACCTCTAGAATCCATTACATGATTACAAGTTTACATGTTTCACGCTACAAGTTTACACTACATGTTCCACGTTACAAGTTTGCACGTATCTCGAACAAGATACAATTGACATGTTTTACCTGAGTACACCGCCCTATAAAATCCACCACTAGGCCTAAACATAACTGATTGTATGTAGCAACCATGTAGCAAAAGTATGGATGTATGAAGTGCTATCTAGATAGAATTAATAAAAGACATAAGATTAATAAGTGCACTTGCATGATCCAATCATATGTACATGTTCACGTAGACTTGTTTACTTGACTACTTGCCACTTGTTTACATGCATGCTGTTACCGCTGATTTCAGTGTGGGGGTAAACAGATAGAATTTGTGAGTCCGAGAAAAATCTGAACAGTTGACTCAGCCTTCTTGCTCCTGCAGCGACCTGCAGGGAAGTGCGAAACACCGGGATTGATTCCGGCGATGCACCCTCCGACGCTCTTGTCAGTAATCAGAAGAGATTAAGAAAAGAGCTTAAAGTGGTGAAAAAGTGATTAACCTGTAACAGAGGTAGAGGGGTTGTATTTATAGTCGCCAGGGGAGTTGTTTAAGGGCATGATTTCCTGCGTAACAGCCGGGAGTGAAATCCTCAGTCTGTTTAGGAAACTAACCCCTGATTCCCGGTGAGAGTAAATCAGGCCCGTTGACTTGGTCAAATCAGTGGCCCTGATTTATCTCTTGTTGGTCTGGGTTCGCCTCGGGTCGGGACCCGTACCCAATTGGAGTGGATCCGTTTGTGGGTTATTGGATCTGTGAGAAGGAGATCCGATACCCGCTTTGGATTCATTTGCATGTGAAATTACCGTTTTACCCCCGAGCTTCGAGATTCGCGCCTGATCTGGACGGTTCCGATTTAACCCCATTTTTAGCCATATCATGAGCCCCCCACTCCTAAAGACTGAGTGTGATCAGCCTTTGAGGAGTAGTTTGACTGTTTTAGTGGCTAGTGGAGTTGTATCGGAGTCCAAATGGAGGATTTTGGATCTCAAAGGGGGCAGTGAGGTAATTTATTGATGCCATGTGCTGTTCTCTAGCCATATCGAGTATTCGACGGCCTTTATCCATTTTTTCGGACTATTTATTTAATTTTGCGATGTGTTTACTAATCGTTCGGGGGCCTTAACAGTATATTCTAGGCAATAATTGTTCGTTCAGGGGTTCAAAAATATACCCCCGAATTTTTAATTATTTTCTAGAATTTTTAGTTAATTTCCCCTAATTTTTAGCAATTTTTTCGCAATTTTTAAATAAATAAAGCGATTTAAATAAATAAAAACTGATTTTAAATACCGATTTATGACGTGGCTCGATCTGGGCCGTTGATCACGGACGAGCACGAATTTTTGAGAGATCCATCGGTTGTTATCGCTCGGAAGCTTTTTTCTCCGTTTGCGAGCTCGGAATGGCACTTGCTCGGCTGCCGAACGGAGACTAGGGGGTTCGGCGTTCTGAGCGACGTGGCGCGATCTGAGCCATCGGATGGTGGCACGTTTCCTAAGAAAACGCTATCTTGTCTTTTAGCGCACGCGGCGCAATCTGGACCGTTCATCATCAAGAGCACGAATTTCTGAGAGATCCAACGGTCGTAGTAGCTCGGTGTCTTTTTTCTCCATTTGCGGGATCGGAAAGGCACTTGCTCGGCTGCCGACCGGAGACTAGGGGGTTCGGCGTTCCGAGTGATGTGGCGCGATCTGAGCCATCGGATGGTGGCGCGTTTCCCAAGAAAACGCTATTTTGTCTTTTAGCGCACGCGGTGCAATCTGGACCGTTCATCATCAAGAGCACGAATTTCTGAGAGATCCAACGGTCGTAGTAGCTCGGTGTCTTTTTTCTCCGTTTGCGGGATCGGAAAGGCACTTGCTCGGCAGCCGACCGAAGGCATGGGGTTTCGGCAGTCTGAGCGACGTGCTCGTAGCTTCGGTCGGATGACGTGGGGCAAGTTCAAGCTCGAAAAGACGCTCGTTCGGCAGCCGACCGAAGACAGGGGGTTTCGGCTGTCCGAACGTCGTGGCGCAATCCGAACCGTTGGATGACGATGCGCATCTCGAGACGGGCACATTTCTCAAGAAAACACTATCTTGTCGTTTAGTGTCCTCGGCGAGATCTGGGCCGTCTGATTGAGATCATGTGCGAAAGTTGAGGAGAAAGTGTGTTTTCTCCGTTTGCGAGCTCGGAAAGGCACTTGCTCGGTTGCCAACCGAAGACATGGGGTCTCGGCAAGTCGAGCGACGTGGCGTAATCTGAGCCGCTGGATGACGACGCGCATCTCAAGACGGGCACATTTCTCAAGAAAACACTATCTTGTCTTTTAGCGCACGCGGCGCAATCTGGACCGTTCATCATCAAGAGCACGAATTTCTGAGAGATCCAACGGTCGTAGTAGATCGGTGTCTTTTTTCTCCGTTTGCGGGATCGGAAAGGCACTTGCTCGGCAGCCGACCGAAGGCATGGGGTTTCGGCAGTCCGAGCGACGTGCTCGTATGACGTGGGGCAAGTTCAAGCTCGAAAAGACGCTTGTTCGGCAGCCGACCGAAGACAGGGGGTTTCGGCTGTCCGAACGTCATGGCGCAATCTGAACCGTTGGATGACGATGCGCATCTCGAGACGGGCACATTTCTCAAGAAAACACTATCTTGTCGTTTAGTGTCCTCGGCGAGATCTGGACCGTCTGATTGAGATCATGCGCGAAAGTTGAGGAGAAAGTGTGTTTTCTCCGTTTGCGAGCTCGAAAAGGCACTTGCTCGGTTGCCGACCGAAGACATGGGGTCTCGGCAAGTCGAGCGACGTGGCGTAATCTGAGCCGCTGGATGACGACGCGCATCTCAAGACGGGCACATTTCTCAAGAAAATACTATCTTGTCGTTTAGTGTCCTCGGCGAGATCTGGGCCGTGTGATTGAGATCATGCGCGAAAGTTGAGGAGAAAGTGTGTTTTCTCCGTTTGCGAGCTCGGAAAGGCACTTGCTCGGTTGCCGACCGAAGGTGTGGGGTCTCGGCAATTCGAGCGACGTGGTGCAATCCGTCTCGAGACGATCCTGTTCCAAGGGCGTTAATGGTGCTCCGGGGTTTGTGCAGCGTTCCACCTTCCCTAGGTCATTAAGGATAATTCCTTCAATTAATGCGTGGCGTTTCAACTTCCGAGGGTCATAATGGCTAGATCTTGGAGGGTAGGCTATAAGTACTCCATTCCCCTTGTTATTTCAGTCGCAGCAATGTTGAGTTTTAGACCTCGGTGGTGTCTGCCTCTGGCGGATGCCAGTCTTGTGGAGTCTTAACCTTGATAGGTTCGGAGGGGTGGTCTCTCTACTGCCCTCTTCTTCTCCCATTCCTGACGGCCCCCATTGTGGGTGTCAGAGTCGGGGGAGAATGAGGCAGGAGTAGTGACGACTATGATCCGAGCCCGAGGTATGAGTCACTCCGGGATGATGGGTGGTCGTTCTTCCACCAAGGTCTTCTGCCGTCTCCGGCTGTCCCGAGGTGGGTGGCGGGGTCGGAGGAGATCATGGTGGAAGAGGTGACGACCCAAATTCGGACCCGGGGGCCAAGTTGCTTCGGAAGGACGAGCGGTCGTTCTTCCACCATGATCTTCTCCGGACTCTGACTGCCCCGACGTGGGTATCAGCATCGGGGGAGATCATGGCTCCGACTTCCGGACCATCTGAGCTTGTTGTTTGCAACTGTGAAGGCTCTGTTGCCAGGGTCCTCTGCCAGGCCGAACCTTCACAGTTGCAATCGACTAGCTCGGAATGGTGCGCTTCTCCCGATCTCTGAGTGTTGATCTGCTTTCGACCGGGGCCCATGGATCGGCGGAATACCGACCGAGACCCGGGGCCTGGGGGTGCTCGCTGAGGGCGGTGCCCTAAAACTTTGAATCAAAACTTTTTCTGGTTTCTCTAGACATAGGTGGGGTAGGGAGGAGGTATAGGCAATCCGAACGAGTTGGCACAATTTGAACCTTTGGATGGCGGCTCGCATCTCGAGACGGGCACATTTCTCAAGAAAACACTATCTTGTCGTTTAGTGTCCTCGGCGAGATCTGGGCCGTCTGATCGAGATCATGCACGAAAGTTGAGGAGAAAGTGTGTTTTCTCCGTTTGCAGGCTCGAAAAGGTACTTGCTCGAAGACCGACCGGAGTCTGTGCAATCTGGCTCGGGTTGCGTGTAGCTCGGATTCAGATCCCATTGCGCCGAGCTAGTTGACTTGGTGAGGAAGGCAGTTGTGTTGGACCTTCGCGACGTTTCGAGAGTAGCCCAAAAGTCGCGAACTTTCGTTTGGAAGTCCAAGGGACGTTCCATTTTACTATAAATCTTCACCCCCCTTAGACCAAGTCTCATTTTTTACTTTTACTCTCTCTCTTCAGTTCTCACTTTGCCTTCGAAGTTTTCAGCTCTCTGGTGGCGGTGCTAGTTGTCGCGGTAGCGTTCCTTGCCTCCGGTGAACTTTCCGACCGTACCTATCACTTCAAGGTCAGTCTCTTTCCCTTCTCTTTTAGAAAAAATGGTTAAGATCACGGATGAGACCCCCGCCTCGGAGCAAGCCGTTGGCCGAGGGGATAAAGGGAAGGAGGTTGTGGAGCCGAGCGATCAGAATGTCGTTCGTCCGGACAGAGAGGGCGAAGTGGCCGAGCTGCCTAAGGAGGTTGCGGTGGTGTCTCGGGAGGGCAAGGCCGTGGCCACGATCGTGGAAACGCCGAAGACGGCGGGAGCGTTCGGTCGGCAGCCCATTGCTCTGTTGAGCGTGGGGGGCGTATGGGACTACGCCGAGGACACCTTGGAGAGAGTGACCCAAGGCACGGCTAAGTTGGTGGAAGAGAACGAGCCGAGGGAGCTGTCCGAGGTGGACCATACCATCTCGTCTCTGACCGAGGCTGACCTTCACCTGATCCGAGAGGGTTTCCGGATCCCTACCGACTACGGACTGCTGCTCCCTGGGCCGGGCTTCCAAGCCAATACAAAGTCTTCGTCAGATGTGTGTGTCTTTCCGGTCGACTCCCTTATTGCCGGACTCCGCTTTCCCCTCCACCTGTTCGTGGTTGATGTCCTGATCTGGTACGGTTTGAGCCCCGCCCAGCTGATGCCGAACACATGGAGGCACGTCATGGCGTTCATCCTCCGATGCCAAGAGGTCGGCGCCAAGCCGAGTATGTTCCTCTTTCGGAGTCTCTACCGACCCTGTCAGCCAAGGCGAGACGAACAGAGGTTCTATCTTTCGCCCCGGACGGGCGTGAAGCTGATCGAGAATCCGGACTCGATCAAACATTGGAAGGAGAAGTACTTCCTCATCCGAACCCCTGCGCCGTGGGTGATACCGACGGTTTGGGCAAAGGAAGGTCTGCCTAAGCGGACCAAGAAGGAGGCGGCGCTGAGTGATGAGGAGGCGGAGGTCCAGAAGAAGCTCCTCGCCCTGCCAGCGTTAAGCTGGAAAGAAATTACCGAGGGGGATCTGTTCCGAGGGGGTCTCAGTCCGATCGACCCTAGTATGCTTCTGGTATTTATACTCTTTGCTTAAAGTTCATGAAAATTTTTCTAAGTTTTTTCATTCGGCTTGTGCAGAGACGATGAAGCTGGATTACAAAGCTCTGGTGGCGAAGGGCCGGTCGGAGCAGGAGGCGAAGAAGAAGAGGCCTTCGGCAGGGCCTCAGGATAGCCGAGCCTCGAAGAAGCCTTCGGTCGAGAAGGCTGCCGACCAACCGAAGGTCGTGGTCCTCGAGCAGGGAGAGGTTAGGGTCCTCGACTCTCCTGCCTCGGGTGCGCCGACACCGCCTGCGAAGGGGGATGCTCCCGGTTCGTCGAGCGGTGCGTTCGGCGTGAAGGACGTGTTGTCCCTCCAGGTTCCGTCCCTCACTGCCGAGGCGGAGAAGATCTTGACCGAACGTCATAAGCAGATCTTCGTTCCCGACTGGCAGGTGATGAATGTCGACGGTTTCTTGGGCGACGGCAACATCTGCATGGAGGCGGTGAGGCACCTGCCGACCCCAAAGGACCGAGCGCCCTGAAGGCCGGGCTAGCAGGGGACGCCGTGATGCAGATTGCTCGGAATACTATGTCGGTAAGTAGGTCGAGCTCTCCCTTATCAAAATTTCTTCCTTAGAATTCTTCCAAGTCCTTGGGTTCGGATTTTAATATGCTGTTCTTTTTCAGACCCTCTGCCACTTCAATTTCCTGCTCGAGGAGTTTGCGAACAAGGAGCAGGAGAACGAGTGGGAGAGGGCGGAGCGCGTCAAGGCCACGCAGCGGCTTGATGCTGAGCAGCTCCTCTCGACGAAGAGGGCTGCCGAAGTGGCGGGGTTGGAGAAGCAGCTGGCCGACGCCATTCAGCTGTCGAAGGACACGGCGGCCAAGCTTGAGGCGTCGGAGAAGGAGGCAGCCGAGCTGAAGGAGGAGTTGGCCAACGCTCGGTCGGAAGCGGAGAAGGCTCGGAAGAGGGCTGAGAGGATCATGGCCAAGCACCAGAAGAAGGTGAAGAAGGTGAGAAAGGCCATGCAGGAGGAGGCCGCGCAGCACATGCTACAGAACATGGAGGATGCCTACGGTCGAGCCCTGCTTCACGTAGCCGCCAAGAACCCTAGCTTCGACACGTCCTCCTACCGTTTTTACGACCCCGTGGAAGGGGAGGAGGAGGTTCCCGAAGGGCTACTCGACCCCGAGGGAGAGACGGAGCGTGCCGAAGGCCCAGGGGAGACCGAGGCCGAGGGCGAGGAGGAGGACGACTCCGAGGAGGAGAGCGGGAGCGAAGGCGAAGGCGAGGGCGGTGGTGAGGACAAGACCGGGGGGTCGACGGACCCGAACGGCAAAAAGGTCGACCCCTGACTCGGTTGTCTCTCTTTTTAGTTTTTTTTTGTAAGCCTAACTGCGGACTGGCCACTGCTTTTGTAAAACTTTCTCCTCGGTTTTGAATGAAAACATTTTGTTTGGCCAAAATTTATCCAAGTGTTGAGCCTCGGATTTGTGTGTGACTAGTTGTAGATGTTTCCGTGTATTGTCCCATCGGATTTATCTCCGCTTTTCAGGTGAAGTTCGGTCCGATCACGGAGGTTGTATACCTTCGGAAGGAGCTGGCGAAAACGAAGGGTGAGCTCTTGAACAGCCGACAGAGTCGGTTTCTCCTGCTCGGAAGGCTGAAGGAGACGAAGGCAGCTGTACGGAGGTATTGTCGCGAGCTGTGGCAACTGCGGAAGTATCCCCAAGCCCCTTGTCCCAAAGGCAAAGTCGAGCGGCTCCGTAGAGAGCTCACTGCCGCCGAGCAGAAGAATGACGACCTTTTGGCTGAGGTCCAACACTTGGAATTAGCGGAGAAAGAACGCTCGGCGGCGGAAGAGAAACTGACTTCCGAGCTGGAGAAGGCATCGACCGAGCGCAAGAGGCTATTGGCGAAGTCGACAGGCTCAGAAGGATCACGATAGATAGGGGGATCGAGGTCACCCACTTCCGACGGCTTGCGACTGATGGCGCCACCGTCTCTGGCTCGTCAAGACCCTCTCGTCCAAAGAAGATGGCGAAGGACGACGCTCTGAGAGACAGAATCATTGAGCTGGAGGAAGAGGTCGCGTCGCTCAAGCTTGTGCCAGAGAGGGCTAACGTCCGCAGTACGTCATGTACTCGTGAAGAGAGCGAGAGAGGGATTTCTTTTTACGAACTTGCGACACGCTCGCCTATGATCAGACGGAGTCCAGCCGATGCTCAGAGCAGTGCGGCCGTCTCGTCGAGCGGGGCCTCGGTCGGCGCCGCAGTTAGGGCCAGCAGCGAAGGGGGGTTGCGCTTCGTTGGTTTAGGATCGAGCTCGGAGGGCAGGTCTCGTCGTCCTCGCGTTTCCTTAAACCGAAGCGTTCCCCTTCCGAAGAGAACTTGATCATGTCGCTTCATGTCCCTTCTGATTTGTTGTAAAACGTTGTTGTAGGGTCGGTTCGGCCGTGTGTAACATTATTATGTCTGAATGTGAATTTGAGGGTTTCTTTAGAAAATCTCCAAGTGTTGGACTTCAGCAGTGTATTGAAATTTTGCTGTTCGTTTTCCCTTCTTTTCAGCTCGAGACGGCCGACCCATATGCTGAATCCCACAGTTCGGATGATGACTCTGAATCCGAGGCCACTTCTGGGATGGCGGCTCTGAGCCCCAGGAGCGTCGAGCTGGAGATACGCCGAGCTGAGAGTGAGCAGGCCCACCTCTCGTCCATCCTCGACCTTCGGGAAGCGGAGATCCAACGCCTGGAGAATAGGATCGCCGAGTTGAGCCCCGCAGGAGGGGACGAAGATTCGCAAACCGCCTTCAGCAACGCTCTTCGGGTCAAGTGCATTCGGCACAACTAGTCGAAGATTATAGCCGAGCGGGATGATCTGCTCTCGGAGATTCGACACTTGCAGACTGTGGTAGCGAAGCTTCGGAAAGATGCAGGGGGGCCATCAGCCGAGGAAGACGAACAGTCGACCGAACAGTCTAGTGAAGATATTTCCAAGTGAGGGCCAAGTATAGTGGGTCGGTGTTGTGTATTTTGTTTGCCAACATTTTGTAACCACGAAAAAGATGTGCTTTGTATTATGGCCTGGTTGTTTAATAAAATATCTTTCATTGCTCTGCATATTTGTCTTGCTTATAACTGTGTTGGTCGCGGCGAGGTCCTTGAACCGAGCATGTTAGTTCCGTCGGCGAGAGTGTTTGAACCGAACGGGTTCCCATGAGTACGGTATCTTGTCGTTTAGCGACTCTGACAAGGTACGGCGCGAATTCCTAGGCGGCTCTGTCCCCAAGAAAGCGCTATCTTGTCGTCTAGCGTAGGTGGCACGATCTGAGCCGTGGATTGTAGGCACGAATCTCGAGGCGGCTCAGTTCCCAAGAAAACGCTATCTTGTCGTTTAGCGTCGGTGGCAAGATCTGAGCCGTCTGATCAAGATCACGCGCGAAAGTTGAGGAGAAAGTGAGTTTTTCCGTTTGCGAGCTCGGGAAGGCACTTGCTCGGTAGCCGACCGAAGACGTAGGGCTTCGGGCTTCGGCTGTCAGGCAAGAGTACTCGGATTATGTGGCCGGTCGTAGCTTCGGTGTCCCTCTACTATCGGAGCAGAGGGGTGGACCACTCCCCGTTTGCCGTGAAGCAAGCTTGGGTGGACTGGGAGATAAGTGTCAGACTCCGGGACCATTGTTGTAGTTCAACGGTTGTGGGAGCAATTCCGAACGGCGATCCACCCCTGGCTCGCCCGGAGGCGAGCCGAGGAAGTAAAGTCGAGCCGAGTGTTGGACTCCGAACCATCGGTGTAGTTTCAACGGTTTTGGGAGCAATTCCGAACGGCGATCTACCCCTGGCTCGTCCGGAGGCGAGCCGAGGAGGTAAAGTCGAGCCGAGTGTTGGACTCCGAACCATCGGTGTAGTTCAACGGTTGTGGGAGCAATTCCGAACGGCGATCTACCCCTAGCTCGTCCGGAGGCGAGCCGAGGAGGTAAAGTCGAGCCGAGTGTTGGACTCCGAACCATCGGTGTAGTTCAACGGTTGTGGGAGCAGTTCCGAACGACGGTCTACGCCTGGTTCGTCCGGGGATGAGCCGAGGTGGTAAAGTCGAGCCGAACGTGGACTCCGAACCATTGGTTGAAATCACAATTTAAAAAGCAAATGATAAGAGGGGAGAGGAGCATGCGAATTCACAAATACGAAAGAGCTTTCTTTATTGATAATCGACGGCGAACCGTTTTACATAGTACAATTTATGAAAATAGGTTGCAAGTTGGAGGACTGGAATGGCTCGATACCCCATGATACTTAGAGTGGCGCCGGAGCGCTTTCTTGGTATTTTAAGAGGTGGTCGGCATTCCAGGTCCTCGGAAGCTCTCTGCCCTCTAGGTCTTCAAGACGATAAGTTCCGGGCCGAACTACCTTGGTGATCCTGTACGGCCCTTCCCAGTTCGGAGCCAGCTTGCTCTTCTGACTGGGGAAGGATATGGCTAGCTTTCTCAAGACCAAATCTCCTTGCTTAAGGTTGGCGGGTCGGACCTTTTTGTTGTACGCCAGTTCAACCCTTCTTCGGTAACTCTGCTGCCGAATCGCCGCTCTTTCCCTCAGTTCATCTATCAGGTCTAAATCTGCTCTGAGGTCACTGGCATTCTGTGCTTCGTCATAGGCTGTGAGCCGAGGGGAAGGTATTCCGACCTCGAGAGGTATCACGGCCTCGGACCCATAGGTGAGGTTGAAAGGGGACTCGCCTGTGGGGGTCCGCTTGCTCGTGCGGTAGTTCCATAGGACGTTGGGGAGTTGGTCGACCCATAAGCCCTTGGAGCTTTTGTCCAGCCTTTTCTTGATACCTGCAAGGATCTGCTGATTAGCATTTTCTGCCTGTCCGTTTGACTGAGGGTGGGAAACGGACGAGAAGCGCTGCTGGATGGCAAGGTCGTCACACAGAGCTCGGAATGCCGCGCCAGTGAACTGAGTCCCGTTGTCCGTTACGAGGACACGGGGGACGCCGAACCTGCATATGATGCTCTTCCAGAAGAACTGTACCACTTTGTTCTCGGTTATAGTGGCGAGGGGCTCGGCCTCGACCCACTTCGAGAAGTAGTCGATCGATGGCTACGACCAAGAACTTGAACTGACCCGGAGCCGGAGGAAAGGGCCCTAGTAAATCCATGCCCCACATTGCGAAGGGGATGGGACTTGATAAGGAGGCGAGGTTGTCCTGAGGGAGGCGAGGTTGTCCTGAGGGAGGCGTCGGATGCTGGAGTGTCTTTGACAAGAGCTGCATTGCCGAACGTGTCGCTCGGCGTCTTGAAGGAGGGTCGGCCAGAAGTACCCGTAATTCAAAGCTTTTCGGGCCAAGGACCTAAATCCTGAGTGTGCCCCTCCGATGCCTTCGTGGAGCTCTTGTAGGGCATATTCGGCCTGATCCGGAGAGAGGCACCTTAGGTACGGTCGGCCGTCTATTTGAGAGAAAGAGCGTTTGTATAAGATGCCCTCGATCAAGACATACCGCTCGGCCCGGGTTCTGACTCGGCGAGCCTCTTTGGGGTCTTCGGGTAGAACCCCGTCCCCCAAGAATTCCACCAACGGCTTCATCCAATTATCTTGTAACATGACCGGCAACGACTCCGCCGAGGCAGGCGTCTCGTCTTCGATGCTCGGTTTAGAGAGGACTTCGATCAGTACGGTCTGTTCGAGACCTTGCAGGGAGGACGAGGCCAATTTGGAGAGGGCATCGGCTTGTGAGTTCTCTTCACGAGGAACCCGCTCGATGAGCGCCTCCTCGAACCGGTTCATGAGGGCCCGAACCTTGGCGAGGTACTTCGCCATCCGCTTGTCCCGGGCCTCGTACTCGCCCAAGACTTGGTTCACGACGAGCTGGGAATCGCTGTGGATTCGGAGGTGCTGCGCCCCAGCACTCCGTGCAAGTCCGAGACCGGCAATGAGAGCCTCGTACTCTGCCTCGTTGTTCGAGGCCTTGAAGTCCATACGGATCGCGTACTGGAGGACGAAGTTGTCAGGGCCGTTCAGGATGATGCCGGCGCCGCTTCCTTCGTTACAGGACGATCCGTCCACAAAGACTGTCCAAATCGGGGGTCCATTCGGGACGTGGCTGACCTCAGGGATAGTGGACTCTACGATGAAGTCGGCGAGGGCCTGTGCCTTAATTGCCGTCCGAGGCTGGTAAGAGATGTCATGCTGACTCAGCTCTATGGACCACTTCATCAGCCGGCCCGAGGTCTCAGGCTTGTGGAGGATCTGCTTTAGGGGTTGGTCGGTGAGGACGACGACCGAGTGGGATTGAAAGTACGGCCGAAGCTTCCTCGCTGCCATGACCAAGTCGTAGGCCATCTTCTCTATTCTCGGATAGCAGAGCTCGGCGTCCCGAAGCACCTTGCTCACGTAGTAGATGGGCCTTTGGGCCCGGTCCCCCTCTGCTCAGCAAACCGATCCCGGACGAGGCCCTCTTCATCTACTTGGCTGCTTCCGAGCAGACCCAAAGTGCTGTCTTTCTGTTACCACTGATTTCGGTGTGGGGGTAAACAGATAGAATTTGTGAGTCCGAGAAAAACCTGAACAGTTGACTCAGCCTTCTTGCTCCTGCCGCGACCTGCAGGGAAGTGCGAAACACCAGGGTTGATTCCGGCGATGCACCCTCCGACGCTCTTGTCAGTAATCAGAAGAGATTAAGAAAAGAGCTTAAAGTGGTGAAAAAGTGATTAACCTGTAACAGAGGTAGAGGGGTTGTATTTATAGTCGCCAGGGGAGTTGTTTAAGGGCCTGATTTCCTGCGTAACAGCCGGGAGTGAAATCCTCAGTCTGTTTAGGAAACTAACCCCTGATTCCCGGTGAGAGTAAATCAGGCCCGTTGACTTGGTCAAATCAGTGGCCCTGATTTATCTCTTGTTGGTCTGGGTTCGCCTCGGGTCGGGACCCGTACCCAATTGGAGTGGATCCGTTTGTGGGTTATTGGATCTGTGAGAAGGAGATCTGATACCCGCTTTGGATTCATTTGTATGTGAAATTACCGTTTTACCCCCGAGCTTCGAGATTCGTGCCTGATCTGGACGGTTCCGATTTAACCCCATTTTTAGCCATATCACATGCCTTGTTCATGGTCCTGTTTATATGTTGTAATTCTCTTATTATATGATTCTTGATCTTTTCCTGCTTCTTGTTTTACTTGTCCCCGTAGCTTGTACCACTTGCGGCCCGTGACTTGCATTAACGGGCGCCTTCTTATTTCTTTTTCTTTTTTGTATTAATGTACTTGCAGGCCTGAGGAGAATTACTAGAAGGTGTTGCTGAACAAGTGTTATAGTTGTGTTAAATATCATGTTATCTTAGTTCATGTTTTATTCATGCTACTATTTGTATTCCGCGCTTGTTTGACCCGTAACTACTTGTATTTCCCAGTTGTTGGTTATGTTATGGACTATGTCATGAACTTTCATTATCATATTGTGATTTTACATGCCTGCGTGGTTTATTTTGTTATCTTGTTGTTGAGTTACTTGTACTGCTTATGAATGGTGTATTCGCATCATTCGCTGGGCCTTAGTCATGTGCCCATATTTCCATATTTTGGGAAGCGGGGCATGACACCTCCCACAAACCATCAATGAAAGTACATCCATATCCTACATCTTAATTCTTTTTGGATCAGAGTTGCGGTGACTAGACAGAGAGGGAAAATCGCCAGAACTTCTAGATGAATGAGTACGAGGAGTATGACGTAGTGATTGGACCTACTCTCGACTGAGTGGAGCGTAAAAAATGAGATACCCATCCTCCAGAGTTTTGTTGGAGGGACATTTTTTATTGAGTCTGTACTTGTTATATTGCTCTTTATTATGTCTGTACTTGTTTGGATTTGTCCCACCATCTCATTCATGTTGGAGGAAATATATTTTATTTCATGTTTTGTAGATATTGTACAATTGCCCAGTACTCTGAGTTTGTTTTTGTTAACATTTTATTAATGAAACAGAGTGACCATGACATTTTCCTTCACACACACACACACACAAACCTTCCTCCATAATCTAACATTTCAACTTGCATCATAAACTTCCTACCACCGCACCTTGTGATCTCACATAGGGCCAGCCCTGAGTTCACGGGAGCCCAAGGCGAACTCCCAAAATGGGCCCCCATCCATACGAGAAAAAAAGAAAAAAAATTCATATATATACAAAAAATGCACATTGTTCAAGGCAAAATAAGATATTTTATTATTACAATAAAGTATGATTTTTTCTCACATTCCGTACAGTAAACTCATTAATTAAATGTTCATAAACAAGCTTTCCTACCTTTGCCTTCTCAACACATAGTATGCATAATCAATTCAATATCTTTTGAGACATGGTTGAACGAAGATAAGATTTGAAAATTTTCAACTTTGTAAAATTATTTATGCAGAAGGAACAGTAACCGATATGGTCAACAATATCCTATATGCGATCCATGCATATGGGAATATCCCGTCCATCCTTTGCAAATAATTAAGTATATCAATTGTTTTTTGTTGTTGTTTTTTTTGCTTCTGCAGGTAGAATTAATCTGAGGCGCTTCAACCCAAAAAAATAAATCATTCCTATTAATATCATAATGGGAGCCATGATGTAGAAAACATTCAAGAGTGACACAAGCTTGATCTACCACATTTAAGAAGTAATGGACCCTAAATTCTTTTTTCAGGTAGTTGTGTTACTTCTTCACTAGCACTCTCGTCAAATTTTCTCTTTATATGGATGATACGCTTTTTTAGAAAAACAACTTCAACTCCCATTTTCTCGGCAATTATTTTTGCTTTAGTCATAGCCTCCAGAAAACTAGTTTCTATGAACTCTTCAAAAAATGAAATGAGCCTTTTCAATTGAATTATAGCAACATCAATATGCATGTTTTCCTTTTGCAAGAATTTACTGACAGAATTTACAAAAATAATATGTTGTGCCAAATAATCATGCCTAGAAAAAACTCAAAGTTCTCCATCTCATCCATTGCTAAGGATCCAACTTCACTCTTTAATTTTGGGATCTGTATCACTGTTTGCAAAGTGAACTAATGCATCTCTTATCTCCATGGGTTAGAATCTTATCAACACTTTTAACACAGTTTTCCAACGAGTTTGTGACAATGACTTAAGCAAGATATTTGACACATGACTTTTCAAAATATACCACCACTTTGTAGATGACGAAAACAACATGTATAGACGTTGTACAACTCCAAAAAAGATACAATTTTATTACAACAGTTGTGTAGCGCCCCGAATTTCCAATAAATACATTCAGAATTATGTGGCAAAACTCCCAGCATCTACCTCAATGTAATAGTAAACATAGCAAATCACAGAAAATTTTTCAACTTTTATTACATCAATTCTTTATATAGCACAGCGGAAATTAAACACCTTGAATTACATTTTCTTTCTGTTAAAATTCATTCTTTTACAATTTGCATAAGCCATATTGTCATTCTACCACATGCATCCAAATCTCAAGCTAACAATACCTATTTGTAAAATATGAGGCTAGAGATAACCCTAACCCCCAAAACTACAGGGGTCAGCCATAACGGTGTGAGTGACATTAAAAGAAAATACGATTTAAATGAAGCATGAAGAATAATTTCATAATCAACACATTCCCACAGTAGTAACAATGAAATATGAAATGATGATAAATAAAGCATAAAACATTAAGTGAAACTAGGCTAAGTGTCAAGTATAGGAAAAACAGAAACATCATGCATAATACCAGTCAAGAAAACACAAATGCAATATGATGACTCTCTAATGCATACCTGTCGGATTCTATGTGTCCCACAACACATAGGTCTGGTGCAAGCCCTTTATCATTCTCCACTTAGTAGGGTTAAATCCCTCGTTATGCAACTAATCCTACTACGATGACTACTACGAGATTTAGATAAACTGTGAGTATCTAGCCCATGCCCCAATAATTCCGGAGGTCAATCTCTATCCACAGATAATTCTGGAGAGTATTTCACTCACACCTGGGAATTTTCAAGAATACCCCACACCGCAAGCTATGGCGCATCATCACACGAATACCCTATGAGCGTTGCCTCGGCCCTGGTAATTCCGAAAATCAATCCCGCACCGCAAGTAATTCCGGAGACTATTTCACTCACACCTCGATAATTCCGGGGATTATCTCACACTGCAGATCATACTAAGGTCCATAACTCATTTTTGCACTCAGTTCATCATATCACCATCTAGTGCATGTCCTTATCTTATTAAGTTTAATTGTTTGATTACAATTCTCCTAGAGTTGGTGTACCCTACCGGACTTGACTCAATTGATCAACAACAAGGCTCAACTGGCCAAACCACAAAATCTCAACTGCCAGTGTACTAGGGTCCCACTCATCCTCTAGTGACTCACAACTCAACTATCAACACAAATCTTTCATTAAAACCCCTAATTCCATTATCAATTCGCTTATAGTAAGAAAACTTCTTTAGAATCAAACAAATCCAAGTCCATCCGAATACTCACAAATTTCCAGAACTGAAATCTGATATTAAATTCATTAAATAATTGAGTTCCACATTTTGAAGTTATAGAAAAATCACAAAACATCACTATCTTGAAATCCATATATATTTCGCTTTTTAAAGTCATAGAAATACAAGTTAAACTCTATTATAATCAAAATATAACTCTCTATAAAATACAGTAATTTATAACAAAAACTTCATCTAAAATAGTAGTTCAATAATCCATAAGTACGAAGAAACAAGCGTTTAAGAAAACAAACAAGAACTCAACAAAACAGCCAAACCAGCAGCTGTCGGTCGCCCGACAGTCTAGTTTAAAATCTCACGGTCAACCGGCATGCTAAAAATACAAACCTAAAGAATTGACAGTCGACTGTCATTTTAGTTCAAAAAAATGGACAGTCGAACGACATGTCAGAACAACCCATATACAACAGCTTTAAAATTTGTGCACTTCTCAACTGATACTTAGTTTAAACTCTTTAAAAACAAGAATTTGAAAAAATTAAAATCCTGAGATGATCAAATACAACTTGTCTAATATACTGGAGTTCATAAATCAAATCAAACTCTCAACAATTTCACAAAAGAGTAATTTTTCATCAAATTCTTCATATCAAGAAAACTAGATATGTATGTGTATATTTGTGTATGTGCATCAGTTAAGAGTATCAAGAATATTGCTCAATTCAAATCTCAGTATCAATATAAATCAAAGATCCACTCAAAAACATCACAAAACTCAAAAATCACCTTTCGGCTGAATATCATCAGACCCGAAGAACAAAAACTCGACTTCCACACATAAAGACTTGATCTTTAATCCCAAAATCTCTCTTGCAATTTGTTAAACACATATACAACTAATTGAATCAATTTTCCCTTGATTATATGCATATACAACATGTATTAGTCAAATTCTTCTTCATCAAAACATCAACAAATCATGTATATATAAACCATCAGTAAATAATCCTTCTTTATTCAACTTTATACATAATACATCTTACAAACTCATTAAATATAATCAAATCAACAAGAATATGAAAGAAATCAACATACCCATGAGTTCTACTAGGTTCTTAACATTCTTAAGTCATCTATATAGAAATTTTATTCATCAATTGCATATTATTTATAAAAAATTCCACTTTTAATCATCCATCCATTAATATATTCATTATATCATCATACAATCATCTAACATGCATTCTACTAGATAAATCATCATATATAACATGCATAGAACAACAAGAAATCAAACATATGTCACTCACCTCAATGAAGATTCAACGAAATAATAAAGAAGTAAGAAAAGCTCATTCTTTTGCAAAAATTCAAGATCCTCGCTTCGAAACTCCAAGAAATCAATAATAAAAATATACTTTTGTTTTGTGTAGATGGAGGACGGCTGTAGCAGCCATTATATAGCCGAAAATATGTAGTTATTAGGGTTTTACAAGTTTTATGGAAACATCCCTCAATAGTTTATTCCTTTACATATATCGACATTCTTTAATAAATTAGCAAAATAGACCAAATATATTAGAATAACAATTCAATTCATTGTCCCTGAGTTGTCCAGCCATCAAGCCCAACCCAGAAATCCAAAAATCTGGAGTTTTACTCCAAGTTGTAATTTTGTACAAAAGTCCTCCAATTTTTGAGTATTTGCAAATATGTCAAATAATTATAAAAAAAACCAGAAAATTCATAAATAATACCTACTAATAAATATTAGGTTTCCCCAAATATTTTCTGACTTTGAGTTTCCCAAGAAAATATTTGCACGTGTTTTGCTCGTGCAAAAAGATAAATTTCAGAAAAATATTTATTAAATCACAAAAAATCACTTTAATTCATTTATTAATCTCAAAAATATTATTTAAAATTCTAGGGTGTTACAAGTTGGCCATATCACAAATCGGAAGATTAAGACAGTGGCAACCACATGGCGTGTAAATAGCTTTAGGATTAACATTAATTAGCCTGTTTTGCACACCTTTGTTTTCCCCCTTTATATTGGAACCGTTGTCATAACCCTGTCCTCTCACATCAAAATAATCAAGCTCCAGAACCCTTAGAACATCCTCAAGCACATTAAAAAGTCTCAACCCAGATGTATCAACCACTAAGAATTTTAAAAAGAATTATTCCACCTTTATCAGACTTTTTGAAACATCAATACACTGTATGACTAGAGATATCTGTTCCTCATGACTTGCATCCGGAGCACAATCGAGTATTACTGAATAATACTTTGCTTCTTTGATTGTTTTAATGATTGCATCTTGTACCTCACTTGCCAACAGTTCAATCAACTTATTTTGAATTTTTGTGGCTAAGATAATGCTTACGAGATTCACCACTTTGGAACTTCCTGATGTGGTCTTTCATGATTGGATCGAATTCAACGATCATTTTAATCATGCTTAAGTAATTTCCATTATTCTTTTCATAAATCTTCTCATTGTCACCACAAAATGCCAACGCATTTTTATCAAGTGTTTTAACAGCAACAATGATCCTTAGCAAAGCGTGTCTCCAATGTTCTCTTTCCTTGATTATTAATTGTCCACTCATCTATCAATGACTTCACGCTTTTGCAATCCCATTTCCAATTCAAGCCCAACTTGTCATGCAACTAATGTGGTCATCATTCTCTTCATGATTTGAAGTATGTGGCTAATATTATGCCAATATTTAAACTCTTCGCTTACCAATTGACTATTGTTCGCTTCTTTCTTAAACAACATACAACTAAAACAAAATACCTTATCCAAACTAGTCGAATAGACACGCCATCTCCTATCATGCTTTTCCCCATTTAACAACAATTGAGTGTAGTGTACACAAGAAAAATATTTACCTTCATCATCCTTAGGAAAATCAATATCAACTCTAACGGGCTATATTTTAACTAATAAATCTCTTCAATTTTTATCAGTCTTCTCCCAATTCACTGGATTATAAATATTTATTGGTCTGTATTCTTCATTTTGATTTGGTTCTGCATTTTGATCACCTACATTCAAATTAACTTTATCACTTGCAAATTGATTTGGTTTTGCATTTTGATTACCCATGTTCAAATCTTCATGTTCTTGAACTTCTTCTTCTTCATTAGCATTATCATTCTCTATAGGTTTGTTGGTAACTTATCAAAGGCCCCGATCTAAGATTGTATAAATTTATCTTCCACTTATTTCTTCTTTCTTTTTGACGAAATGAATGCTTACTTTCTAGGCATGATAAAACTGGGAAAAAAGACAAAATTTTAATTAAGCCCTAATTTATCAAATTTCAACTTACAAAATACTCGTCTATCCAATTAAGCTATACAAGACTCCATAAGTGTAAGTGACATAATTTGTTTAGAAATATTTTCTCAATTTATTTCTATTTGTACATGTCGTAAATTCGAACATTTTCAAAAATTGCTCTTCATTCCTCTGTCTCCGTTCATACGTATGAAATACATATATGGAGTTGGCTAAAATTTCATGTGATTCAGTAAACAGATTATACATTCTATTATTGCTAGATAAAACCGTATGGTATATGTTTCGATCTAGCAATAATAGAATTTTTTCAAAAAAAAAAGAGAAAAAGGAAAACTAAGATTAAGATGCTCCGGAATAGAAACGAGGGAATGTCCACCATACCTAGATTTAGTCAGATACAATTTGAGGGATTTGGTAGGTTCATCAATCAGGGCTTGTTGGAAGAATTTCATAATGTACCAAATTAAGCCCTAAAAACACTAATAGTGTAATAAAACGTTAATTCGAAATGATGAAACCCTAGTTTGAGACTTGCGACAATCAATCAATCAATCAACTCGAATCCCTAGCTTTTAAAGTTCTATTGTTCTACAAGACTACAACTCTACAATTATACAACAATCAAATAATCAATCAATCATGAAAAGTAAAAGAGGCAAAGAAATAGCTACCACGATTCTCGGTGGTTGGGCTAACGACTACAAAGCATAGCAATAGCAAGCAAACGGCTACAACAGGCCAACAACAACAACAAGTGGGTAGCGGCTACAACACTACAAAATGAAAACAAGTGGGAACAACAACAACAAGCGGATGAGAGTCGGGACGACTTTGACGGGGCTCGGTGGTTGGGTAGTTGGGTAGTTGGGTTTGTATGAATATTGGAGAAAAGAGTAATGGAGGATGAAGATTGAAGAATGGGTCACTTGGGAGGTCAGGAGTCGGGAATTGGAAGTCGGGACTCGGGACTTGGGAGCAGGGCTGTTGGAGTCTCGAAGATGGGTAGTTGAGTCGGAGTGACTGTCAGTTGTCGGAGATGGAGTCAGAGATGGAGGTAGCAGAGAATGGATTTGGGATTTAAAATTATGGATGTGGGGTTAGATTTAGGGAGAAATAGATTGGAGATGGGATTCGGAACTGGGATCAAGTTTAGTTTGGAGTTGGATGAAAAGTGTTTGAGTCCGGTTGTCGTGTCGGGTCGGGTATTTGGGTGTGGGTATTCGAGTCGGGTGAGAAATATAATATAGATTTGGGGAGATATAATCAATTAATAAATCAATCAAAAGTCCACAAATGCCCAAAATAAATCAAACAATAATGGCCGGCCCAAGTATTTTTTTAAAAAATAAAGGCCATAAAAAAAAAGATTTTGGGAACCCCTAAAAATTTGCACAAATTGTAATTTGAATTCATGCTCATTATACGTATATATATAGGTATAAGGGAAAAAAGAATATGGGGGTCCATAAAAATGCACAAAAATTGGGTGCCTGAGGCGGCCGCCTCTACCTCAAGGTCGGCCCTGGCCTCACACTAAAAATCAAGGCCAAGCCTTAAAGGTAGAGCGATGAATCTTCTTATATTTTCTTTTCCCATTTGTTTTGTTCTTGTACTTTCTCATATACACGCTAAACAGAAAGTACATACTAAAATTCTAGTGATAAAGCAATTTTTTCTCAAATAAGCTAGACGATAATTCAACAATACATGTTGGATTCCCACCCTCTAGGGCTCTGTTGGAGGGACCCATTATCTCATGTTGTACTTGCTTTGTTTCTATTTGGATGTATTTGGCTCTGTACCAAACCTCCTATGTACATGATGGGGATACTATATTTTAGTCATGTGTGTAGTTTTTTGTAACTGTGCCCAATACTCTCGGTTTATTTTGTTAACTCCTTATTAATAAAATATGGTGGCCATAATTCACTTTTTCCTTAAAAATAAAATAAAATATTGTATTAAAACAATACTTGCTAAATGATATATGGCCAATTTGCTAAAGTTAAAACCAATTAGAACATAATAGATCTGTTTGACTTTCACCCATTTTGCTTATAGATTTCAACCCGACCTTTTTTTTTGAAGAAAAATGTGGAATATAGCCACCCTATTTCATTAATAAGGAGTTAACAAAACAACCCAGAAACCGGGTAAAGTACAGTAGGAAAGTAAAGAAAAGAAATAAAACATAGAACCTCCAACTAACATAGGAGGGTGGGAATGAAAAAAGCAACATATAGTAAAGGAGTACAACTAAAACATATGAGGTCCCTCCAACAAAGCCCTAGAGGGTGGGATCTATAGTCAAAGGGTGGAAGAAGCTCACTCCATGGTCGGACCAATCTCAATCTCCTTATCATCGTACTCCTCTACCTGGAAGGCCTAGACAATCCTTCCCCTCGGTCTCGCTGCAGCTGTAGTGGCCCAAAAGGAAATGAGATGTATAATATGAGTTAAAATGCCACAGACAATATTGCTAGTCACACGGAAGTAAAAGTTATTTTTGTCGAGACAAAGAACCTAGATCATGGCGGTTATAGCGATGTACCAAGCTTCCCTCATTTCTTTTTCGTAAAGAACTTAGGACCAATCCATTGGTCATCATAAAACTAGGGGATACACATTTGTGCCTAGCGTGCTTAAAACCTCTACAAGGACAGTTATGCTCTTATAACATTCGAGGAAAAGATGCTCTCTGGATTCTACATGTAAGTTAACCACATAAGGTGTCCGTGTTGGGCAGTCATTTAGCCAGATTTTTCCTAGTCAAAATAGCATCAATAAGCACAAGCCATAGGAAAATTCTAACTTTCAATGGTTCCTTGGTTTTCCAGAGCACGGCCGATCAACCTTTAAAGTGTAATCGATTATACATGGATCGAACCGAAAATTCCCCACTAGTTTCTAGTCCCCAAGTTTTTCGGACCTGGCCATGTTAGCATATTACCCCGTATTGGGCTATATGGGTTTGTAAGACTGCTAGTCTGATAAGGGATGCTTGGTCCAATTTTCGTTTGAAAGCAGGTTTTCAGGCTCCCCTCTTCCATGTTCTAGCAAGTAAGCAATATAGTAGCGATGATTGTTCATAGAGATCTGGGAACAACTCTTTGAGCGGGTCAGTCCCACACCATTTATGTAACATCCCGTAATTTCTAAAGAATAATATATATATATATATATATATATATATATATATATATATATATATATATATATATATATATATATGTATGTATATATGTAAGGAGATAATGGCATAAGTGTAAATAATAAAAGGGTGATGTTGAGAGGAGGGCCACCAGTTGAGTAAATAGAAATGAATGCTGTTTGCAGCGACGTCTGATGACGTCAGCGAGGGAAGAGGGTCCCACCTAGAGTTGAGGCAGGCGCTGCCTGCTGCCATGCTGGCGTGTCCATGAAGGGGGCCCACCATGGAAACTCTGCTGTTCACGGGTGTAAGTAGAGAGAGAGTTGATTAGAATAATCCCATATCGGGAGTAGACAATAAAATAATTAACTATAAATATAATAGCCTATGATCAAGAGTCACCAATCCGGTTAACCAAATTTTGAGAGGCAGCCTGTGGTGGGCAGTTGTACTATACTTGTAACGCTCCGAATTCCAAATAAGACCGAATTCGAGATTTCACATAATCTTTACTTCACTTCGTACAATTTTACAAGGAAATTAAAACTTTTCAATGATACATCAGAGTTCAATACACTTGTTTTACACCGCGAAAAATACAACAATGAAATAAAATACAACTTGTACAATTTTAACAATGTAACTCATCACTGCATCATAACATCTTCATGGCAAAGTCCATTACCTGCATGTCAAGCTATCGTCTCTATACCGTACATATAACAATCTCATTACTTTAACAAAATCACATAAGTTGAATGAACAATAAAGTGTTAAACGTGAGTATCCTAAACATGTAAGTGTATGCGATGCCTTAATGCCTAATGCACACAATTTTACTCTAAGATGACACTAATGCATACTTGTTTGGATTCTATGCATCTCATACTACATAGGTCCGAGGGCAAGAACTTACGTACTCCATAATGAAGGGTTCGATCCCTCGCCATGACAACTACCCAGTAATAAGACAAAGTTAAGACGTTCCACGAGTACGGATCCCAGTCCTAGGGAACCGCCGCAACAAATCACCGCCCGACTGTTATACAGACTCCTCGTCGTGCGAACCTCCCGCAAGTGCCCTTCTAGTCCCGGTATACGTATATACATGGAGAACGGCAAACTATCCGCCCGACCACGCATAGTCCCGGATTTAAAAAATAAAGGCCCATCTCCCACGGAGCAACCACAGTCCACCAACTGGGTCTATAGCCCCGGTGAACCGCCGCAACAAGCGCACCGCCCGACTATATAGAGTGCCCCACTTACGTTTGCCTAGGTCTTACTATAGCTTCACTTATGTGCCTAGCTATAAAGTTCAAGACATGAATAAAATTTCCAAGCCTAGAATTAGTTCTACCTTTTACCGGACTTAATCAACATTTACCGAGATAGCTCCATAGCCACATCTCAAAATATTTTATTTCAATAGTGCCGGTACCCGAGGTCTTACTAACTTTAAATTCACAATTTCTCATGTACAAGAATCATGGGTACACATACCCTTTAGTAAATATGTCTCAAACCTAGATATTTTCATCTTTCAACTCATTCACAAAATACACAGTCTCGTCATCATTCATGATCTAGTCGTTTATTCATATTCCTTTTAAACAAACATTCCTTTTAAACAAACATTCCTTTCAAAAACACAAATTTCACCACATGTATTGTTATGACAAATCTAAGCTATCACAATGTTTCAATTCACTATCAAAATATTTCTTAAACAAGATACAAGTGTGATTTTCTTTAAAAGATCACTTCACAAAATATATTAGAGTTCTATTCTCAAAAATTTTTATTTCTTTTTATACTTCAAAAATATACAAGAAAAACTATCTCTTAATATTATCCATTCCATTTCATAGCCATAACCAGTTTTGATTAAAATTCCCTTTTTAAAAAAATCCAATTCGTTGAATGAAAAAGAAAAAAACAAAAAAATAAAAGAGGGGGGACCTGGGTTTCGAACCCACTACCTGCGGCCACACAGAGATGGCGCCCAGGCTCCACCCACTAGCCATTTAGTCCATTTGGACTTATGTCTAAATCCGAGATAAAAATCCTTATACAATCATTACAGTCTGATATTTTCTTTATTGAAATGAAACCAGAAAAAAAATGTGACTATCATGTTTTGAACCCAAGATCTCTCACAACAGTGCTTTGTTTTGTAATAGCTAACTAGTAAGTCCAAATATATTTTCTGTTTAGAAAATGTACTAATGTATTTTTGTTTAGACTATTCACATAGTGGTTCTTTTTCATGAAACTTGTTTATCCAAGATCAAGTCTTTCTAAATATTTGAAATAGCTCTTTCTGAAATATTACATTAAAAAAATAGTAAACAACAAATTTTAAATTCTTTTGAGCCCTAATTCCATTTTTCTTAGACAATTCTTCTTTTCAATTTACACATAAATTGCATTTTCTCATAACTTGAATTTAAGAAAATATCTTCATGAATAAAAAAAATTGTTTATTTCCTCTTATACAGATTGAGAATTTATAGCATGCCAACAAGTCTTAATCATAAGAATTTCATAAAAATCTCCTTCATGAAAATTTATTAATTTCAAATGCGACAATGCAAAATATCCATATGTCAATACTAACAAAGTTTTACTTTCGTCTTTCTTAGTCAATAGATCCTAAAGCATGTTTTGCATATGATATTCATCACTAAAATTCTCACATACTCAACAAGTACAAAAATTGCAAATCACATTAGCATGATTCATGGTATAAAGAATTTCTTCTTTTTAATTAGCATGATATAAATAACCACAACAAAATCATCCTCATTCAAGACATGATACACTAGCATAAATTTTTATCTTATAATTCTCATAACAATATCTTCTTATACTACTCTTTTTAGCATGCATATCCTTACAATTAGAAAACATAGGATCACCTACCTTTTTGAAGTTTGAACAATGAAAAGATAGGACACCTCTTCTAGCTCCAAAGCAACACCTAGAACTGCACCTCCTAGCAAGATTCTCCAAGCACAAGAACACACCACTTCTCTTTCTTTTTCCTTTCTCTTTATTTCTTTTGTTTTTGGTGTGTGAAATGAGAAGAGAAATAGGGCTATTTATAGGGCAAAGTTAGGGTTTAGAATTAACTCCTCCATTAAAATTTCCATCTTTTCACTTTCTCAACTCCTCTCTCAAACTCTCCACATACTCTAACTCCCAAACTTCTAACTCTTCACATCACCACCTCTTCAACCCCCAGCTCTTCATCTTTCTAAGAGCATCCACAGTCATGTTTCTCATTTGTTAAAAAATGGCAGCTACAGTAATAGCAAATGGCGATGTTTGCTGCAGTGGTCGTTTGCTATATCTTTCTCATTTTTTTAGAAATAAGCGAGGGACGGTATATGATATACCGTCTCATCATTTAAAATAAATTAAAAAAAGTTAATTACTAATTAACTATTAAACTATATTAATTAACTAAATTAAATAATATAATAAAACTAAACCTAATTAATTAACTAATTAAACTACATTTACTACTCCTAAAACTACCAATCAGCCACTTTAAGCCCAATCAGCATTAAATGCTGTTAGTGGAGGGACGGGGTATGATACCCCGGCCGGGGTATCATTCCCCGTTTGAGCCCTTTTAAAAAAAATATTTTTTAATGGTAGAGACGGGGTATCATACCCCGTCCGGGGTATGTATCCCCGTCCGACCTATTTTAAAAAAAAAATGAAAATTATTGAGACGAGATATGATCGTCCGTCTGAATCGATTAAAAAATTATTAAATCGGAGAGACGGGGTATCATACCCCGTCATTTATAATTTGAGAAAGTTCATTTCGTTTCTCATATTTGAAAAATGAGAATAGAACGTTTGCCAAAAAATGGCAAAATGAGAAACGATTGCAGCGCTCGTTTGCTATTCGTTTTCTATAATATGGGAAAATGGGATATATAGCAAACGACTATGGATGCTCTAACTGATCATACACTCTCTATCCCATTGCCACGTCACGAAGCTGAAGGAAATCAAAATAGTACTTCATCTGTTGTGTTTGTTTCTTCAACCGTGGGCCCCCCAACAAGCAACCAAGGCACAAATGTGCTGCTGCTGTACCGTGGGCCCCCACGAGAGTTGCCACGTCATCGAGAGCACCTAATTGTTTGACCGAAATCAAGCAGCACATTTGCTGCACTTTCCACAGTCAAGCATTCAAATGCTTCACTCACGATGGGCCCCTCCCCCATTACCACACACATATAATTCATCATATTTTACCAACTGAACACTTTTTATTACTCATCATCTTATAAGAGAATATATACTATATATCATATATATATATCTACTATTATATTATTATTTTTGAAACTACGTGGTGTTACACGCACTCCGAAATTTATTTTGAAAACAAATATACTTAAATACGTTTACCGAAAATACGTGTATCGCACGTAAAATATCAAAAATGTGAAATTGGTTTTATCAACGGAAAATTATTAAAATATAATCGAAAAAAATATATGAAAAATTATATTTACTAATTTTATATATTTCATGATGAAATCACTACGTACATGGAAAACACGAAAAAATCATTTTAATCAAAATAGGAGAAAATGAATTTTCGTTTTATAAAAATAGATTTAAATACATAAAGTAAATAATTTAAACACGTATAAAATATTGCATGTAGCGGCGAAAATACATAATCGATACGTGCACAAAAAACACGTAAAAAGTAAGTAAAACCCAGAGATTGAAATTCAGTATTTTAGTTAACCCAAATAGGATAAAATGTACAGAAAATGTATAAATAGTCGGTAATCGAAAATACGAAATGAAATCACGTTACAAAATACACGTGCGTAACACATAAGGGCAAAATTGTCATTTCCAATTTTGCGGGGTGTTACAATACTGTAAATAATTTGTCTTCTAAATTGTATAAATTGTCTGAGCTAGGGGCAAAGGCGTTACAATTTATCACACCAAAATTTAGTAAACTGACCATTGCCAATGAACGATGCCACATCGCTATTAAATGGTTCAAAAGACTTACATACCTTTCTCTCAAATAAAGAAACTATGGGTCCTACTATGAAACCTAGGAGTAGCATCCCCTTCCTTTGCAAATGCGGCTGAATGAAGTCCTATCAACCCTCGCCATTAGGATGGAACACTTTCCACCACCATTTTTTGAGGAGGGGCAGGTTCATATCTCTCTGGTCGATGATCCCCTGACCTCCATGGATGTTCTTCATGCAGAATCTTTCCCATCTGACAAGGTGATAATCTCTCATGTTGGAATCAGCTCCCTTCGACAGGAAACACTTCCTTATCCGATCTCTTCTGTTGATAACCCATCTCGGCATTTCAAAGAATGACATATAATAAGTCGATAGATTGAAAAGGATCAAATTGATGAGGGTCACTCTCCCACCAAAAGAAGGTGATTTACCTTTCCAGCCAGCAAGCCAACTTTCAGCTCGGTCGATGATTGAGAACCAATCTGCCTTCTTCAACTTGCCTGGCCTAACTGGCATGTAACGCCCTGAACATTGGCTTAGACATGCACGTATCACGCATGCGAAAAATAAGTCACAACAATGGTCCACCACAAACTTGCCTCACAAAAGGTGCCATGGCTATTAGGTACTCTTTTCATTCTTGGCTTTCTAATATACACACTTAACTATTCTATAACACATCCAATTTGGGACTAAGTTCACACATCCAACTCACTTTTCTTTTATGGCCATATTAATCTATTTATTTCTATAGGCCCATATACACACTACCAAATCTATAGGCCCATAGTAATCAATTACTAAGCCCACCATGAAAGTCCATCCATGGTCCACATTATTATATAAGCTCATCACACTCATCTATTATTATTATATTATTATTATTATATACTACTTTCTCAAATACGGGATATTACATACACCCCACCTCGAGATCTTAGTGTCATCGCTAACCTCGGGATATGCAATCTAGCACATGATCGCCTTTCAAGTTGATGTGATCCACATGGATTCCACCACCCTGATCCTGCTTAGTGTACCGCCCTGACCTCAACCAGCGTACTATCCTCAATCTTATCAGTGTGTACATCCATCGTGGCCTCACCATCAGGGTCGAAAGTCGACTCTGGTACTATTTGTAACGCCCCGAGCCCCGGCTCAGCTGTGCACGCGCCTAGCATGCAAAAAAATAATCCTAACAACGGCCTACTACAAGCTTGCCTCACAAAAGGTGTTATGGCTATTAGGTACCCTTTTGATCCTTGGCTTTTTAATATACAAACTTAAATATTCTAGCACATCCAATGTGGGACTAAGTTCACACATTCAACTCGCTTTTCTTTTATGGCCATATTAATCCATTTATTTCTATAGACTCATACACACACTACCAAATTTATAGACCCATAGTAATTAATTACTAAGCCCACCGTGAAAACCCATCCATGGCCCACACTATTATATAAGCCCATCACACTCATCTATTATTATTATTATTATATTATTATTATACACTACTCATCAAATACGGGGTATTACATATATCCCATCTTGAATACTATTCCTCAAATATGGGGTGTATGTAATACCTAGTATTTGAGGAGTAGTATATAATAATATAATAATAATAATAGATGGGTACGATTGGCTTATATAATAGTGTGGGCCATGGATGAACTTTCATGGTGGGCTTAGTAATTAATTACTATGGGCCTGTAGATTTGGCAGTGTGTGTATGAGCCAACAGAAATAAATGGATTGATATGGCCATGAAAGAAAATGAGTTGGATGTGTGAACTTTGTCACACATTGGATGTGCTATAGGATAGTTAAGTGTGTATATTAGGAAGCCAAGGAGTAAAAGACACCTAATAACCATGGAACATTTTGTAAGGCATGTCTATGGTGGGCCGTGGTTAGGATTTGTTTGTCGCGTGCGCGCACACGTAGGTGCGTGCACGGCTGAGCCGGGCTCGTGGGCGTTACAAATGGCATAAGAGCCGACTTTCGACATCGATCGTGGATAGGAGTGGGTTAGAGGTACGCTTGAGATGAAGGTAGGACAATACGCTGGGCTTATATAATAGTGTGGGCCATGGATGAACTTTCATGGTGGGCTTAGTAATTAATTACTATGAGCCTATAGATTTATTAGTGTGTGTATGGGCCTATAGAAATAAATAGATATGACCATGAAAGGAAGTGAGTTGGATGTGTGAACTTGGTCCCACATTGGATGTGCTATAGGATAGTTAAGTGTGTATATTAAAAAGCCAAAAAGCAAAAGGTACCTAATAGCTATGGTACATTTTGTGAGGCAAGCCTGTGGTGGGCCCGTTTTTCGAATTTGTTTTTCGCGTGCGGGTAGCTGAGCTGTGGCTCAGAGCATTATGACTGGCTCAGAGCATTACATGGCAGACCTAGGTTTTTGATCTTTGATGGATATGACAATAGGTGCAAGTGCACTATTATGGAAGTTGTCTTTTTGCCATGTCCATTGTTTCACATTAACCACGACTAGTATTGTACACATGCTGATCACGTGGGGAAAATTGGGGGGGAATGAAAAGGGCAAAAAAAAAATTCTACCAGCACGTGCGTTGCACGGGTTGGAATATGGACAAATTACACTAAGGCCTTCTCCCATTGTAGTAGTAGATAGTAGTAGATACACAAATTTTTTTTTTCCCAAACATGATTGGAATGGAAGTAAAAGTAAATGATGCAAAATAAAGAAATCGAAAAAAAAATTAAATAAATAAAATAAATACAACCAAAATAAATACGGAAAAAAAAATCGATTCTCACTTTCATCCTAAAAGAACAGCAACACCACCATGTTATCTCTTTCACCCGCTCATCTCTCCCACTTCTCACAAACCCCACTGGCTCTCCTTCCCTTAAATTTCAATCACTTAAGCTCTCCAATCTCCATAACAGATTCACAATCTGGGTTACTGAGATTCTCTAATTCTGATCGCCAAGCAAGACTCCATGCAAAAGCTGCAGCAACTGCAGGGGCGGCCCTAGGATTTTAGGGGCCTTAAGAAAACTCTAAAAAAAGGGCCCCACATATACCCAAAAAAAAAACGATTCATGCATTAGAAAAAAAATAAAAAAAGTATACATGTATTGTTGCTCACCTTGAATATATGAAACGCCTCTGTCTCAAATCTGGATGTCTTTACTGTTTCCTGTAAATTAGATATTAATAGAAAAAGTTAAACAAAAAATTAATAAATATATTAGTATTCACTTCGCATAGGCTAGGAAACAAAGAGAAAAGTCTAATAAATATATTTCCATTTCCAAACATAGTTGATTTGCTTCATTCTACAAAAGTTCAAAACAATGGAGTTCTTTAATAATGCAGTAAACATGGTAATATATCAAACTCCAAGAAAAATACAATATCTTCACTTCTTTAATAGTACTCTGCTTGCTTTCTTAGAAGCAAATTCACCAATTAATTTCTTATAATCAAGCTCTTGCACCAAACTACGCTCAATAGATAGCATAGCTAGTCCGCTCAATCTATCTTGCAACATGGTAGACCGAAGGTACGACTTGATCAACTTCAACTTGGAGAAGCTTCTTTCTGCAGAAGCAACGGTCACGGGTATAGTGAGTAATATCCTATAAGCAATCAATACATTCGGATAACAACCATCCATCTCCTTCAAATAGTTCAACATTTCGATTGTCTTCATTTCTCTTTGTGGTAACATCTCCCTCAACTGTTTTAATTCCACAAACAAGTCTCCTCCGTCTATATCTGAAACCATATCTTTTTTTAGATACATTTCCAAATTATAGCAAGATGACTTCAAACACTCGTCACTCAATACCTTTGACTTCCTCATATCAAACAAGAACCTAAAAGTTTTTTGGTACATTTCAAATTGCTCAAATCTACTTCGAAATGAAGCCAAAGCGTTATCCATCACATCTATGAAGTAACAAACTCTAAATGATTCTTCGCGTGACATGATCACATTTTTGCTAGTGCTTTCACCATATTGCTTCTTTCTAACATGAGGACGCTTATTAGGAAATTTTGGTTCAATACTCATCTCAATAGCAAGAACATTAGCTTCAATCAAGGCCTCCTCATATCCCGTTTCCCTATACATTTGAAAAAAAGAGAGAAGTTCTTTCAATTGAGTCAATGCATCCTCAAAGTGCATGTCCTCGGTTTGCAAAGTTTTACTCACCGCATTGACTCGAGACAACAACTTGTGCCATATAACCATTCCAAGCAAGAACTCAAAATTCTTCATTTGCTCGGTTGCAAGAGACTCGGCTTCACTTTTTGCCTTAGGATCATCACTACTATCGGCCAAGTTAATTAGGGCATCTCTTATTTGAGGAGCTTGAAACCTTATAGCTCTCACACTTTCGAGGTGGCTTTCCCAACGAGTTTGCGACAATGATTTAAGCATAAGACCTTTAACCGTTTCCTTAAAAATACTCCATCTCTTGACTGAAGATGAAAACAACGTATAAATACGTTGTATTACCCCAAAGAAAGAAATAGCGGGAGTACTACAATGAGCCATATCACAAAGGGTAAGGTTAAGAGAATGAAAACCGCAAGGAGTGTAAGATGCTCTAGGATTGATGTCAAGCAATCTTCTTTGCACACCTTTATTTTTACCCTTCATATTCGACCCATTGTCATATCCTTGCCCTCTTATATCATCAACATCAAGTTCAAGTTTAGCCAAAATACTTTCGAGAGTCTCAAAAAGTCCCTCTCCCGATGTATCATCCACCTTTATAAACTCAATAAAGAATTCCTCCACCTTAGATGAAGTTGTCGAGACGTCCACACACCGTATCACAAGGGACATTTGCTCTTGGTGACTAATATCCGGAGTACAATCAAGAATGATGGAATAGTATTTTGCTTTCTTGATTTTCTTGAGAATCACACTTTTCACTTCATCCGCCAACAAAAGGATCATTTCATTTTGAATCTTGTGGCTAAGATGGTGCTTTCTTGTTTCTTTCTCCCGAATGCGATGAAGGTGCTACCTCATTATTGGATCAAATTCGGCAATCATTTCAATAAAACACAAAAAATTACCATTGTTCTCTTCGTCAATCTTCTCACTACTTCCGCGGAATGCCAAATTACATCTTGCAAGTGTTTTCACAACCGACAATATTCTTGTTAACACTTCACTCCACCGCTCCCTCTCTTCGATCATTTTTTCTTGTAAACCACGATCAATTGTTGTATTCGTTCGAAACCTTTTTTCCAATTCAATCCAACTCCTCATGCACTTCACATGAACATCACTACTTTCATGGAGTTTGAGTGACCTACCTACATTTCCCCAATCTTTGTATCCTTCATTAGCCAATTGAGTAATGTTGTCTCGTTCCTTGAACAATCTACAACAAAAACAAAACACCACGTCCTTTTCTATCGAATAAACTAGCCATTTCCTCTCTTGTGTCTCCCCATTACTCCACAAGCGGGTGTGATAAGAACGAGCAAAACGCCTACCACCACTTCTGGGAAAATTGAACTTCACATCTTCTCTTTGTGGACCTTTCTCTACAATATGATCTCTAAATTTTTGAGAAATGGTACCCCAATTTCTGGGATCATAAATGTTTACAGTCCCCTCTTCCACCTCGTCCATAGCTTGTTCTTCAACATTGTTCGCATTCGCCGCAACTTGTTCTTCAACATCTTTGACATTCACCTCAACTTCGCCTTCTTCAATTGCATCTTGTTCAATATCTTGCTCTTCTTCTCCGATTGCATCTTCTTCAATAGCTTGGTCTTCTTCAATTGCATCTTGGTCCTCCTCGCTTGTATCTTCTTCAACAACAGAAGTTTTTTTGAAAAATAAGTTCTCAAGAACACCTCTTTGTGCTTCTACATATTTTTGGTGTCTTTTATTTTTATTTTTTTTGGAGGCTCCCGATGCACACTTTGTTTTTCTCTTCGACGGCGGCTTCTTTTGGGGGGGGAGCACTATCCATATTGCAACTACCAAAACGTAAAAGGTAAACTTAGAATATTGATGGATTCTAAGTTAATAGATTCAACATGACACTTCAATCATACTAAAACAACCCAGAACATCAAACTTGGAAGTTGACCCCCAAATTTCGAGATGCTAGAATAGTCAACAAGCTACAATAACCAAATCTAGAACAAACTAAAGTTGTTTTGGAAGTAAAGAACATTATGGCCTTGGTGAATGTTGTCGTCTAAGGCTCAAGTAAATGTAACGAAAGGCAACTCATTTTTTATCACTATTCAAGCATTCAACAATGCTGAGTGCCTTGTGTATTCAGCCACTCATATGCCTGAAGAAACTACTCATTGTGCTCCCAGTATACAGCTAATCTCTAGCTTCTGATCCAATCTCTGATGAATCAATCGTACAATAAGTGAAACAGTAGTGTATCGAACAAAACCGTATGCATCAATTAAGTATATCAAATGTAGTTGGTGTAAATCTATAAACAGATGCTTCATGCTTCATGCTTCATACCCAATAGGAAAAACAACAACCAACTATTCAGCTATAAACAGATGCTTCATACGAATCATACCCAATCAAGTTTTCCATTAAAATTTCCTACATAAAAGAATAATTATTTCATCAAAGATCAAAGATTCAAACAACAAGAAAAATAACTAACTAGACCTAATTTTCTTCCAGAAATGATAATTTCACATTTCAATTTAAAATTTTTTTTTTTATCCCACGAATCTCATAGTCATAGATTAATACAACCAGTACAAACTTTAAAAAAAAAAACTTTTTTCTAATTCCCCAAATACAAAAAATCCTTCCTAAATTGAAACAAACAAAAAATTACCCCCAAAATTAGACAAGAACAATCACAGCACATAAATATCCATACCCTAAAAAGGACGGATCTGTCAACAATTCCAATATCAACAATTCAACAGAACACGAATCTCAAAGCAAAAGATCACCTTTGTTGCTGAAAATTCTAGGGTTCAGTTGCTGTCGGCGAAGCCACGAATCTCAACGGCGAAGCCAAGAAGTAGACGCAGTCGGCAGTCGGCAGTCCGCTTCAGTTGCTGTCAATTCTAGGGTTTTATTGCTGGAAATTTCCCTCTCTTTATTTCTCTTTTTTATTCCTCCCCCTTTTGGTCTTGAGACTCTTGCTGAAAAAGAAAAGGTTTTGGTCTTGAGACTCTTGCTGAAAAAGAAAAGGGAAAGAAGGGGATGACAGATTGACAGGAAGCCCTTTGTTGGAATTTTTTTTTTTTTCCTAAAACGGGGGCCCCCCTATTTTTGGATTTTTTGGGGGCCTGATGCATTTGAATCGCCTGCCTCTGGGTTGGGCCGGGCCTGACCATGCGATGGTTAGTTGTTCACGGACTAGCTGTACCTACTGTTTCTTTTTGGGGTCCCAAAAAAAAAAATTCATCTAACCAATTAATCAATCTCTACAAATTTTTTTGAATGATATAGGTATCCATGACCTATGAATTGTGTTTACATGAATCAGGTTGTTGGAATAACTAGCGAAAATTTATATTATATTTCAACAGATAATGGGTAATTGATGAATAAACTATAAAAATTCCAGTCTACCCATGATTTATTAACCTACATGTTAGGCAATGTTAACAGAATACAAGGTGGGTATAAGGGTATTTTAGTATTGAAGTCCTTACCCCAAAGAATTTGAGGGCGCAGAGGAACGGGATTACACTGGTTGATGGGCTTGCAGCAGTTTGAGAATCAGAAGTGGGCTTCCTATTCTCATCAGGAATTTGAGGGTTTGGGCTCTCAGTTGCTCAGGCCCGGCCCAGCCCAGAGGCAAGCGATGCAAATGCATCAGGCCCCCAAAAAATTCAAAAATAGGGGGGGCCCCGTTTTAGGGAGAAAAAAAATTCCAGCAAAGGGCTTCCTGTCAATCTGTCATCTCCTTCTTTCCCTTTTCTTTTTCAGCAAGAGTCTCAAGACCAAAACCTTTTCTTTTTCAGCAAGAGTCTCAAGACCAAAAGGGGGAGAAATAAAAAAGAGAAATAAAGAGAGGGAAATTTCCAGCAATAAAACCCTAGAATTGACAGCAACTGAAGCGGACTGCCGACTGCTGACTGCGTTTACTTCTTGGCTTCGCCGTTGAGATTCGTGGCTTCGCCGACAGAAACTGAACCCTAGAATTTTCAGCAACAAAGGTGATCTTTTGCTTTGAGATTCGTGTTCTGTTGAATTGTTGATATTGGAATTGTTGACAGATCCGTCCTTTTTAGGGTATGGATATTTATGTGCTGTGATTGTTCTTGTCTAATTTTGGGGGTAATTTTTTGTTTGTTTCAATTTAGGAAGGATTTTTTGGATTTGGGGAATTAGAAAAAAGTTTTTTTTTTTAAAAGTTTGTACTGGTTGTATTAATCTATGAATATGAGATTCGTGGGATAAAAAAAAATTTAAAATTGAAATGTGAAAATATCATTTCTGGGAGAAAATTAGGTCTAGTTAGTTATTTTTCTTGTTGTTTGAATCTTTGATCTTTGATGAAATAATTATTCTTTTATGTAGGAAATTTTAATGGAAAACTTGATTGGGTATGATTCGTATGAAGCATCTGTTTATAGCTGAATAGTTGGTTGTTGTTTTTCATATTGGGTATGAAGCATGAAGCATGAAGCATGAAGCATCTGTTTATAGATTTACACCAACTACATTTGATATACTTAATTGATGCATACGGTTTTGTTCGATACACTACTGTTTCACTTATTGTACGATTGATTCATCAGAGATTGGATCAGAAGCTAGAGATTAGCTGTATACTGGGAGCACAATGAGTAGTTTCTTCAGGCATATGAGTGGCTGAATACACAAGGCACTCAGCATTGTTGAATGCTTGAATAGTGATAAAAAATGAGTAGCCTTTCGTTACATTTACTTGAGCCTTAGACGACAACATTCACCAAGGCCATAATGTTCTTTACTTCCAAAACAACTTTAGTTTGTTCTAGATTTGGTTATTGTAGCTTGTTGACTATTCTAGCATCTCGAAATTTGGGGGTCAACTTCCAAGTTTGATGTTCTGGGTTGTTTTAGTATGATTGAAGTGTCATGTTGAATCTATTAACTTAGAATCCATCAATATTCTAAGTTTACCTTTTACGTTTTGGTAGTTGCAATATGGATAGTGCTCCCCCCCAAAAGAAGCCGCCGTCGAAGAGAAAAACAAAGTGTGCATCGGGAGCCTCCAAAAAAAAAAATAATAAAAGACACCAAAAATATGTAGAAGCACAAAGAGGTGTTCTTGAGAACTTATTTTTCAAAAAAACTTCTGTTGTTGAAGAAGATACAAGCGAGGAGGACCAAGATGCAATTGAAGAAGACCAAGCTATTGAAGAAGATGCAATCGGAGAAGAAGAGCAAGATATTGAACAAGATGCAATTGAAGAAGGCGAAGTTGAGGTGAATGTCAAAGATGTTGAAGAACAAGTTGCGGCGAATGCGAACAATGTTGAAGAACAAGTTATGGACGAGGTGGAAGAGGGGACTGTAAACATTTATGATCCCGGGAATTGGGGTACCATTCTCAAAAATTTAGAGATCATATTGTAGAGAAAGGTCCACAAAGAGAAGATGTGAAGTTCAATTTTCCCAGAAGTGGTGGTAGGCGTTTTGCTCGTTCTTATTACACCCGCTTGTTGAGTAATGGGGAGACACAAGAGAGGAAATGGCTAGTTTATTCGATAGAAAAGGACGTGGTGTTTTGTTTTTGTTGTAGATTGTTCAAGGAACGAGACAACATTACTCAATTGGCTAATGAAGGATACAAAGATTGGGGAAATGTAGGTAGGTCACTCAAACTCCATGAAAGTAGTGATGTTCATGTGAAGTGCATGAGGAGTTGGATTGAATTGGAAAAAAGGTTTCGAACGAATACAACAATTGATCGTGGTTTACAAGAAAAAATGATCGAAGAGAGGGAGCGGTGGAGTGAAGTGTTAACAAGAATATTGTCGGTTGTGAAAACACTTGCAAGATGTAATTTGGCATTCCGCGGAAGTAGTGAGAAGATTGACGAAGAGAACAATGGTAATTTTTTGTGTTTTATTGAAATGATTGCCGAATTTGATCCAATAATGAGGTAGCACCTTCATCGCATTCGGGAGAAAGAAACAAGAAAGCACCATCTTAGCCACAAGATTCAAAATGAAATGATCCTTTTGTTGGCGGATGAAGTGAAAAGTGTGATTCTCAAGAAAATCAAGAAAGCAAAATACTATTCCATCATTCTTGATTGTACTCCGGATATTAGTCACCAAGAGCAAATGTCCCTTGTGATACGGTGTGTGGACGTCTCGACAACTTCATCTAAGGTGGAGGAATTCTTTATTGAGTTTATAAAGGTGGATGATACATCGGGAGAGGGACTTTTTGAGACTCTCGAAAGTATTTTGGCTAAACTTGAACTTGATGTTGATGATATAAGAGGGCAAGGATATGACAATGGGTCGAATATGAAGGGTAAAAATAAAGGTGTGCAAAGAAGATTGCTTGACATCAATCCTAGAGCATCTTACACTCCTTGTGGTTTTCATTCTCTTAACCTTACCCTTTGTGATATGGCTCATTGTAGTACTCCCGCTATTTCTTTCTTTGGGGTAATACAACGTATTTATACGTTGTTTTCATCTTCAGTCAAGAGATGGAGTATTTTTAAGGAAACGGTTAAAGGTCTTACGCTTAAATCATTGTCGCAAACTCGTTGGGAAAGCCACCTCGAAAGTGTGAGAGCTATAAGGTTTCAAGCTCCTCAAATAAGAGATGCCCTAATTAACTTGGCCGATAGTAGTGATGATCCTAAGGCAAAAAGTGAAGCCGAGTCTCTTGCAACCGAGCAAATGGAGAATTTTGAGTTCTTGCTTGGAATGGTTATATGGCACAAGTTGTTGTCTCGAGTCAATGCGGTGAGTAAAACTTTGCAAACCGAGGACATGCACCTTGAGGATGCATTGACTCAATTGAAAGAAATTCTCTCTTTTTTTCAAATGTATAGGGAAACGGGATATGAGGAGGCCTTGATTGAAGCTAATGTTCTTGCTATTGAGATGAGTATTGAACCAAAATTTCCTAATAAGCGTCCTCATGTTAGAAAGAAGCAATATGGTGAAAGCACTAGCAAAAATGTGATCATGTCACGCGAAGAATCATTTAGAGTTTGTTACTTCATAGATGTGATGGATAACGCTTTGGCTTCATTTCGAAGTAGATTTGAGCAATTTGAAATGTACAAAAAAACTTTTGGGTTCTTGTTTGATATGAGGAAGTCAAAGGTATTGAGTGACGAGTGTTTGAAGTCATCTTGCTATAATTTGGAAATGTATCTAAAAAAAGATATGGTTTCAGATATAGACGGAGGAGACTTGTTTGTGGAATTAAAACAGTTGAGGGAGATGTTACCACAAAGAGAAATGAAGACAATCGAAATGTTGAACTATTTGAAGGAGATGGATGGTTGTTATCCGAATGTATTGATTGCTTATAGGATATTACTCACTATACCCGTGACCGTTGCTTCTGCAGAAAGAAGCTTCTCCAAGTTGAAGTTGATCAAGTCGTACCTTCGGTCTACCATGTTGCAAGATAGATTGAGCGGGCTAGCTATGCTATCTATTGAGCGTAGTTTGGTGCAAGAGCTTGATTATAAGAAATTAATTGGTGAATTTGCTTCTAAGAAAGCAAGCAGAGTACTATTAAAGAAGTGAAGATATTGTATTTTTCTTGGAGTTTGATATATTACCATGTTTACAGCATTATTAAAGAACTCCATTGTTTTGAACTTTTGTAGAATGAAGCAAATCAACTATGTTTGGAAATGAAAATATATTTATTAGACTTTTCTCTTTGTTTCCTAGCCTATGCGAAGCGAATACTAATATATTTATTAATTTTTTGTTTAACTTTTTCTATTAATATCTAATTTACAGGAAACAATAAGGACATCCAGATTTGTGACAGAGGCGTTTCATATATTCAAGGTGAGCAACAATACATGTATACTTTTTTTATTTTTTTTCTAATGCATGAATCAAATTTTTTTTTTTTTTGGGTATATGTGGGGCCCTTTTTTTAGAGTTCGCTTAAGGCCCCTAAAATCCTAGGACCGCCCCTGCGCATGGTAAAAACTGGATAGATTCGATCTATGGTCATTGGTGGCCTCCTAGATCTACTAAATTCATCGAGTTGTTCCAAAGAATCAAAATGGCCGGTTATTAATAGAATCCCTTGTCGACTCTCTGTGAAATACTTGTTTGGCCGAGGACTTCCAAATACATCGTAAGCTAAACCTGTACTCACGAATAACCAACCTGCAATGAATCGGGAAGGTATAGTAATGCTATGAATGACCCAGTATCGAATATTGGTAATAATATCAGCAAAAGAACGTTTTCCCGTGCTTCCAGACAATGTCTAGGCGTCGAACCCAGTGTCTTCAACCTAGCCACAATTTCGTCCTCCATTGGTTAGATGAGTTAATTCTGTTAAATCAATTGATATTCAATTCTACATAATTCTATTTTTCCCATTACTGCTGACCAGTGACTAGTTAGTTATAATGTGCAACATACGCAAGAGGCTAGTCTGGTTGAGATATAATTTTTCGGTGATTGCTTCTAAATAGATGATTAATATAACTTAAATTTAGAAATGTATGGTTGAGATTTGGAAGTCGGTTGTTTAATACAAAACACATAAGCCCCCACTCTACTTATAAAAGTAGTCTACTTATAAATAGAGATTTTTGGCTCTGTCTCCAACAATATTGTACGTTCACATGAAAATGAGATATGGTGGGAAGTGCATTATATTTTTTGGAGAAGAAGTTTCTTACTCATGGGAATGCATTTGAGAATGAATCTCATCTGCTACTTTCTCCGTCTTGATTAATTGCTCTCCGTCAGGTTTACTCAAAAGCTTGAGAAGAGTGCCACAAAAAGGTCAAAAGGAAGGATAGGGTTGTTGTAGACATTTGGGATGCCATGTAACTTATGAGGTCTTGCATTAGGACTTGTATGTGTCATAACTATGTTAGTCATGGTTGATGGCAAGGCCGTCTTGTCATGCTGACTATTAGGCATATGTATCTATAATGTGATTATATCATTCTAATAAATTCATTTACATTCTCATCAAAAATAAATTCATTTACTTTCCAAAAAAAAAAAAAAAGAAAAAGAAAAACTCTAGTTGAAATTATTCGATTCCCAAACAGTTAAATGAATGAATATTCAGCTTTTATTGGAAACTTCTATGCATTTGATCACTTGATGCGTTATTCATATTCTAGTTCATGGGATTGGCGGCATGTGAGCATGAAGATATTGTGGAATTTATTATTTTCATACATCCTAAAGTAGTATCTAATTCACTATATTTATGATTGAAGTTCAGCATTTGAAACAACTGGAGCACCATGTTTGGGTTTTGAATAACTGCAATTATATGTTTCCTTTTCCTTATTAACGATCACAATCTTGTCCAAAATTCTACATAATCTGGAGTAGGTCAATTTTTTTGTTTTTTCTGCTTTTGGTTTATTTATTTATTTTTAAATTTTGATTCTGCAAAGATTTAAAAATTTCCCATTAATCACAGTTTTGTGTAGGCTTCAACTATTAAGTGTAATACATTATGGTTTTTATTTAATTGGCTGGAGTCCTTTAGGACTATCTATTCTGCTAAATAAATAAAAGTCCCATTATTTTTGTATATGTTGATGTTCATGTATTTTCTGTTGGTGACAGGGAGGAGATCCTTCACAAAAACGAAATGAACTTTTAGAGGTCATCTTTCTCACCAGTATTTTATTTACTTTCTGCTAGTGACTTCAGTTGAAATTAATTTATAGATCTTTTCCTATATTTGGTGTTTTCCTTTTAAAAGGTTGCAACATCATCATTTTCTAGTTTGGCAAGGCTTCCATGGGGATCAAGATCCTCGATTGGCATCACCAGCAGCACATATTCCTCTATACATCCACCACCTCTGCGGATTTATGAATTTGGTATGTTTATTATCCAACTTTTGGCATCTTCATTACAATGTGATCTTAGTATGACTCAATATCAAACAAGTTCCCATATGTAGTTTACACTCTTCGCTGGTTACATTTTCATCTATTGATATGGTATGAAATGTTGGAAATCGATTCCATCATATTGTACTCATCAAGACGTACAAAATGATGTACTCATATGTCCAAAACCGATTTCAAATGAATGAAATATTCGCCTCCAAAGTTAGCTTGTTGAAATGAAGAATTGAACTTTTGCTTGATATGTGACATCTAAACTTAGTCCCATATCGGTAAGGAGCAAAAAGCAAATGAAGATATAAGTTAAAAACTGAGCCAAAGGGTTGTGCCCTTAGGGGTACGAATATTTTCTCCGGAGGGAGAACACACCCAACTTGGGCGTCGGTGTGGAACACACGCGCGCGCCGGGCCGGGCCGGGCCGGGCCGGGCCGGACACGGGCCTGGGCTTTGGCTTTGGCTTTGGCTTTGGCTTTCAGTAAACTTATTTTTTTTTGCAGAAATCCAGCTCTGTTTTGAGCTGGATACGGGCAGTTGCAACAGTTTTTGTCTGAACAGTTGCAACAACTGTTGCAGCAACTGCCGTTAGTTCTGATCTGATACGGGCAGTTGCAACTGTCGTGACAGTTGTGTCTGAACAGTTGCAGTAACTGCCACAGGATTAGGCCTATAAATAGGATAGGATTCTGATCAAATCTATATCCCATTTCATAGTTCCCTATCTCCTGTATCGACATAGCATATCACATACACTGCCATCATATCTGATCTCGCCCGAGCCTCCATTATTCTAGTGTATGTTAATGGAGTTCTGATTGTTGTATCTTGGGAGACGACTGCCATAATAACCTGTGTACACCGTTGCAGAGGCAGAAATTAACGTCTTAAGGACATTGCTTCGACAAGCCTCAGTCTGTATTTATTCTTTCTTCACCATACTCAAGGTCGGAATTGAAGATAACATATCTTCTTTCTGTGCTTTGTGTACAGTGATATACACTGTTTACGAAACAGTTCCTTTAATTCACAATTATCAAGGTTCGAATTGAAGATTCAGTATCTTCCTTTTGTTCTTTGCTGGTAGTGAATTATACTGTTTTCAGAACAGTATAAGTACAATTAAATTTGAGTAGAAATTTAATTTGTTGTTTTTAATTTTACATTAAAAATTAATTTTGTCTACATAAGTTGTAACAACTTAAGACGTTAAATTTATTCTTTTCTTTTTCTTCTGTAGACAATAATATGACTACCAAACCAGAACCCCCGAAAATGGTTAATAGTTTGCACAACAAGCCCGAGAATTTCAAAGGGGCTGACTTCAAGACTTGGCAGAGCAAAATGTTCTTCTATCTTACAACCCTCGGGTTGGATAGGTTCCTCGAGGAGGAAGAACCTAAGCCCGCTGAGGGGCAGACTCCTGAAACTCACAAGGAGACATTTGCAGCAGTGGATGCGTGGAGGCATTCGGACTTTCTTTGCCGGAACTACATCCTTAACTATTTGGATGAAGTTCTGTACAAGATATATTGTCCAATCACTATTGCAAAAACTTTGTGGACCGCTCTGGCCTACAAATACAAGACTGAGAATGCCAGCTTGAAGAAATTTATCGTGGATAAATTTATGGACTACAAAATGGTGGACTCTAAGTCCGTTACTGTCCAGATGCAGGAGCTTCAAATCATTATTCACGAGATGGAAGCCGAAGGCCATAAGGTTGGCGAATCCTTTCTAGTGGAAGCAATCATTGGAAAGTTGCCACCATCATGGAAAGACTTCAGGTATTACCTCAAGCACAAAAAGAAGGAAATATCCTTAGAAGATCTTGTTGTCAGGTTGAAGATTGAAGCAGACAACCGAGGTACAATAAGGTTCAAAAGCGAGGAGGCTAAAGTACATGTTGTGGAAAGTTCCAACAAGCGGAAGGGCAACTCCAACAACAAGAAACATTCCCAGAAGAGGAAAGCTTCAGATCAAGGATTCAAAGACAAGAAGCCCAACAAGAAGTTCAATGAAAATTGTTGGATTTGTGGGAAGCCTGGTCACTCTGCTAGAGACTGCCGCTTCAAGAAATCTGGCGGCACTTTAGAACCCAAATGTCACTGAGAACATCACTTCAAGCATCGATTACCTGAACTTGTCTGCTGTTGTTTCTGAATGTAACCTTGTCCAACATCCCGGGCAATGGTGGGTGGACACAGGTGCTACTCGGCACATATGTTTTGATAAGTCACTGTTCTCGACTTATCAGAAACTGGACCACGAAGAAAAACTCTATATGGGCAACTCTGCTGTGTCGATGGTCGAAGGCTGTGGACAAGTCATCCTGAAGTTCACGTCTGGAAAGAACGTCACGCTGAACGACGTGCTTCATGTGCCAGACATCCGCAAGAACCTTATCTCTGGATCCGTGCTCTCCAAGAAAGGCTTCAAGATTGTAATTGAGTCAGACAAGTTGGTGCTGACCAAGACTGGGGTTTATGTTGGGAGGGGATATCTGTGTGATGGATTGTTCAAAGCAAATGTAGCCGTAATTGGCAATAACCCAATGTACTCTAAATCTATGATGAATAAAAATTCAGTTTCTTATTTGCTTGAGTCTGAAACAATTTTATGGCACGATAGATTAGGGCACATAAATTTTCGAAAGATGAAAAAACTTGCAAATTTAGGTTTGATTCCAAACTTTAAATTTGACAAAACTCACACATGTGAGATTTGTGTGGAAGGAAAAATGGTCAAGAAACCATTCAACACAGTAGACAGGTGTACTGAGCCGTTATGCCTAATCCATACTGATCTATGTGATTTTAAATCATTACCCACGAGAGGTGGGAAAAAGTATTTTATCACATTTATCGATGATTGCACTCGATATTGCTATGTCTATTTACTAAATAGTAAAGACGAAGCAATTGCAGCATTTACGAAATACAAGGCTGAAGTAGAGAATCAGCTTAACAAAAGGATCAAAATACTGAGGTCTGATCGAGGTGGAGAATATGAGTCTCCATTCGCACAACTGTGTGAAGAGTATGGAATTATCCACCAAACAACTGCCCCATACTCACCTCAGCAAAATGGAATTGCTGAAAGAAAGAACAGAACGTTAAAAGATATGATTAATGTCTTGCTTATAACTTCTGGACTACCTACCAACTTGTGGGGGGGAGCTTTATATATGTCAAATCACATATTAAATAGAGTTCCACATAAGAAAGCTGATTCCATTCCATATGAATTATGAAAAGGACATATGCCTAATTACAAATACCTCAAAGTGTGGGGGTGTTTGGCTAAGGTCTCGGTTCCTCTTCCTAAGAGAACCAAACTTGGACCAAAAACGGTAGATTGCTATTTTCTAGGCCATACCGAAAATAGTAGTGCATACAGATTCTTAGTGTTCAAGTCTGAAGTACGTGACATCAGTGTAAACACTATCATTGAGTCAAGAGATGCCATATTTTTTGAAGATGTGTTTCCACACAAAAGAAATAATGGAAACCCTGATCTCAAAAGAACAAGTGATGTGTTAACTGAGAAACAGGATGAAACTCATCGTGACAATGGTGAATCTGAACCAAGAAGAAGTGTAAGACCTAAAACATCTAAGTCTTTCGGTCCAGATCATCTAACATACATGTTAGAGGCTGAACCTCAGACTTATAAAGAGGCAGTCTCATCTTCAGAGTCTCCCTATTGGAAAGAAGCTATCAATAGTGAGATTGAATCAATTCTAAGTAATCACACCTGGAAATTGGTTGACCTTCCACCAGGTCATAAACCAATTGGATGTAAATGGATCTTCAAACAGAAGATGAAACCAGATGGTTCCATTGACAAATACAAAGCTAGATTAGTAGCTAAAGGGTATCGCCAGAAGGAGGGCTTAGACTTCTTTGATACTTATTCACCGGTTACACGGATAACCTCTATAAGAATGCTGATAGCAATAGCTTCTATCTATAATCTTGAAATTCATCAAATGGATATCAAAACGGCATTTTTAAATGGGGATCTCGAAGAAGAGATCTACATGGAGCAACCAGAAGGGTTTGTCTCAAAGGGAGCAGAAAATAAAGTATGTAGACTTGTTAAATCCCTATATGGACTTAAACAAGCTCCGAAACAATGGCATGAAAAGTTCGACGATGTCATGATAAAAAATGGTTTTCGAATTAATGAATGTGATAAATGTGTTTATTACAAACAAATGGGACAATCTTGCGTGATTGTTTGCCTATATGTGGATGATATGCTAATCTTTGGTCCTAACCTGGAAGTCATCAAGACTGTAAAGAAAATGCTAATCAACCACTTTGACATGAAAGACTTAGGTGTGGCAGATGTTATTTTGGGTATCAAAATAATAAGAACACCTAGTGGCATTGAATTATCTCAATCACATTATGTGGAAAAAGTGCTTGACAGATTCAAGGAACATGGGATTAAAGGAGTATCAAACCCTTACTCACCATCTATAGTTTTGCACAAAAATACTGGTGAAAGTATAATGCAACTGGAGTATTCTCGTGTAATAGGCAGTTTAATGTATATCATGAACTGCACGAGACCAGACATTGCTTATGCAGTGAGTAAACTAAGCAGATAAACCAGTAACCCAGGAAAAAGTCACTGGACATCATTACTAAGAGTACTTGGGTATTTAAAGAATACTACAAACTTTTCACTGCATTATGGTAGATATCCTGCCGTTCTTGAAGGATACAGTGATGCAAATTGGATATCTGATTCGGAAGAATCAAAATCCACAAGTGGTTATATCTTTACCCTAGCAGGAGCTGCTGTATCATGGAAATCTTCCAAACAAACGTGTATTGCACGATCCACAATGGAATCCGAGTTCATTGCTTTAGATAAAGCAGGTGAAGAAGCAGAATGGCTTCGGCACTTTTTAGAAGATATTCCTTTTTGGCCTAAACCAATGACGGCCATTTGTATCCATTGCGATAATCAAGCTGCGCTAAGTAGAGCGCACAATTCTGTATATAATGGCAAATCACGACATATTCGTAGACGCCATAATACTGTTCGACAGTTACTCTCCAATGGAATTATTTCCATTGATTTTGTGAGGTCACAGGATAACTTAGCGGATCCATTTACTAAGGGTTTATCCAGAGAGAAAATTAACTGTGCATCGAGGGGAATGGGGTTAAAAGCCTAAAACAATACGAGTTACCTTATACGGAAACCTAACCTGGCGACTGGAGATCCCACGGACCAAGTTCAATAGGACAACCAGTTATGAGTAACTCAAACAGTAATGCATTTGGACTCAGGTCCATCTCATTCCTAGGGTGCGAAATAAATGCATGCCTACAGAAGTGTTAAAAGGATAAGCTATGCTTTTAATGACGTCCATATCTTGAAAATCACAAGTGGAGTATTGTAGGGTACTCTTTATGGATGCGGTCACCTATGTAAGTGTGAGCTGGGTCGGCTCTATGAGAACTTTGAAAGGCTGGAGTTCTCTAAAAACACTCGTAGAACTGAGATTTGTTCAGGACCAAAATGAACACAATCGAGAGATTGGATGTGAAGAACACAATGTTGTGTAGAGTTTATTGCTTGGGTATACACTAACGGCTGACGGTTCAAGATGAAATATTTCACCGATTAGCCAAGTATGTTCGATAAACTTTAACTAGGGAAGGTTCAAAGTGAAATATCTACCTATCCACGATGCGACACTGTTTCAAATTGCACACTGTGATATGCACCTGTTGTAAGGTGAGAGACGAAAATTTTCATTCATGTGGGGGATTGTTGGAAATCGATTCCATCATATTGTACTCATCAAGACGTACAAAATGATGTACTCATATGTCCAAAACCGATTTCAAATGAATGAAATATTCGCCTCAAAAGTTAGCTTGTTGAAATGAAGAATTGAACTTGTGCTTGATATGTGACATCTAAACTTAGTCCCATATCGGTAAGGAGCAAAAAGCAAATGAAGATATAAGTTAAAAACTGAGCCAAAGGGTTGTGCCCTTAGGGGTACGAATATTTCTCCGGAGGGAGAACACACCCAACTTGGGCGTCGGTGTGGAACACACGCGCGCGCCCGCCCGGCCGGGCCGGGCCGGACCAGACCGGACACGGGCCTGGGCTTTGGCTTTGGCTTTGGCTTTGGCTTTCAGTAAACTTATTTTTTTTTGCAGAAATCCAGCTCTGTTTTGAGCTGGATACGGGCAGTTGCAACAGTTTTTGTCTGAACAGTTGCAACAACTGTTGCAGCAACTGCCGTTAGTTCTGATCTGATACGGGCAGTTGCAACTGTCGTGACAGTTGTGTCTGAACAGTTGCAGTAACTGCCACAGGATTAGGCCTATAAATAGGATAGGATTCTGATCAAATCTATATCCCATTTCATAGTTCCCTATCTCCTGTATCGACATAGCATATCACATACACTGCCATCATATCTGATCTCGCCCGAGCCTCCATTATTCTAGTGTATGTTAATGGAGTTCTGATTGTTGTATCTTGGGAGACGACTGCCATAATAACCTGTGTACACCGTTGCAGAGGCAGAAATTAACGTCTTAAGGACATTGCTTCGACAAGCCTCAGTCTGTATTTATTCTTTCTTCACCATACTCAAGGTCGGAATTGAAGATAACATATCTTCTTTCTGTGCTTTGTGTACAGTGATATACACTGTTTACGAAACAGTTCCTTTAATTCACAATTATCAAGGTTCGAATTGAAGATTCAGTATCTTCCTTTTGTTCTTTGCTGGTAGTGAATTATACTGTTTTCAGAACAGTATAAGTACAATTAAATTTGAGTAGAAATTTAATTTGTTGTTTTTAATTTTACATTAAAAATTAATTTTGTCTACATAAGTTGTAACAACTTAAGACGTTAAATTTATTCTTTTCTTTTTCTTCTGTAGACAATAATATGACTACCAAACCAGAACCCCCGAAAATGGTTAATAGTTTGCACAACAAGCCCGAGAATTTCAAAGGGGCTGACTTCAAGACTTGGCAGAGCAAAATGTTCTTCTATCTTACAACCCTCGGGTTGGATAGGTTCCTCGAGGAGGAAGAACCTAAGCCCGCTGAGGGGCAGACTCCTGAAACTCACAAGGAGACATTTGCAGCAGTGGATGCGTGGAGGCATTCGGACTTTCTTTGCCGGAACTACATCCTTAACTATTTGGATGAAGTTCTGTACAAGATATATTGTCCAATCACTATTGCAAAAACTTTGTGGACCGCTCTGGCCTACAAATACAAGACTGAGAATGCCAGCTTGAAGAAATTTATCGTGGATAAATTTATGGACTACAAAATGGTGGACTCTAAGTCCGTTACTGTCCAGATGCAGGAGCTTCAAATCATTATTCACGAGATGGAAGCCGAAGGCCATAAGGTTGGCGAATCCTTTCTAGTGGAAGCAATCATTGGAAAGTTGCCACCATCATGGAAAGACTTCAGGTATTACCTCAAGCACAAAAAGAAGGAAATATCCTTAGAAGATCTTGTTGTCAGGTTGAAGATTGAAGCAGACAACCGAGGTACAATAAGGTTCAAAAGCGAGGAGGCTAAAGTACATGTTGTGGAAAGTTCCAACAAGCGGAAGGGCAACTCCAACAACAAGAAACATTCCCAGAAGAGGAAAGCTTCAGATCAAGGATTCAAAGACAAGAAGCCCAACAAGAAGTTCAATGAAAATTGTTGGATTTGTGGGAAGCCTGGTCACTCTGCTAGAGACTGCCGCTTCAAGAAATCTGGCGGCACTTTAGAACCCAAATGTCACTGAGAACATCACTTCAAGCATCGATTACCTGAACTTGTCTGCTGTTGTTTCTGAATGTAACCTTGTCCAACATCCCGGGCAATGGTGGGTGGACACAGGTGCTACTCGGCACATATGTTTTGATAAGTCACTGTTCTCGACTTATCAGAAACTGGACCACGAAGAAAAACTCTATATGGGCAACTCTGCTGTGTCGATGGTCGAAGGCTGTGGACAAGTCATCCTGAAGTTCACGTCTGGAAAGAACGTCACGCTGAACGACGTGCTTCATGTGCCAGACATCCGCAAGAACCTTATCTCTGGATCCGTGCTCTCCAAGAAAGGCTTCAAGATTGTAATTGAGTCAGACAAGTTGGTGCTGACCAAGGCTGGGGTTTATGTTGGGAGGGGATATCTGTGTGATGGATTGTTCAAAGCAAATGTAGCCGTAATTGGCAATAACCCAATGTACTCTAAATCTATGATGAATAAAAATTCAGTTTCTTATTTGCTTGAGTCTGAAACAATTTTATGGCACGATAGATTAGGGCACATAAATTTTCGAAAGATGAAAAAACTTGCAAATTTAGGTTTGATTCCAAACTTTAAATTTGACAAAACTCACACATGTGAGATTTGTGTGGAAGGAAAAATGGTCAAGAAACCATTCAACACAGTAGACAGGTGTACTGAGCCGTTATGCCTAATCCATACTGATCTATGTGATTTTAAATCATTACCCACGAGAGGTGGGAAAAAGTATTTTATCACATTTATCGATGATTGCACTCGATATTGCTATGTCTATTTACTAAATAGTAAAGACGAAGCAATTGCAGCATTTACGAAATACAAGGCTGAAGTAGAGAATCAGCTTAACAAAAGGATCAAAATACTGAGGTCTGATCGAGGTGGAGAATATGAGTCTCCATTCGCACAACTGTGTGAAGAGTATGGAATTATCCACCAAACAACTGCTCCATACTCACCTCAGCAAAATGGAATTGCTGAAAGAAAGAACAGAACGTTAAAAGATATGATTAATGTCTTGCTTATAACTTCTGGACTACCTACCAACTTGTGGGGGGGAGCTTTATATATGTCAAATCACATATTAAATAGAGTTCCACATAAGAAAGCTGATTCCATTCCATATGAATTATGAAAAGGACATATGCCTAATTACAAATACCTCAAAGTGTGGGGGTGTTTGGCTAAGGTCTCGGTTCCTCTTCCTAAGAGAACCAAACTTGGACCAAAAACGGTAGATTGCTATTTTCTAGGCCATGCCGAAAATAGTAGTGCATACAGATTCTTAGTGTTCAAGTCTGAAGTACGTGACATCAGTGTAAACACTATCATTGAGTCAAGAGATGCCATATTTTTTGAAGATGTGTTTCCACACAAAAGAAATAATGGAAACCCTGATCTCAAAAGAACAAGTGATGTGTTAACTGAGAAACAGGATGAAACTCATCGTGACAATGGTGAATCTGAACCAAGAAGAAGTGTAAGACCTAAAACATCTAAGTCTTTCGGTCCAGATCATCTAACATACATGTTAGAGGCTGAACCTCAGACTTATAAAGAGGCAGTCTCATCTTCAGAGTCTCCCTATTGGAAAGAAGCTATCAATAGTGAGATTGAATCAATTCTAAGTAATCACACCTGGAAATTGGTTGACCTTCCACCAGGTCATAAACCAATTGGATGTAAATGGATCTTCAAACAGAAGATGAAACCAGATGGTTCCATTGACAAATACAAAGCTAGATTAGTAGCTAAAGGGTATCGCCAGAAGGAGGGCTTAGACTTCTTTGATACTTATTCACCGGTTACACGGATAACCTCTATAAGAATGCTGATAGCAATAGCTTCTATCTATAATCTTGAAATTCATCAAATGGATATCAAAACGGCATTTTTAAATGGGGATCTCGAAGAAGAGATCTACATGGAGCAACCAGAAGGGTTTGTCTCAAAGGGAGCAGAAAATAAAGTATGTAGACTTGTTAAATCCCTATATGGACTTAAACAAGCTCCGAAACAATGGCATGAAAAGTTCGACGATGTCATGATAAAAAATGGTTTTCGAATTAATGAATGTGATAAATGTGTTTATTACAAACAAATGGGACAATCTTGCGTGATTGTTTGCCTATATGTGGATGATATGCTAATCTTTGGTCCTAACCTGGAAGTCATCAAGACTGTAAAGAAAATGCTAATCAACCACTTTGACATGAAAGACTTAGGTGTGGCAGATGTTATTTTGGGTATCAAAATAATAAGAACACCTAGTGGCATTGAATTATCTCAATCACATTATGTGGAAAAAGTGCTTGACAGATTCAAGGAACATGGGATTAAAGGAGTATCAAACCCTTACTCACCATCTATAGTTTTGCACAAAAATACTGGTGAAAGTATAATGCAACTGGAGTATTCTCGTGTAATAGGCAGTTTAATGTATATCATGAACTGCACGAGACCAGACATTGCTTATGCAGTGAGTAAACTAAGCAGATAAACCAGTAACCCAGGAAAAAGTCACTGGACATCATTACTAAGAGTACTTGGGTATTTAAAGAATACTACAAACTTTTCACTGCATTATGGTAGATATCCTGCCGTTCTTGAAGGATACAGTGATGCAAATTGGATATCTGATTCGGAAGAATCAAAATCCACAAGTGGTTATATCTTTACCCTAGCAGGAGCTGCTGTATCATGGAAATCTTCCAAACAAACGTGTATTGCACGATCCACAATGGAATCCGAGTTCATTGCTTTAGATAAAGCAGGTGAAGAAGCAGAATGGCTTCGGCACTTTTTAGAAGATATTCCTTTTTGGCCTAAACCAATGACGGCCATTTGTATCCATTGCGATAATCAAGCTGCGCTAAGTAGAGCGCACAATTCTGTATATAATGGCAAATCACGACATATTCGTAGACGCCATAATACTGTTCGACAGTTACTCTCCAATGGAATTATTTCCATTGATTTTGTGAGGTCACAGGATAACTTAGCGGATCCATTTACTAAGGGTTTATCCAGAGAGAAAATTAACTGTGCATCGAGGGGAATGGGGTTAAAAGCCTAAAACAATACGAGTTACCTTATACGGAAACCTAACCTGGTGACTGGAGATCCCACGGACCAAGTTCAATAGGACAACCAGTTATGAGTAACTCAAACAGTAATGCATTTGGACTCAGGTCCATCTCATTCCTAGGGTGCGAAATAAATGCATGCCTACAGAAGTGTTAAAAGGATAAGCTATGCTTTTAATGACGTCCATATCTTGAAAATCACAAGTGGAGTATTGTAGGGTACTCTTTATGGATGCGGTCACCTATGTAAGTGTGAGCTGGGTCGGCTCTATGAGAACTTTGAAAGGCTGGAGTTCTCTAAAAACACTCGTAGAACTGAGATTTGTTCAGGACCAAAATGAACACAATCGAGAGATTGGATGTGAAGAACACAATGTTGTGTAGAGTTTATTGCTTGGGTATACACTAACGGCTGACGGTTCAAGATGAAATATTTCACCGATTAGCCAAGTATGTTCGATAAACTTTAACTAGGGAAGGTTCAAAGTGAAATATCTACCTATCCACGATGCGACACTGTTTCAAATTGCACACTGTGATATGCACCTGTTGTAAGGTGAGAGACGAAAATTTTCATTCATGTGGGGGATTGTTGGAAATCGATTCCATCATATTGTACTCATCAAGACGTACAAAATGATGTACTCATATGTCCAAAACCGATTTCAAATGAATGAAATATTCGCCTCAAAAGTTAGCTTGTTGAAATGAAGAATTGAACTTGTGCTTGATATGTGACATCTAAACTTAGTCCCATATCGGTAAGGAGCAAAAAGCAAATGAAGATATAAGTTAAAAACTGAGCCAAAGGGTTGTGCCCTTAGGGGTACGAATATTTTCTCCGGAGGGAGAACACACCCAACTTGGGCGTCGGTGTGGAACACACGCGCGCGCCCGCCCGGCCCGGCCGGGCCGGGCCGGACCGGACCGGACCCGGACCGGGACACGGGCTCGGGCTCGGGCCTGGGCCTTGGCTTTGGCTTTCAGTAAACTTATTTTTTTTTTGCCTCCAAAGTTAGCTTGTTGAAATGAAGAATTGAACTTTTGCTTGATATGTGACATCTAAACTTAGTCCCATATCGGTAAGGAGCAAAAAGCAAATGAAGATATAAGTTAAAAACTGAGCCAAAGGGTTGTGCCCTTAGGGGTACGAATATTTTCTCCGGAGGGAGAACACACCCAACTTGGGCGTCGGTGTGGAACACAGCGCGCGCCCGCCCGGCCCGCCCTGGCCTGGCCGGACCGGACCGGACCCGGACCCGGACCCGGACACGGGCTCGGGCTCGGGCCTGGGCCTGGGCCTTGGCTTTGGCTTTCAGTAAACTTATTTTTTTTTTGCAGAAATCCAGCTCTGTTTTGAGCTGGATACGGGCAGTTGCAACAGTTTTTGTCTGAACAGTTGCAACAACTGTTGCAACAACTGTTGCAGCAACTGCCATCAGTTTTGATCTGATACGGGCAGTTGCAACTGTCGTGACAGTTGTGTCTGAACAGTTGCAGCAACTGCCAGTAACTGCCACAGGATTAGGCCTATAAATAGGATAGGATTCTGATCAAATCTATATCCCATTTCATAGTTCCCTATCTCCTGTATCGACATAGCATATCACATACACTGCCATCATATCTGATCTCCCCCGAGCCTCCATTATTCTAGTGTAAGTTAATGGAGTTCTGACTGTTGTATCTTGGGAGACGACTGCCATAATAACCTGTGTACACCGTTGCAGAGGCAGAAATTAACGTCTTAAGGACATTGCTTCGACAAGCCTCAGTCTGTATTTATTCTTTCTTCACCATACTCAAGGTCGGAATTGAAGATAACATATCTTCTTTCTGTGCTTTGTGTACAGTGATATACACTGTTTACGAAACAGTTCCTTTAATTCACAATTATCAAGGTTCGAATTGAAGATTCAGTATCTTCCTTTTGTTCTTTGCTGGTAGTGAATTATACTGTTTTCAGAACAGTATAAGTACAATTAAATTTGAGTAGAAATTTAATTTGTTGTTTTTAATTTTACATTAAAAATTAATTTTGTCTATATAAGTTGTAACATGAAATTATATAATACGTTTTTTTTTTTTTTTTGCTCAAGCATTATCTTAGTAGTAGCTTTTGTCCACCTGGATTTCATTTTGTCGGTCACTTCTTTTCTTATATCTCGTAATACCTCCAGATACTGTTATGTCCTGTGTCTATCTCTTTTCTTTTTGGGTTCATTTTCTTTAAATCTCCTTAGCAATACATATGAAGTATGAACGATCAAATTCAAAGTCTCATATTTTATTCAGAACTGTTCTGTCCTGAACAGTTCTTTTAAGGGTAATCGGCGAAAAACACCAATGTTCTATGAGACAAGCCTTTAACCCCCTCAACTATCGGTCAAAGCGATAAACCCCCCCAACTATGAATTGCAGTTAAAAACCCGTATGGAAACAATATGAAATGTCCAAATTGCCCTTATTTTTCACTGTTTCTCTTTCTTCTCAAAAACCGAAAAAAGCCTGAAAAACCCCCAAAAAATCCAAGAATTTTCACACAAATCAAAATCAAAATCCATCAAACCATCATCAAAATCAAAATCAAATCAAATCAAATCAAAATCAAAATCAAAATCAAAATCAAATCAAACCAATACCAAAATACCAATCAAACCAAAACAAAAATCACTGTTTCTCTTCTCTCTCGCTCAAAATCCAAATCAAAATCAAAATCAAAATCTATCAATCATTATCATCTTCTTATTAAACCCATCAAACCATCTTATTAAACCCATCAAACCCATAAGGTTTTGATTTTGATCTTGATTTTGATTTTTGATTTTGATGAAGTCGAAGATGATGATGGTGGTGGAGGTCGGGGTTGATGGTGGTAAGGACGATGGTGGTGGTCGGTGGTGGTGACGACGATGATGGTGGAGATTGGTGGGGTGATGACGATGGTGGTTGAGGTCGTCGGTGGTGGTAATGACGATGGTGGTGGAGGTCGGTGGTGGTGATGGTGGTGGTGGTCGGGGGTGTCGGGGCTGATGATGGTGGGAGAGAGAGGTGTGGAGATCGAGCTATTAATTTTTTTGGGGGGGGGGAAGATAGTGATTTTTTTTTTGTGTTTTAAAATATTGTGTTATCAGGGCAATTTAGACATTTCACTTAGGTTTTTAGAGTTTCTGTACGGGCTTTGACTGCAATTCGTAGTTGGGGGGTTTATCAGTTTGACCAATACTTTAGGGGGTTAAAAGGCTTTTGCCTCATAGATCAGGGGTGTTGATGTAAACTTAACCGTAGGTAGAAAATTTTCCAAGAATATTAAAAGATTAAGTTTACCAACAAGTAATGCCGATTAGTGAGAGATTAAAACTATTAATTAGTTTAATGAATTTTCAAGAGATGAAATAAGTTTAACAAACCCAATTAAAGTTCAAGCCTAACAATCAACAAATATACCTAAGTATGATTAGCAAGTAAGATATGCAATAATAATTTGTACACTGATTGACAAGTAGAAACACACTCTTAATATTTGTGGAAGACAAAAAATTAAGATAATAATTTAGAGATGATAAAGCAGTATCACAAATATTTGAGAAGTGGAAAGAAGTTACCGGGAGTTTAATGAACGTGTTGCCGCCACAGATGGAGAGGAAGAAGCAGCTGGATCTGAATCTTGCTCAACACCAAACAGCAGGTAAAGACCCACTCTAAACAAAATCAGATCTGTCGTTGTTGTGTGCTAAGAAGGAGGGGGAGGTTGAGGTCGGGGCTACTGCTTGTGGAGTTGGTGCACCGGTGGCTTACGGCAGCGCTAGCGACGGCGGCGGCAATGTGGTGTTGGTGTCAGGTCGGAGAGGAGGGGTTTCAGGGTGTGGAGTTGGGTTTAGGTGAAGGAGTAGCAGTTGGGATGGCTGTGGAGCTTTGGGATCAGTGGTGTTGTGGGTGGTTGTTGATGTTGGTCGGAGAGGTGTTGAGATGGAGGAGCAGGTTGACGACGATGGGTTGACGATGAGGTTGGGTTGACGACGGCAGGTGTGAGGGTGGTTGCTTGGGTAGTGGGTTGCGGGAAGGGAAAGAAAGAGGAAGAAGAAGAAGAGAAGAGGGGTGGCGGCTAGAGAGAGATGGTTTTAGGGTTAGGGTTTAAAATAAAATTGCAGATTTGGGGATGTAGTTAGAGCTTCTCACAAATCCTAAAAATTTTTTTAGGATTTCTCACAAATCCTAATGTTATCTCAATGTCTCACACAAAAAGATGAATGAAGAGTAGAACTAAATCACAATAGTTTTTTAATCAATCACAAATATTTTTTTTATAATTAATCTAGAGGCCTATATATAGGCTCAAAACAAATCTCAATACAAATCTCCAAAATATCTTAATGCATAAAATAATGGGTGCAAATCGCAAAACTACTATATATGGCTAAATTAGCCAAAAACAAATATGAATGTTGAAATAAAATTACTGGGCTAATAGAACAGCCATCCTAGACAATACTGCGCTGATAGAAGCGCCCAAATCGTCTCGAACTAATGTCTTAATCATGTGTTTTTTGCCATATACCCATCTTTTAACCTTATGTCTGTTCCTACTATTTTTGCCATGTAGACTATCTTCTTACATGGAAAAACTATTTATTTATGTCTAACTCTCCTCTGGTTGAAATTAATAGATTTATTAAATCACCCATGAGTAACATGACAATCCAAGATTTGAGGAGTACTTATAACTCTCCTCTCTCTTCTAAAGATCCTCTCTCTCTTTCCTCGTCCATTTTCCCGATCCCCCCTTCCTTTTCTAGATCCGACCTTCTGATTTGCTTCAGGTGCCACACTCTGGGCATTTCAAATGGGTATGTGTGAACAAAATGAAGTGTATCTTCTGTGAAAAGATCTGTCACTCTTGCAGTCGATGTTTTTTTCTTCAAAAACTCCTTGGGTTGCCCAGAGGTAGGCCCTTGCCTACCAAACTTCTATCATTTCTTAACTTTCCCTTTTTGAAGTTCAAGCTCTATGAATGCTTCTCGAAGCAGATTAACATTATAATTGAAGAGGATAATGCTTCATTTGCAGCGGTTCCTAATCTATTATCCACCCCTCCAATCTTTTCCACCTCCCATATCACTTCTCTTACTGCTTTGCAGACCCCTAATAATTCCAACCTGATTGAGAATATGGCCGTTTATTTGAAGCACTTTTCCTCTCCGTTGTTGTTAGCCTCTCGTGCTTCTCTTCGTTCTAACTCTATGGGGCTATCTGAGGTATTGATCCTAAATTAGGTTAAGTTTCTATCTAAAGAAGTCGACTTTATTCAATCTTCGCTATCTGATAGGATGGTGCCCGATCACTGTCTCGTGTTAGAAAACCACGTTCCTCTTGCTAATCCAAAAGCATCCACTATTTCCTATATTTTTTCCTTGTTCTATGTTGATCTCTTCCCCGAACTACTCTACTCTTTCTTTTTATTTTCCTGGTCGCATTTTCTCGATTTATCAGTCCTTAGGTGTTTCTTCTTATTTGGATCGTAGACTGCTTGAGGTTATGTATAACTTGCATTCTAACCCCTTCAAGTCTACACCGTTTCTCGGAGTTGCTTCATTCTCTCATTCTCCGATTGCTCAGCTGAGTAGCAACTGTCATTCTGCATCCATTTCGATGTCATCCTCTTGTTTTTCCAATGTGCTCTTTGTCTCTTCTTGTCCTCGCAAGGACGTGGCTAGTACGCCTGGCATTGTTAATGTTTCGTTTCCATTGGAAGAGGTTCCCCCTTCCAATGCAAAGCAGAAATACATTAAAAAAATCTATAATAATTCGCAGACTCGTGTAAGTGTGCGGATTTTAGCTAAGAAATTAGCTGTAGGTTCTGCTCATCTTGTGCATAGCTGATTTTCGTTGTCAGTCTTTGTGCGTTGTCCGTTCTTCTCGCTTTCTGCTTGTTAGGATGTGTGCAGGTGGTGGCTCCTTTTGATGTTAGGATTTGTTCTGGGTTATTTTTTAACCGTGTCTACTGTTGCTTTCTTTTCTCCCTCTTCTAAATTCTTCTTTTTGAAGGCAGATTGTTTTTTTGCCGTTGAATTTTAGATTTTTGTCTCTTTGCAGCCTTTTGTGATTCTTGGGTTGATGGTTGTGTCATGGCTGTCAGTTCCTTCACATTGGGCTATTCATTTTTCTAATTGGTGGTGCTTCTTCCTTTTCTCCTATATTCTATATTTGTTTCTTTGATGGGTTGGATGTTATCGCCATGTTATTTTTTAGTTTCCACTTCCACTGTCCCATCGGACTTGCCCACTATCTGTTTTCTGCTTAGTTTCTAGTTTCTTGCGTTTTCTCTCTTTTTTGTCTTTGTGTAGGTTGATGTTAGCACCATTTTGATGGACTGTTTTGCATCCCGTCGCATGTTTCACTTCCGTACTCTTTGCGTTTTCAATCGAGTAATGTGCGTTTCTAGTCCTGATTTCTAGACTGATGCAGATTTCCTTTTGTCTTTCGGACGGTAGCCTTTGTGGTTGTTCTCCCTCCTCTTTGGTGAGGTAGGGCCGATTGCTCCTTGCGATGGTATTCCATCCTGGTTGATTACTCCGACTCCCGGTTTGTTGCTATTCTACAAATTTGTGGCAGATCGCTTATCTGTTGGAGTTTCCTTTGCCCTTTGTATCTATTTATCTATATCTCTTATGTTTTACAACTTGTAAAATATTTGTACATAATTGTGTATCCCTACTATATATATATATATATATATATATATATATATATATATATATATATATATATATATAGAGAGAGAGAGAGAGAGAGAGAGAGAGAGAGAGAGAGAGAGAGATAATTAAATAAATAAAGGAGTTGTTTTGGGGGGGGGGTTTGAATTTGAGTTTTGGGGGGAAACTTTTTTTTGGGGGGGGGGGGGGGGGATGTGTTTTGTGATATTAGATCTGGGCCTTTGATTTTGGGGGGATTGAAGGAGAACCACTTGATAGCTTTCTTTGTGTTTTATTATATAGATATGAAGGCTGGAGCCATTTGGCTCTATCCGTAATATAAAAAAAAAAAAAAAAAATTAATTAATGTCTTTATTTGTATGAACGCCTAATAGCTTGTAGCATATTATTCATCTATTTTTGTAAAAAAAATTAGTATTTTTTCTACGTTTTTGAAATTATTTTTATCTAAACTTATTAGTTGATCCTGTATTATTGCCTTGGTTATTATTTTATTGCATATTGGCTGTGGATACTGCTAACCTTCTTATGTGTGTTTTCGTTTAATATGAAATTTTACTACTTAGGTCATCAGAGCATCGACAGTCGTCATTGTCTAAATTATGCATATATGGATAAATGCATATAGCATTAAGCTATTGTGCTGCAGTCGTTGAATGCTATTTTTTACCAATTTAGTTTAAAATAATAAAAATCTCAGATCAGACGGAGCTCGAGGTTGTGTCGGAGGGAAATTTTTTTAAATGACAGACGGAAGTTCATTGCATCGGAGGAGGAAAAAAAAATTGCCAGGCGCAACATGAAGTTGCGTCAAGTTGCTTTTTTTTGGATTTATTTACTTTTGCGTAATTGAAGGCTTTATTAATTCAATAATTGACCAAAATACCCCTCCTTCATTCTATATATTGATGTTTATATGGAACGAAGCAAAGATGAATTTGCTCTCGGCCAACTCTCTTTCTCAATTTCCTCTCGCAAAAACTCTCTATCTCAATTCACTCTCGCCCAGTTCTCTATCTCATTTTCATAAAGCCCAGTTCTCTATATCAATTTCTTAATTAGTTGAGAAAAATGTCTTCGATACGAAGATTTATTGGTCGTTTGAAATCAAAGCAGGAACAAATGTCTGCTCATGGCAACACAAGCAACGAAGGTGAAGAAGAGATTTCAAATGTCGACTTTGCCGATCAATCAAATTGGCATCGTGTAGTACACGATTCCAAACATATAAGTCAATATATTACTGTTACCTCGGAGGGCGGTTTCTGTAAGTTTAGGAAAAATTGGAAGGAACAAATCAAGATGTACAATCAGTACTGCTAATGGGTCCCAGTTATTAAACAACTAGTAGAGCAGGCGGGATGACACCTTTTTAAGAAAATCAATACAAACAAGTCGTCCATTCGGCTCGTCGAGGCACTCGTAGAGAGATGGTGGGACACTACTCATACTTTCCACCTACCATGTGGTGAGTTGGGTTTCACTCCATTGGATTGAGTTATGCTAACGGGGATTCCTATCGGTATCGGCGATTTGCCTCCATACGACGATGAGGCCTATACTTTTCAAATTGTCCAGTCTCTCTTATTTCCAGAATTAACGGTAGATGATTGGAAATCACAAGGTATGCGGTATACATTTTTCTAAATTTATTTTACCAATACTATGAGTGAAGAAGCCGAAACCGATATGACACTAGTAGCGAGGATTGCATGAGCTTTCTTTATGTTCTTTCTCGGTGCATTTCTTTACTCTAATGGTGCTGGTTTAGTAAGGTATGGTTAGCTAGTCACAGTTGCAGTTACAGATCTGAATGTTGTTGCCAAATACGATTGAGGTAGTCATGCACTTGCTCTGCTGTATTTGTCTTTGGACTCATGTAGCAGACTTAAAGTGAAGGGGTTTAATGGGCCGTGGCAAGTGTTTGAGGTAATACTTAATCTATTAGCTACTAATTTTAGTCGAATAATATCATTATGTTATTTCAATTGTGATGTTCGTAACATATTTCATAATTATGTTTTACAGTATTGGGCTTACGAATACACAAATTGCTGTATTCCAGTTAGAGATAGGAACATTCCTATGGAGACACACATGGCTAATTCTGATGTTTGGCCGAAAATTATTCGATGGAATAAAGAATTCTTGGATTTAGGTCGATCTGATCCTATTAGGCACAATCAATCGATGGCTCGTGATCAGTTGGAGATGCGCACTTCTTCCTCCATCATTTGGCAACAATATAATGTTGAGGGTCATCAATTAAGGACGTATATGAAATTGAAGCTGCTAAATTCATTTCATTTTATCGACATGCTTTTACGTACTGTGGCCAGGTATATTAATTGTTTGTCATATTTATTTACATTACTTTGATTAAATATTTTGGTTATGCTAAAGTGAACATTTCATTGCAGGGTGTATGGTATCTTGGTGATCGTTGTATTTGTCACGCCCCGCTTCTCAAAAATATGGAATACGAGCGCGTGACGAAGCCCAGCGGATGATTTTAATATCATCCATAAGCTGTAGGATCGACTCAGCATCACAACAAGAATATAACAAGCATACACAACCACGCATGCATGAATAATTTATTAAACAACAGAAAATAATTGAAACAATAATAATATTCAAATAGTTTTCAAGTCTGGATCAAATTAAAACTCGGGAACATCAGCCCGTTACAAGTTCTTAAACAGAAAGAATAATAATTCAAGAAAAACAAATATTCTAATCAAGTTCTTTCTTCACTTAAAGGCTAGAACCTTTGCTCACCAATTCCAGTGGGTAGTACGTCTCCAAAGTCTGCTTAATAAATATAAAAAGGAAAAAGATAGGAAAAACAAGAGAAAATGCCCTTAGTGCAAGTTAGGGCCACAAATAGCAAAAACGAGTACAAGTAATGTAGAACAAAATTTGGAATCAAGAATATAATAGGGTTTAACAAGTAATGGAGATTCAAGAACTACTAGCAGGAAGGACAACTTAAGAGACCAGGGTGGGTAAACAAACACTAATGGTGAAGCAAGCGACAAGTGAACATGTAGGGGTATCTAACCTCAAGTGACATGCATCTAGTACAAGTGTCAGGTGTTAAGTCTCAAGTCTAGTGTCAAGTTGTCAAGTATAAGTATCAAGTTGCAAGTGTCAAGTATTATATTCAAGTAACAAGTCTCATGTATCATGTCATCAGGTATCAAGTAAACATGTATCAAGTTCAAGTTTTATGTTTCAAGTCTCATATATCATGAAATCAGGTATCGAGTAAGTATGTATCATGTTCAAGTCTTGTAGTTATTACTATCTAGGTAGCACTTCATGCATCCATACTTTTACTACATGGTTGCTACAGTTAATACAATTTCGTTTAGGCCTAGTAATGGAGTCTGTAGGGCGGTGTACTTTAGTATCAAGTATCAAGTATCAAGCAAGTCATGCTCATGAATCGGGTAATCATATAACTAGTTCATGTGTCGAGTCATAGCAAGACAAGTCATGAATCACATATATATACTAGTTCATGGATCAATAATATACTAGTCCATGAATCGATTTATAATATACTAGTTTATGAGACATGTATCAAGTGGGAAACACGGGCCCCTTCCGAGTACACTTACCTATATTGTCCACTACTATAGTCTTTTCCTTAACCCCGGCTTATTACTTTTTATTATTTTATCAAGCAAGCATACATGTGTGCGAAACAAGTCAAGAAATCGTAATCATGGACATGGGACAAGTCTGAGATATTTATATAGCATAATCGAGGGTCAACATGAATAAAAATATTACGAACAACGAAAATCCCAAATATGGACAGCACGACGTTGCTGTAACAAAACTGTGATTCCCGTTGCTACGAAATAGCAAAAGTGGATCCGTCAGGGGATCTAGAAACTAGACTCCTGCCCGGTTCCAACGCATATAATTAAGGTACATGGAAGTGGTGGGAACATGTGTCAAAACAACGAATTACACAGCTAAAGTGTTCAGGCAGAATTTGAGTGTTTGAATTTATACAGGTGAAACAGTGTTAAAATATTGTTAATTAATTCCAAGAAAATTTGGGAAGGTTCTCTAGGGTGTCCAGCAACAGCATCTAAAATTTCAAGTCAAATGCTTACTGTTAACATGGTTAAATTAATTCGCAAACTAAATGTGTGCAGCAGTTTTGCGAATCTGCGTCTACCGACACAGCTATAGTAAAACTGCGATAACTCCTAGACCGTAACTCCGAATTCGAAAATTCCGAAGGCTATCGAAATCTAGACATCTAGAGCTACATTTACTTTTCAGGGCTCGGGTTCAGATTCTGATGTTAAAGGGGTCAAAACAGTATAATAAGATTCAGGATAGCAACATGTGGAAATGTCTTACGTGTATACGTTGCATGAAAATTTGTTGTTAGGCGTCTAGGTTAATGTGTGATATAAATATGGGGTAATGGTTATCAAAACAGCAAGTAATATTTATTTCTCAACTCAAATGGGTGCAAGTTCATCACAAACAAGATATAACACATATCTACAGATCTAGGGTTCCTAAATTGCATGTGTTCATGTGTTTAGGGAATAAAATGAGTCCAAGTAGTTGTAATATAATACAATGAAATTGTTGTGACTCTTAAGATTATGAAATTTATGAGGGTTAATATTGATCAACAACGACGAGTCAAAGAGGAGTCACAACTTCTAACTATTTGCAGTATTTTCAAATTAACGCTTGTACTAGAACAAAATATGTACAAGATGAATACTTACCTTGATTGACGACGATTAGATCCGCTAACTGAGGAAACGGGATCGAAAAATCCCGAGCGAAATTTTCCAAAAGCACGCGCGAACTCCGTACGAAGAAACAACAGTAAGTAGATGAAATCCCACACAGGATCTAAACCTGAACAGCGAACAGCGGTTCGGGATTTGCTGCACCAAAACACGGGACAGCGAACCAACCCAATCAGATAGCGACCTTGCACTAGATCTGGCCGAACAGGGGACGGCTTCTTCGGATTTGTTGTGGGTGAACACAAAACAGCAAAAGGGACCAATCGGTTGCCGTCTTCTTCCTCACGACGGTAGCGAGCGGGAGAGAGCGGGACTGCGGCACCGGCTGGCGATGGCTTCGACGGTGACGAGGCGGGGCTTGCAACGCTGGTGGCGGCACGACTGTGGCGGGAAGCGACTGTGGCGGCGATGACGGCGATCCTCTGTTCGTAGGTTCAAAATAGGGGAGCGAGTTGGGAATGGGTTCTACAGTGGTTCGGGAGTGTTGGCGATGCAAACGGAGGTCGGAGAGATAGTCAAGGGGATGAGGAGACTGGCAATGGCAATGGCGATGGGTAGTGGGTTGAAGACAGAGTGGGTTCGGAGCTTGGGTAATGGCGATGGAGATTGGGTGTTGAGTTCGATGGTTGGGAACGATGATGCGAGATGGGTTCGGGGTGTTGGCGATGCGAGGGGATTGTGACTGAGGTGGGGCGATGGTGGAGACGTCCGGAGGTGATAAAGGGAGCGGCGACGGCGAAAGGAAATGGGTTTGGCGATGGAGAAGGAGACGGGAGGAAGAAGAAGGGGGGCGGCGGTACTGTTCTGGGTTAGCACAGTAAGGGTATTAGGGTTAGAAGGTTAGGGTTAGGGGTTTAAATAGTGTGGGTTTCGGGTTTTGGGTATTAGGGTATCCGGTTTGAGGGGATCCAACTAGGGATTGGTCAAAATGTATTAAAATGGGGATAAAGAGATAAATGAGATGAAACAGTCCGTTCTTCATGACGAACGACACAAACGAGCAGAACAGACATACAATTAAATAAGATTTAGGCACAAAAAATTGAGTTGGAACAAAATAATGATTTCATTCGAACGGAAACAAAATATAGGACCTCAAATTGAATACAAGAATACCAGCAATGAAAATACAGCAGAAAAAAATACAGATACGGAAAATAGGAGTTACAATATTCGACAACTTATTGGAGTAATTGGTATCCCAAAAGACTATGCGTTTCATGACATCCAGTAATACACTTCCTGAACCTATCGAAGCATCACCTTTCATACGGATTGTAGAGCAGATCACTTATGATCAGTATTGGGCAAAGATTTCAATTGGTCCTATAATGCCGACACTCTCCCATGCAGCCAATATTAATTTCATTGGGCCAGCATCTATTAGAGATACTTCCGCTCAGTTGCCATATGCTGCACCTCTATACCGGCCGAGTATCCAACTCATTCCACTACAGATAATTCATTATTGGCTGGTCAACCTTACGTTGAAGTGCCACTTTTTCAAGGCGGTACTCTTATCAAGAATTTGGACGATAATATAAATGTCCCGTTGCATCAAAGTTGGCAACCATCGTATGTGAGTTACCAAAATCGTGTATACATTTTCGGCTTTAATAATGTTATTATGTTACAATGTATTTTACTCACTCTCATTATTTATATATCTTATATCTTTCCACAGGAGGAGTTATACACTCGTTGTCAACAATTGAGCAACACCGAAGCACAGCTTCGACGAATAATACTTTCAGAAATGGTATTGAGAGAATCAATTCCTCGTGAATAACCAAATGTTAGGAAATCTGTATCGATCGACAGACAATCTAATTCCTGACATAGACCATTGAATCCGAATTTAGATGACACCGGAGTATCCACGTCCTCATTTGTGCCTGAAACACAGTATAATTATGAAGAATTGGAAAAATTGTACATCATTTATTTTCTATTTACCTTGATTGTATTAATATGAACTTGTAAATGTCAATCAAAAAATGTCACATGATGGTATTAATGTCAATTTGAACATTTTCTTTTTCCTCAATTCTAATATTCCATAAAATTATTAACAGGGTATTGTATTAACATAGGGATTGTAGACTTGAGGGTATTGTAGTCACAACATTAATGTCACATGGATAATACCTCCAAACTTGGATTGTAGTGAAGTAGGTTTTTGTATTTATTCAGTTCCGTACCCATTATTCACAGTTACTTTCTTATCTACAAAGTGTAGGTTTTGACTTTTTTTACACCTATTGATTAACTTTTAGATTGGACAAGACATTGATGATTTGTTCTTCTTCAAGCGGCATGATCAGTATTTATATGCTGCCATCCTGCGTACATTTTTTTCTCGACAACACTTTCTAAACTTCAACTCCAAAAGAACCCACTGCAAATTTACCTTCTAATTAACCATGGCTAATTTACATGTACCTTCTTCCTCGAGTTCATCTTCTGATTCATCAGAGGAGGACAACAATATTGTTGTGAGGATTGTTCACAACCATCTAGTAAGGATTGGCAAGGCAATCCAAGCTAGTGAACAAATCAATCGTTTCTGTTACATTCGTCAGGAAAGAGAAGGTCATAGATGGATGTGGAAAGACTACTTTGCCGAAAATTCAGTTTACCCAGATTCAATTTTTCGTCGTTGATTCCATATGCGCCGATAACTCTTCAACCGGGTATTGGATGCTGTTGTGGGTTACGATCAGTATTTTTTCCAGTCCCAGGACACTTGTAAGCAACTTGGCTTAACTCATCAAAAAATTACGGCGGCATTACGATGTTTGGCGTACGGAGATGCGGCTGATGCGGTTGACGAATACATATGCATAAGCGAAACAACGGTATTGAAAACTCTGTGATGTTTTTGTTTCGCAATTGTAACTTTATTTAGTGCTCAATATATGAGAAAGCCAACACCAACCGATGTGGAAAGACTACTCGAAGAGAACAGCTCTCGGGGCTTCCCTGGGATGGTGGGTAATGTAGATTGCATGCATTGGAAGTAGAAAAATTGTCCAGCAGCATGGCAGGGCCAGTACACAGGATATGTTCGGGAACCGACTATTATTTTTGAAGCAGTTGCTTCTTATGATCTCTGGTTCTGGCATTCATTTTTCGGAGTGCCAGGATGCAATAATGATCTAAATGTGCTGAACCGGTCAACTTTATTTAATCAGATTCTTGATGGTTGTGCACCTCCAGCTAATTTTTTCATCAACAACCACAATTACAATATGGGCTATTATTTAGCAGATGGTATATCCCACCTTTGGCAACCATCGTCAAAACTTACATCGCACCAGCTACACAAAAGAAAAAGAAATTCGCAGAAATGCAAGAGGGTGCAAGAAAAGATGTGGAACGTGCTTTTGGAGTTTTACAATTACGATTTGCAATAGTGAAGGGTCCAGCACGTATGTGGGATGCAGATACTCTGTCATATATTATGAAAACATGTATCATCTTACACAACATGGTTGTTGAGGATGAACGTGACGAAGGAATTCTTGATTATGATTATGATCAAATTCCTGACTCGATTGAGATCGAACCAAGCACAGGTGGACTAATTGATGAAGAAAGCCGAATCGTTAACAATATCATTCTACATGATCGGCAAAAACATCATGCACTTCGTCAAGATCTTGTGGAGCATATTTGGAATCAATATGGAGATGAGTAACTGTACTTAGCATGTATTTTTACTATGTATTCCCATTTTCTTGTAACTTTTACTTTGCTTAAATAATTATAAACGTAGTTAATGTACTACTTTGAATTTTGATTCAATATTTGAAGCGTATTGTAAGCCGATAATTATGAGTATTAACTATCGTTACCATATTATAAACATATGATACATTCACAATTATAATTTAAAATAATAACGTAGGGACCATGTAATTAAAATTCAATTTCATCACACAGGATACTATGGAGACATATTGTGATCCCAGGATTCTTCTTCATTTCAAATTAATAGCGAAAGATATATTTTTCATTTCAAATTGCATGCTTACATTATATTAAGATAAAATACACAATTTTGGCCTAATGTTCTTTAGCCATCGTTGTAACCTCGTTTTTGCAGAATTTCGTTTTGCCTACACATAAAATAATATCGTTGATTTGTTGGTAATGTGTTCAGATCGATACCCATAATGCGATCTTCCTCAACCCGTTCTTTAATATCGCATTCTCGGGCTTTTATCGCATTCCTCATATCTTGCGATTCTTTGTATACAGATGTAAAAATGGCTGTTTCTTCAGCCATATCTTCGTATTCTGATGTTTCGGCAACTTTCTTTCCTTTCCTCTTAGTAGCTTTGCGACCTGGTGGTCGGGTAAGGGGTGTAGGTGAATCCATATCAACGAGTATATCTGAGTTCTAGTTGTTTATTGTGGGAGAGTTTTGGCTACCACTCTCTTCACCGGATTGGGTATTTTGTACTCGATCAAACACTTGTGTAGTACGCAATGAAAACTTCGGCTGATCTTTAAGAATCTATAACATTCATCAAATCTGAAAGCTCTCCCCAAGTTGTCATATATTCTACTCTGGCTTCGCGAATCTGAGACAACATTGAAATTCCAAACGTTATTATGTTCACAAATAATATGAATAATACCCTATCTGTCTTGGTTGCTCCGCTACTGTCCCTAGTAGTTGCATTGCTCAATTTTGCTATGAATAGGACTACTTCTTTCGAAATCAGTTGAAATCGACTACCAAGTGAGCTAACTGTTCTGTCGGCCGGAGTTCCTAATAATACCTTAAATGTAGAAAAAATACGCTCCCAGAACTGTGCCCCGGATTGATCGTTACCGATCACTGGATCTTGAGTTATACTAATCCAACTTTGGCACAAAAGAACATCTTCCTGAGACGTATATGCTCTCCCCCTTTCACTTCGGCTCGCCATTGATTTTCTTTCACAAATAACTCAATACAAGACAGAGAGGTAATAGAAACTTAAGATCTGAAAGTTTTTTTAGACAATTGTTGTGCTAATATTCGGTTCAGGATGGGTACTATATATACAAAATTTTAGTGAGCTGTTCAGATAAAGAAAGAGCAGTTGGATTTATCTTGAAAAGGAAAAAATAGCCGTTGATTGAAGAGGGGCAAAATGGTAATTCAAATTTAAAAAAAAAACCCAACGGACGCAACACGAAGTTGCGTCTGAAGATTGTGCGAGTGAAGGACGCAATATGAAGTTGCGTCCGAGGGTTTTTGGATTTTCCAGTTTTTTTTATTTGCAAAAATTAATTTTTTTGGGAGCGACGGAACTCGAAGTTGCGTTCGACGATTTAAAAATAATATTTTTTTTGAGCGACGAAACTCGAAGTTTGGGAGCGACGGAACTCGAAGTTGCGTTCGACGATTTAAAAATAATATTTTTTTTGAGCGACGAAACTCGAAGTTGCGTCCTTTAAATTATGCATAATTCTCATATCCGCTCTCATTTATAGCAATCTACTATAGCAAAATATGCAAAATATGCATATTTAGCATACGACTGCAGCGATTTTTGGACAAAATATGCATATTATGCATATTTAGCAGACGACTACAGATGCTCTCACTAACGTTTTTTAAAAAATATTTTTATTATTATTTACTTATTTATTTGGGCTGGCTATGATTCAAGTTTTGGATGTTTTGAATACTTTTTTGTCACCAGAGGTGTACCCTTTTTGTAGGAGAGTGCGAGAAGCCGTGACTGAACTGGATCTTTCGGTACAGGTACCCAACCAGACCATGTAAAGTTAGAAATCTAATCACACTGAAAATATGCATTTAACTGTGCTACTATGAATCTAACAATAACCTGGATGTCAATTTTTTCTTTCTTTCATTCTTTCATACAATAACCATTTTCTTCCAAGTGATGCAGAGTTGGGGTCAAGTTGTTTTTGCTTATTCTGCACTATTTTTCTTTATTTTAGGTAGGATTATGTATTTATGTAGTTATTAATCTATTATCTACTAGTACTACTACTCTAAAAAACACGAGTTTAGATGATCCAACGACCTATATTTTATTTTTCTGTATGTCATTAGAAAATCCTAACAATTTATTTTATAATAATTAAAAAATAAAAATAACAAGCAAAATATTCTTATTCCGGCTTTTATAGTGAAAAATATAATAGTAAACAAAAATTTCTCATCCTACCTTATAATATAGTCAAAATAATTTAAACAAAAAATAAAGATTGTATTCCCATGATTTGACATTCTAAATATACATTTGAAAACAAATCTTCTATATAATAAAACACAAAGAAAGCTATCAAGTGGCTCTCCTTCAATCCCCCCAAAAATTAAAGGCCCAGATCTAACCTCACAAAACATATTTTCCCCTCAAAAGTTTTTCACCAAAACTCAAATTCAAATCCCCCACTCAAAACAACTCCTATATTTATTTAATTATTTTTTTCTCTCTCTCTCCCTCCCTCTTCTATTTAAAAAATTAAGAAAATAAAAAATTTTAAAATTTTAAAAAATTAAAAACTAAAAAATTTAAAATTTTAAAAACTTTAAAAATAATTCAAAAAAAAATCATATAATATGTTTTTTGTTCTATGTTTGCTACTTCAATTAATTTGCTGGACCTCCAAAACTATTTTATATGATCAAACAAGGTGTACCGTTTCGAAGACGTGTTGTAGGCACGTGTCAACGGGCAAACCTAGTACCCTATAATTTGTCAGCCCCAATTCAAACAAATAAACGAATAAAAAAAGTTATATTGTTATAAATGGATATCCCCAACAATACATATGAAAACAAATAATCTACATTTTGACAACCCCAATTTAAACAAATAACCAAAATATTTTTTTGCCATAATTTGATAGCCCTCAACTTTATTTTTTTTGCTAGTCCCAGTTTAAACAAATAATCAAAAATATTTTTTTACCATAATTTGGTTTATCATAATTTGGTTGCCCCAACTTATTTTTTCCCCCATAATTTGACAACTCTTTACTTTGACAATCATTCACACATGTGCATTTTTTGACGTGCATTTGCACGTGGGTATTTTACTAGTAAAATAAAACTAGCGAGATTGCCCCACCGCCTACACGTGGAAATACAAGAATGATTAGAAGTAATTTTGTTTTATTCTAAAATTCATCAATTTTTCTGTTAATTTATATTTGACTTTTCAACTAAATTGGGGAAAAATACAATTGAAGAGGATATAATAATTGTTGAGGCACTGTAGGTTAAAAAAAGAAAAATATGAACTATGTTAATTAATAAATATTTTGTATTATTTGAATATGTATTAAATATTAGTTAATTTTTATTTCACTTTGTTATAGGGGTGGCAACTGGGCCGGGTCAACCGGCGACCCACCCACGACCCGGCCCACGAACCCGGCCCGCTTAAGAGTTTCACGGGTTCGGGTCGAACCCGGTGAACAGTACCGGGTCGACCCGGGTCGCAATTTACGCGAATCGAATTCGCGAAATCCGGCCCGCGAACCCATTTCATTCGCGAATTGAACCCGTCAACCCGCGGTTCGACCCGCGGGTTTCGACCCGTTCGACCCGAACGTTCGACCCGTGACGGGCCGACCGTTCGACCCGCGGGTCGAACGGGTCGAAACCCGTGATTCGAACCCGGGTCTGTCGCTGACCAGCAGCAAACGGCTCTTAGAGCCGTTGCTGTGTACAACGACTAATTTTTTTTTGCTTTTTCCCACTTCTAAGCCTATAAATAGCCCCCAAAAATCTCCAAAAAAATCACACCTCTCTCTCTTACTCTCTCTACTATTATACATCAAAAAAAAAAAAATTGAACAATTGTAGTAATCATCAAACAAGTGTACAAGGAGGCGTATACACGATCAAATTTCGGTCGTATCGGAGAACAAAATTCAACGTCTTCAACGTCTTCAACTCTCTTCAACCATCGACTCAAATCTACTTCAACCTCTTCTCAACTCTTCAATTGCGAAATCGGCAAAGCGCTCCTTCATCGTTTCTATTATGTTCTAATTTTCACGGTTTTTTTTTATACGCGTATTCCACGGTGAACGGTATCAAAATATCTCTATCTCTCTTGTTATTTTTTTTTTTTGCGTTGTAGTTAAAATTATTGTTCGTTTTTTGAACTTCTCTATCTCAACCCTCTTGTTTTTTAGTTTTTTTTTGTATAATTCACCGCTCCTACATTGTAGATTTTTTTTACATACCACATTACTATACTATGTCTAGATCACGCGGTAGCGGTCGTAGCGGACAAGATTCTTCCTCATCTTCACGTAGGCCACCAATTGTCCCAATTATTGAGCCCGCCCAAGATTACATTGATCCTACTATGGAACAATGGGGTACACACGATGATGTTGGACATGAACAATTAGAAGAATAACAACAACAACAAACCGAAACCACACAACCCCGTAGTAGTAGGAAAAGTAGAGGAGAAACTAGCGATTGGCATAAGTTTTATGAGTATATCCCGGACGAAAATACTCCGGGTATAGGTGTGAAAGTGTGTAAATCATGTGGTAAACAATACAAATTCAAGAGGGGTGACGGAACCGGTACACTTAGTAGGCACATCCTAAATAATCATAAAGATCTTCTTGATCAAATACAAGGCCAACAAAGAATAAACCCTAGGACCGCCCAAGTAGATAGCCACCCTTATGATCCCGAACTTGTTCGTCGGGAAATGGCCCGATTAGTAATTAAGGAAGAGTTACCATTTACCTATCCCGATAGTAGGAACTTGGAAAATTTTAATCAAACGGCCTTAAACCCTCATTTTAAAAGAATTCCGAGAAATACTTGCAAATCGGATTGTTTTAAAGTGTACATGGAAATGAAGGACGCGTTGATTGCAATTTTATGGAGTTTAACTTGTAGGGTTAGTTTAACTTCGGATTGTTGGACGGGTGTCAACAATATTCCAACGATGGGAATAACCTGTCATTGGATCGACAATGATTGGATTCTTAATAAAAGAATCATATCACTTGCGTCGTTGCCTTATCCCCATAGTGGCACTGAAATAGCAAACCGTATTATAGAAATTTGTGATGTTTTTCATATTCGCGATAAAATTATGGCTATTAGTTTTGATAATGCATCTAACAACAATATAGCAATTAATACTTTAAAAAGAATATTAAACCCTCCATCTGACAATATTTTTCATGTTAGGTGTGCATGTCATATTATAAATTTATGTATTCAAGATGCATTAGGTATAGCTGATCCATATATAATTAAAATTAGAAATTGTGTACATTTCATTGCATTAAAACCAAGTATTCTACAAGAATGGAAAGCTTGGTGTAGAGCTAGAAATGTTCCTTTTAGAAAATTTCCAAAGGATGTTAGACACCGATGGAATTCTACTTTTGATTTACTAAATATTGTCACCAAATATAAAGCAGTTGTAAATGATTTTTGTATCGCACAAAATATGCCTAATTTTCAAATGACTGCCGCCGATTGGTTTTTTGCTGAATCTTTGTTGAAATTTTTAGAACCTTTTAAAACCGCAACTTTAAAATTTTCAAAAACATATGAATCTACTTCTAGTAGCATTTTTATTGAATTAGTTAGCATGATGCAAACATTTAACGATATGTTAAATGATATCCATATTAGTGACATTGTAAAACCTGCATTTACAAAATTTTTGAAGTATTATTTTCCTCCTCCTATGTTGATTTGTGTTACTACTGTTATGGATCCTCGTATCAAATTAGAAGGTACGAAGAATTTGATAGAAATGTTTTTTGGATATTTAGAGAACATTGTAGAATTAACAATTGATTGCGCTAGTTTTTTAGTTCAATTTGAATCTATGTTAAATAACTTGTATGATTATTATGATAGACGTTTTGCTTCTAGTAGTACAACTTCTGTAGTTAGTTCTTCTTCTGGTAGTTCTAAAGGTAAAAGTAGAATTGGTGATAGAACATTTAGTTTACTTGAAAAAATTCAATCTAAAAAACCTAGGACTAATCAACCAAATGAATTAAATTGGTATAACCAACAAGATGCTGAGCCTTTTACTTCTGCACTAGATATTTTACAGTGGTGGAAAGAATATGAACACACTTTTAGTATTCTATCAATTATGGCTAAAGATTTACTAACTCCTCCTGTCTCTACAGTTGCTTCTGAGAGTGCATTTTCTACAAGTGGCAGAGTTTTATCTGATTACAGGAATCGGTTGAAGCCCGAGACGTTAGAGATGCTCGTATGCACAGAAGACTGGCTGAAGGCTGAAGATAGGACGCAAAGGAAAGCACTATCGAGTTCCACAAGTGGGAGCAACTCGCCTGAAGAACAACAACAACAACAACAACAACAATAGCTTTTCTTGTTATGTTAAATTAGAAAAATTGTAGTCAATTAAAATTGTACATAAAAAATATGTTATTGTATAAAACTTATTTGTGAATTAATTCTTCATTTCGTTATAAATTGTTCAAATTGTACAACTTAAATTCATATGAATAAAATTTCAAAATTTGTTGTCAATTTCACTCTTTCAATCTTATTATTATTATTACGATTTTTTTTGTTTATTAGTATTATTACTTACTTAGTATTATAATTAAACATCATTTGGGGATATTTGATTCAATTTGAAGAATTGTAGTATTATTACATATTAGTATTATTACTGAATTACATACTTAGTATTATAATTAAACATCATTTGGGGATATTTGAAGAATTGTAGTATTATTACTTATTAGTAGTATTACTTACTTAGTATTATAATTTTTTAAGAAATGTAATATTCATCAAACAAAAATATGGTTGTTTGTATAATTGTATACATCATTTGTAAAATTATTATTATTATTAGTTCAATTTAAGCTACCAAACACAATATATATATATATATATATATATATATATATATATATATATATATATATATATATATATATATATATTATATATATATTGATGAGGACATCTGTCCAGTTTAGGATTTTTATTTTATTTCCATTTTTTTCTTTCTGGCAATTATAGCCATATGTAATTTTTGTAATTTTAGATTCTGAGAATATTTTGGAGATATGTTTCAAGATGTAATTGAGCCTATTTAAAGGTCCTGAGATGAATGAGAAAAGCATGCCATTATTGATAAAAAAATCTATGTTGAGTTAGCTCTTCCTCCTTCTCTTTTGTGTGATACAATTGAGATCAAATTAGGGTTTGTGATAAATCCTAATCTAGTTTTAGAATTAGTGATTAGTTCTAAAATTTATTCCCAATTAAAAATCTCCACAAATTTCCCTAAATCCCCAAATACAAAAAAAAAAAACCGTAATCCCCTAACTCAAACCCTAATCCTCTATCCCCCACACCCGCCGCCTCCTTCTTCTTCGTTCTTCTTCGTTTTTTTCCCAAACTCCCAACTCCTACCCCGATCTCCAAATCCAACAGAACCCAACCCCCCTTCCCATCGCCATCGACTTCAACCCACACCCTCATCGACCGAAACCAAAACCCTACCGCCACTACTCTTCGCATACCCCAGCCTCGTCTCCGGCACCGCCACCTCACCATCACCCCTGCCTCCCGATCGCCAACAACCCCTGACCATCCATCGCCCTTGCCTTCAACCCACAGCCTCTCTCCCCTCACCCTCGACCACGCCCCTCAACCCTAACCCACCGGACCCCAACAGCCTCACTGCCTTCTCTCTTCCCGTGAGCCCCGTTCGCCTCCACCTCTCGACGACGTCGCAGCCATCGCCAGTCAACCGCCAGCGGCAGCACAGCACTCTCACCGGTCCGATCGCATCACAACAGTCACCAGCCACTCTAGCCGCAGCCGCTTCGATTGTTGCAATTGTTCTTCGCATCTGGTATACTCTTTCCACTTTTAATATTTGTGTTTTACTGCCTTATCATCTAGTTTATTATCTGATTTATCTGTCGACCACAAAATAATTGAGATTGAATGATCCACATGCTAGATTAGAGTACAAATCGATATTGGACTTATTACTTGCTAACATATAGGAATTTAATTATTGATTGAGGTTGAATTATTAATTGGAATTGTTAGCATAATTCAGTTCTTGAAAATCCATCAAACCTGTTAACTGTTAAAATATCCAATCTAAATCCGCACTTTCATGTTGGTAAAATTAACCCATTAAAATTCTTGGAAAATTCTCTATTTTAGGGTTGGTTTTACATCATTTTGGTATCAGAGCGAAGGTTCTTAAAACCTTAGTTCTTGCATCGTAGGCATCATTTTTGCATTCATTTAGTATCGTGTAGTCTTTTATTTTATTTTATTTTATTTTTATTTTTATTTTATTTTAGTTTAGTCCAGAATCATTAAAAAAAAAAAAAAAAAAAATTATGACACACACGGCCCCTAGCTTCCACTTTTGGTGAATGCGTCTTCGCAGCACCATCACAGACCCTGAAGAGCCTTTTCTATCCCTTCCCAATCACCCAATTAGGAACCCTAGACTCCCCAGACCTGAAATGGACAATTCTGATATCTCCGCTACCCTAGCTGCCATCGAAGCAACTCTTGCCAATATCAATCAGAGGCTTGAGAAAGTGGAGCTAAATCAGACAAGTGTCCCTGAGCTTCATGGCCATCGTCAGATCCCTCAAGGGAATGTTTATGACGATCGACGTCAAGAACGTGACCCTGACGAACAATATAAAAAGAACGTTAAGGCTGACGTTCCCCAATTTGAAGGCCACATGGAACCCCAAGCTTACCTTGATTGGGTCCGTGCCATGGACCACTATTTTGTGTGGTTCGACATGAGCGAAGCCCTTAAAGTTAAATTTGCCACTATGAAATTAATGGGTAAAGCTCAACAACATTGGACCAATCTTGAACATGCCCGCAGAGGCCGAGGCCTGGCACCCATAGCCACTTGGGAGGCCATGAAAGAGAAGCTCACTGAGAGATATGTACCGTTATCGTTCCATACCCGATTGCTAGATTCATGGAACCAACTATATCAAGGAAGTAAATCCACACAAGAATATATTGATAAATTTGATGACTTCCTTATTCGGTGCAATGCTTTAGGTAAAGAGAGTGAAGAACAAACTCTCTCTAGGTTCAGGGCTGGATTACGAGCCGATCTTAGGAACGAGCTAATCTATAGAAATGTGGACTCAATAGCGGCAGCCTACGCCCTAGTCCTCGATATGGATTCCCTTAAAGCTAGTTCTCATTACAAGTCCAGCGATTCGATGGATCATTCCTCTAGAATGAATCCTCCTGACCCCTCTAGACCTGAGCACTCATCTCCTCAGTACCCTAATAAGTTTTACCCAAATAAACATACTTCAAATTCCTATCCACTTAAAAATGCCAGTACGGGTAAGAACACTGAAAGAGACTATTCTAAGATTGATCCTCTCACTAAGTGCTATAAATGTAAGGGATACGGCCATGTTGCTGGCAACTGTCCTAGTCCAAGTAGGATTAATATAGTAGAGGGTACCGCAGTCATCGCTGATGAGCCCGACAATGAGTTTATTTATGAACCTAATATAAGTGATGACTTTGATGAAAAAGAGGATGACCAGTCTCTCAATTGTATTCAGCCTGTTCAGTCACCTCCATTGAGTATACCTGAGTCACCCATTCCTTCCGAAGTCACTTGGCAACCCATAGATTTTACCCTCGTGTTAGAACATCACAAAGTCACAGAGTCTACACCCATATTTGCATATAACATTCGTGACTTGCATAGAGAAATTTCCAAGGAACTTAATGAGAATAATTTTAACTACAAGTTAATAGCAGATACTAGAAGGAAATTTATAACTTTTGATATTGGTGACGAAGTGATGGTTCGGATTCATCCGGAACGGTTTCTTGTTGGACCCGTTAAGAACTTAAACATACGTGCTGCAGGCCCATTTAAGATTCTACATGCAATCAATAATAGTACCTATGTCGTTGACCTTCCTGAAGGTTTTGGCATAAGTAAGATTTTCAATATTGAGGATCTAGTACTTTATGAAGGCTCAAAATTCAACCCTAGAAATTTTCTTATAGATGAGCCTACCCTGCAGCCTAATGGTGAGATTCCCCCATTACCTCCACTACCAGATATTACTTACCCATCGACAGAAGAATTGGATAATATTTTAGATGATCAGATAATCTCTACTAAAGATGGTGGTATGCACAAGTATTTGGTAAGGTGAAAAAATAAGTCGAAGTCGGATGACACTTGCAGTGATCGTGAGGAGCTCCCGCAACTGGATCCAGGTCTTTTGGAGCACGATGACATGATCACTGGTTTTGACTCGACTGGGTCGAGCTCTCTCCCACCCGGAGAGAATGATGAGGACATCTGTCCAGTTTAGGATTTTTATTTTATTTCCATTTTTTTCTTTCTGGCAATTATAGCCATATGTAATTTTTGTAATTTTAGATTCTGAGAATATTTTGGAGATATGTTTCAAGATGTAATTGAGCCTATTTAAAGGTCCTGAGATGAATGAGAAAAGCATGCCATTATTGATAAAAAAATCTATGTTGAGTTTGCTCTTCCTCCTTCTCTTTTGTGTGATACAATTGAGATCAAATTAGGGTTTGTGATAAATCCTAATCTAGTTTTAGAATTAGTGATTAGTTCTAAAATTTATTCCCAATTAAAAATCCCCACAAATTTCCCTAAATCCCCAAATACAAAAAAAAAAAAAAACCGTAATCCCCTAACTCAAACCCTAATCCTCTATCCCCCACACCCGCCGCCGCCTCCTTCTTCTTCGTTCTTCTTCGTTTTTTTCCCAAACTCCCAACTCCTACCCCGATCTCCAAATCCAACAGAACCCAACCCCCCTTCCCATCGCCATCGACTTCAACCCACACCCTCATCGACCAAAACCAAAACCCTACCGCCACTACTCTTCGCATACCCCAGCCTCGTCTCCGGCACCGCCACCTCACCATCACCCCTGCCTCCCGATCGCCAACAACCCCTGACCATCCATCGCCCTTGCCTTCAACCCACAGCCTCTCTCCCCTCACCCTCGACTACGCCCCTCAACCCTAACCCACCGGATCCCAACAGCCTCACTGCCTTCTCTCTTCCCGTGAGCCCCGTTCGCCTCCACCTCTCGACGACGTCGCAGCCATCGCCAGTCAACCGCCAGCGGCAGCACAGCACTCTCACCGGTCCGATCGCATCACAACAGTCACCAGCCACTCTAGCCGCAGCCGCTTCGATTGTTGCAATTGTTCTTCGCATCTGGTATACTCTTTCCACTTTTAATATTTGTGTTTTACTGCCTTATCATCTAGTTTATTATCTGATTTATCTGTCGACCACAAAATAATTGAGATTGAGTGATCCACATGCTAGATTAGAGTACAAATCGATATTGGACTTATTACTTGCTAACATATAGGAATTTAATTATTGATTGAGGTTGAATTATTAATTGGAATTGTTAGCATAATTCAGTTCTTGAAAATCCATCAAACCTGTTAACTGTTAAAATATCCAATCTAAATCCGCACTTTCATGTTGGTAAAATTAACCCATTAAAATTCTTGGAAAATTCTCTATTTTAGGGTTGGTTTTACATCATATATATTATTAAATGGGCCAACCCGCGGGTCGACCCGGCCCAACCCGGGTTGAGCCCTAAAGGGTTCACGGGTTGGGCGGGCCACCCAAATAAGAATTTGACCCGGCCCGGCCCGGCCCGCATAAGACGCCAACCCGGCCCCGCCCGCCCACTCGAGCGTGCCAACCCGCACGGGTTGGGCCCGGACCGGCCTGTTCGACCCGTTCGCCACCCCTACTTTGTTAGTTACAACAACCTTAAATTGTATACCTTTTTCATATTGCCTAACTGTTAAATTTTTTGAAATTCCAAACTGGTCGAAGGAGGCAATTTAGAAATCATAGCTAAATTACCAGCGAAAAAAGGCTGAAGGGACTAATAAATAATTAGACCCAAAGATAGGTAATAATGTGCGGTCATCTCTACTATTATAATGGGAGAAGGGCTTAGTGTCATTTGTCACAGGACGTCATTTTGTCAACACGTGCAGCGCACGTGTTGACAAAATGACTCACTTTGGTAAATATTTTCGAAAGTGGACCAGTTTGGTAAATATTTTCCAAAGTGGAACAGTTTGGAAATTATTTTCTTTTTTATCCTTTTCATTTTCCAAAAAAACACGGACAGCGCACGTGTTGGTAGGATTTTTTTTTACCCTTTTTCCTTCTTCCTCCACGTGCATCGCACGTGCATGATACTAGTTATATTAATAGGAAAAACATTAAGGTGATCCAAAAATAATTTCATAAATGATCTTTATCAAAATTAATCTTAGTAAATTGAGACTATTTACAATAACATTGTTTGAGCTTTTATTTTTTTTGTAAGTGATGAATGGTATAAAGGCTAACGATGTTAAAAATGGAAAGAGAGAGAGAGAGGTGGATAAAGTTCTTGGGACGTATGGTTTTAGGTTCCGAACAAGATAAGCAAAGATCTTAGGCTGATGTTGTGAGAAGTCCCACGCGCCCTCCAGTGAGTCATCAGTACTCCAAGCATCTTCATCTCCCTTACTATCCCCAATGCTCTCTAAATCATTTCCGACCATTGGTTCAAAGACTGCTGATTACAAGACATTCATTGGTTCAACTACAAGAAATTTGGCCATGTGGTAAGGGACTACCCCGTCTTTAATCGTCGCAAATCGCTCAAGGTCAAGGTCAACCACCATTGTGGTATGGGCAAGGCAATGATGGAACTTCATGCATGTGTATTTCTCCATGTGATAAAGGGGATCCTAAGGAAGATGAAGTGGAGGCTGCATTGAACTGGGCTTGGGAAAAGTAAGGTTTTCGGTGGTTGATGTCAAAGGTGGGAGAGTGGGTCTTTCCCATGAGGTTCCCAAGTGAAAGGATGGACAAGGAGGTGGTAGGGGAGGGGTTGATCAAACCCATTGCATTCACGACGACCATTAAATCTGGGATGCCTAATGATGGAGTAAAACAAAAGTCGAAACCAGGCGTTGTCTGAAAAAACATGTCGTTGTTGCCATAACAGATGTAGAATTAACGATCTGTGCAGGGGCGGCCCTAGGATTTTAAGGGTCTTAAGCAAATTCTAAAAAAAAGGCCCCACATATACCCAAAAAAAAAAAAACGATTCATGCATTAGAAAAAAAATAAAAAAATATACATGTATTGTTGCTCACCTTGAATATATGAAACGCCTCTGTCTCAAATCTGGATGTCCTTACTGTTTCCTGTAAATTAGAGATATTAATAGAAAAAGTTAAACAAAAAATTAATAAATATATTAGTATTCGCTTCGCATAGGCTAGGAAACAAAGAGAAAAGTCTAATAAATATATTTTCATTTCCAAACATAGTTGATTTGCTTCATTCTACAAAAGTTCAAAACAATGGAGTTCTTTAATAATGCAGTAAACATGGTAATATATCAAACTCCAAGAAAAATACAATATCTTCACTTCTTTAATAGTACTCTGCTTGCTTTCTTAGAAGCAAATTCACCAATTAATTTCTTATAATCAAGCTCTTGCACCAAACTACGCTCAATAGATAGCATAGCTAGCCCGCTCAATCTATCTTGCAACATGGTAGACCGAAGGTACGACTTGATCAACTTCAACTTGGAGAAGCTTCTTTCTGCAGAAGCAACGGTCACGGGTATAGTGAGTAATATCCTATAAGCAATCAATACATTCGGATAACAACCATCCATCTCCTTCAAATAGTTCAACATTTCGATTGTCTTCATTTCTCTTTGTGGTAACATCTCCCTCAACTGTTTTAATTCCACAAACAAGTCTCCTCCGTCTATATCTGAAACCATATCTTTTTTTAGATACATTTCCAAATTATAGCAAGATGACTTCAAACACTCGTCACTCAATACCTTTGACTTCCTCATATCAAACAAGAACCTAAAAGTTTTTTGGTACATTTCAAATTGCTCAAATCTACTTCGAAATGAAGCCAAAGCGTTATCCATCACATCTATGAAGTAACAAACTCTAAATGATTCTTCGCGTGACATGATCACATTTTTGCTAGTGCTTTCACCATATTGCTTCTTTCTAACATGAGGACGCTTATTAGGAAATTTTGGTTCAATACCCATCTCAATAGCAAGAACATTAGCTTCAATCAAGGCCTCCTCATATCCCGTTTCCCTATACATTTGAAAAAAAGAGAGAAGTTCTTTCAATTGAGTCAATGCATCCTCAAGGTGCATGTCCTCGGTTTGCAAAGTTTTACTCACCGCATTGACTCGAGACAACAACTTGTGCCATATAACCATTCCAAGCAAGAACTCAAAATTCTCCATTTGCTCGGTTGCAAGAGACTCGGCTTCACTTTTTGCCTTAGGATCATCACTACTATCGGCCAAGTTAATTAGGGCATCTCTTATTTGAGGAGCTTTTTTCCTTATAGCTCTCACACTTTCGAGGTGGCTTTCCCAACGAGTTTGCGACAATGATTTAAGCGTAAGACCTTTAACCGTTTCCTTAAAAATACTCCATCTCTTGACTGAAGATGAAAACAACGTATAAATACGTTGTATTACCCCAAAGAAAGAAATAGCGGGAGTACTACAATGAGCCATATCACAAAGGGTAAGGTTAAGAGAATGACAACCGCAAGGAGTGTAAGATGCTCTAGGATTGATGTCAAGCAATCTTCTTTGCACACCTTTATTTTTTTCCTTCATATTCGACCCATTGTCATATCCTTGCCCTCTTATATCATCAACATCAAGTTCAAGTTTAGCCAAAATACTTTCGAGAGTCTCAAAAAGTCCCTCTCCCGATGTATCATCCACCTTTATAAACTCAATAAAGAATTCCTCCACCTTAGATGAAGTTGCCGAGACGTCCACACACCGTATCACAAGGGACATTTGCTCTTGGTGACTAATATCCGGAGTACAATCAAGAATGATGGAATAGTATTTTGCTTTCTTGATTTTCTTGAGAATCACACTTTTCACTTCATCCGCCAACAAAAGGATCATTTCATTTTGAATCTTGTGGCTAAGATAGTGCTTTCTTGTTTCTTTCTCCCGAATGCGACGAAGGTGCTCCCTCATTATTGGATCAAATTCGGCAATCATTTCAATAAAACACAAAAAATTACCATTGTTCTCTTCGTCAATCTTCTCACTACTTCCGCGGAATGCCAAATTACATCTTGCAAGTGTTTTCACAACCGACAATATTCTTGTTAACACTTCACTCCACCGCTCCCTCTCTTCGATCATTTTTTCTTGTAAACCACGATCAATTGTTGTATTCGTTCGAAACCTTTTTTCCAATTCAATCCAACTCCTCATGCACTTCACATGAACATCACTACTTTCATGGAGTTTGAGTGACCTACCTACATTTCCCCAATCTTTGTATCCTTCATTAGCCAATTGAGTAATGTTGTCTCGTTCCTTGAACAATCTACAACAAAAACAAAACACCACGTCCTTTTCTATCGAATAAACTAGCCATTTCCTCTCTTGTGTCTCCCCATTACTCAACAAGCGGGTGTAATAAGAATGAGCAAAACGCCTACCACCACTTCTGGGAAAATTGAACTTCACATCTTCTCTTTGTGGACCTTTCTCTACAATATGATCTCTAAATTTTTGAGAAATGGTACCCCAATTCCCGGGATCATAAATGTTTACAGTCCCCTCTTCCACCTCGTCCATAACTTGTTCTTCAACATTGTTCGCATTCGCCGCAACTTGTTCTTCAACATCTTTGACATTCACCTCAACTTCGCCTTCTTCAATTGCATCTTGTTCAATATCTTGCTCTTCTTCTCCGATTGCATCTTCTTCAATAGCTTGGTCTTCTTCAATTGCATCTTGGTCCTCCTCGCTTGTATCTTCTTCAACAACAGAAGTTTTTTTGAAAAATAAGTTCTCAAGAACACCTCTTTGTGCTTCTACATATTTTTGGTGTCTTTTATTTTTATTTTTTTTGGAGGCTCCCGATGCACACTTTGTTTTTCTCTTCGACGGCGGCTTCTTTTGGGGGGGAGCACTATCCATATTGCAACTACCAAAACGTAAAAGGTAAACTTAGAATATTGATGGATTCTAAGTTAATAGATTCAACATGACACTTCAATCATACTAAAACAACCCAGAACATCAAACTTGGAAGTTGACCCCCAAATTTCGAGATGCTAGAATAGTCAACAAGCTACAATAACCAAATCTAGAACAAACTAAAGTTGTTTTGGAAGTAAAGAACATTATGGCCTTGGTGAATGTTGTCGTCTAAGGCTCAAGTAAATGTAACGAAAGGCTACTCATTTTTTATCACTATTCAAGCATTCAACAATGCTGAGTGCCTTGTGTATTCAGCCACTCATATGCCTGAAGAAACTACTCATTGTGCTCCCAGTATACAGCTAATCTCTAGCTTCTAATCCAATCTCTGATGAATCAATCGTACAATAAGTGAAACAGTAGTGTATCGAACAAAACCGTATGCATCAATTAAGTATATCAAATGTAGTTGGTGTAAATCTATAAACAGATGCTTCATGCTTCATGCTTCATGCTTCATACCCAATATGAAAAACAACAACCAACTATTCAGCTATAAACAGATGCTTCATACGAATCATACCTAATCAAGTTTTCCATTAAAATTTCCTACATAAAAGAATAATTATTTCATCAAAGATCAAAGATTCAAACAACAAGAAAAATAACTAACTAGACCTAATTTTCTTCTAGAAATGATATTTTCACATTTCAATTTAAAATTTTTTTTTTTATCCCACGAATCTCATAGTCATAGATTAATACAACCAGTACAAATTTAAAAAAAAAAAAAAACTTTTTTCTAATTCCCCAAATCCAAAAAATCCTTCCTAAATTGAAACAAACAAAAAATTACCCCCAAAATTAGACAAGAACAATCACAGCACATAAATATCCATACCCTAAAAAGGACGGATCTGTCAACAATTCCAATATCAACAATTCAACAGAACACGAATCTCAAAGCAAAAGATCACCTTTTTTGCTGAAAATTCTAGGGTTCAGTTGCTGTCGGCGAAGCCACGAATCTCAACGGCGAAGCCAAGAAGTAGACGCAGTCGGCAGTCGGCAGTCCGCTTCAGTTGCTGTCAATTCTAGGGTTTTATTGCTGGAAATTTCCCTCTCTTTATTTCTCTTTTTTATTCCTCCCCCTTTTGGTCTTGAGACTCTTGCTGAAAAAGAAAAGGTTTTGGTCTTGAGACTCTTGCTGAAAAAGAAAAGGGAAAGAAGGGGATGACAGATTGACAGGAAGCCCTTTGCTGGAATTTTTTTTTTCTTTTCCCTAAAACGGGGGCCCCCCTATTTTTGGATTTTTTGGGGGCCTGATGCATTTGCATCGCCTGCCTCTGGGCTGGGCCGGGCCTGGATCTATGGACGATCTCCCCCGTCAATTCACTAACCCGATCACGTTAAGCTCGGATATGCGACAAAGAATGATTTGAAGAAAGCCATTGTCCTGATTGAAGTAGAGGACATCACTCTCATCCCAATGACATTCCAAGATACCAATTTTTGGGAAAATGTTAGTAAGTGTTTTGATGTTCCTGTATTGCTTGTTGGCAAACCAATTTCAGTTGAATATGTCAAAGTTGGAAGAATACAGTTGTTCACCATAGAGTCTGCACCTATTCCTCCAAAGCTTACTGTTGCAAATTTATTTTGGAGGAAAGAAATCATTGGAGATAATGCAGACTAAGGAGTCCAAGGGGATTATTCTAATGCAAGTGCAGGAGTTGATAGGGAAGAGCTTCACTGGAATATCGAACAAGGTAAAGCAGTTTTGACATAGTCAGCAAAGGAGAATTTTCAGAAGGATTTTCTAAATATCCCTATCCCGGTCATACCATAATTGCCCAAACCGAATTTGGCGCACGCCAATAAAGTAGGAAGTTATGCAAAGAGAGATTCTAGGAAGAAGGAAGTTGATATGGTGGAGGTTATGTGGGAGAGAACCATTTCAAATCCCAAAAGTTGTTTGAGCTGGTTTGATCACTCCTACTAGCCTAACTGTAAACAATGTATGCTTATGTGAAGCCCATCAACCCCACTCCTATTGCATTAAATGGACTTTCAATCTATTCCTCCAAGGTTTGAGGACCTTGTCACTAGGAGAAATAAGAAGTCCTCATCCAAGAAGGTGGTGATGCCCCTACCTTTCATGAAGCATATATCCAACTTTGAGAAAGCCAGTTCCAAGACCAAAAGAAAAGGTGATAGAGTTATTTTACCTGCTAAAGCTCTTCATAATTCGTCTGCTTTTTGATGATGACATATCAGTAGTTGCAAAATCTCTTTGAGTGGTGGCTAAGGACTCACATTCCATAACAAAGATTAGAAGCTCTGGGAGTACATCTATTGCCCCCTTGAAAGGAAAATAGATGATATCTTAAGAGTGACCTAGTGAGTTGCTTGTTACTTTGTTTTTTATTGGTGGTGTGCGGTGCTTGTTTTTTTTTCTTAGGAAGATTGATTCGTGGAATGTTAGAGGACTAGGATGCCCAGATAAATGTCCTTTGGTAAATGATGCCAGTAGGCAGACCTTGCAGTATTTTGTATTCAACAATCCAAATTGTCCAACCCCTCAAATAGGAAGTTATCCACCATTTGTGGTTCGAATATTAGCAAATGGGTGGTGCTAGATGCTATTGATACATGTGAATGCTCCGTTATTTCTAGTTCATTAAGGTAGATGGAATCTGTTAGGATTATGGCCTCAAATACACGTAGGCACGAGAGTTCTTGAAGTAGGAGAAGAAGAGGAGAAGAACACAAAGAGAAGGCAACAACAGCTAGAAGAAGTGCAACTGGAGGGTTCTGGTCGACCGACCAGGAGTGCGGTCGACCGACCCGTGATGCACATGGTTCAACAAAGAGCAGGGCAGTCGACCGGTCAAGGTTCTGGTGTCGGTGAGACCAAGTGCAGTCGACCGCAATTTGGTGCGGTCGACTGACAGCGGCTGTATGTTATTTGAGTTTTCGGGTTTAAAGTCCAATAAGCTATATTTGTGTTTATCTTTTAAGGTTTGCTTGGGACTATATATAACTCCGCCATTGCATGTCCCAAGTCAGGAATCTGGCCACAAATAGGGTAAGAAGGAGGGTTGCATTAGGTAGTTAACCAGCTAGCATACAACTTTGTCAAATTTTATGAACATGAATCCTAAGAATATATGCGTAAATACTAGGAGATTCCCTGGAAGCGATGTGTTGTGCTTGCCTCTGGGTGCTTCGAAAAATGTGCAAGGGGCGTCACACCGGCACCCGGGTGCGGTGAAAAATGGGCAAGGATTCCTGCACTAATCTGGATTTGTGAGAATAAAGAAGCTAGTCCAGGAAAATAGATTTAGGTTAGTGACTTGAAATATAGGAACATTGATAGGAAAATGCATAGAACTAGTAGTTACCATGATTAGAAGAAATATTAATATAGCTTGTTTATAAGAAACAAAGTGAGTAGGAGAGAAAGCTAAAGAGATAGATGATTTTAAATTATATTATACATGTGAAATTAGAAATCAAAATGGAGTAGGAATTTTAGTAGATAAGAAGTTCAAAGGAGATGTAGTAGGTGTTAATAGGAAAGGAGATAGAATAATATAAATTTAGCTTGTATTAGGGGAAACATAATTAACATCATTAGTGCTTATGCACCCTACGAAGGATTAGATGCACAAGCAAAAAATAAATTTTGGGAAGATATGAATGAGATAATTCAAAGAGTACCCTTATGTGAGAAATTATTTATAGGAGGAGATTTCAATGGACATGTAGGAGAGATACCATGGGATATGAGAGGGTGCATAGAGGACATGAATTTGGAAATAAGAACGATGGTGGAGACTCTATTAGATTTTGCAACTTCGTATGATCTTATACTAGCAAATACTTATTTTATGAAGAGAGAGGAACATTTGATAACCTTTAAAAGTGGGATAAATAAGAGTCAGATTGATTTTTTCATTACTAGAAAGGTGGTTCGCTTGACATGTATAGATTCTAAAGTTATATCAGGAGAGTGTAAGCTCACAACATAAATTAATGGTGTTGGATGTTAAGATTGAGAAATACATGTGCGAGGAAGGAGACTAGGAACCCGAGAATTAGGTGGTAGAACATGAAGAGTGAGAAACTATAAATTTTTAGAGATAAAGTTCTTAAAGGAGCGACATGGAATTGGGAAGGGGAGACAAATATGATGTGGACTAAAATGGCTACGTGCGTAAAAAAAATATCAAAAGAGGTACTTGGAGAATCTAAAGATAGATGGTTGCAAACTAAAGAAACATGGTGGTGGCAAGAAGTCCAAAATATTGTGAGAGAAAAAAGATCAACCTTGAAGAAGATTTGGAGAGTTATAAAACTGTTAAAAAAGAAGTTAAGAAAGTTTGATTTGCAAAAGAAAAAGCTTATGATGATTTATAAATTCAATAGAATTAGTAAAAGATGAGGAAATTAAGGAAATATGGCGAAATTACTTTGAGAAGTTATTAAATGAAAAGGCTGTAGGCAACCTAAATATAGAGGACTCGAGGGAGAGTCGAGAGCATATATTTTTCCGTAGAATTAGGATCTCTAAGGTTTGAAATGCTCTAGGAAGGATGAAAATAGGAAATGCTTTAGGACCGGATGGTATACCAATTGAAGTTTGGAAGTGTCTTGGGGATGTAAGAGTGGGTTTACTAACAAGATTATTTAATGGAATTTTGAAGACTAAGAAGATGCCCGATGAATGGAAAAAGAGTATTTTAGTACCTATGTATAAAAATAAAGGAGACATACAAGTTGCTCCAACTAACGAGGGATTAAATTAATGAGCCATACGATGAAAATTTGGAAGAGAGTGATCGAACATAGACTGAGCCTAGAAACTATATTGTCTGTGAATCAGTTTCAATTTATGTCTGAAGGTCAATAATGGAAGCAATTTATGTACTGAGAAGACTTGTAGAAAAATATAGGGAGAATAAGAAAGATCTACATATGGTGTTTATAGATCTAGGAAAAACATATGATAAAATCCCTAAAGACATAGAATGGTTGGCGTTATATAATAAAAGAGTAACTATTCGGTATATTGAGGTTATTGAGGATGTATGAAGGGGCAAAGACAACAATTAGAACAACCACATGAGAGACCAGTGATTTTCCTATTATAGTAGGCTTGCACTAAGGTTCGGCTTTAAGCCCTTACCTTTTTGCATTGGTTAGAGCATCCACAGTGGTTTGCTATAATTCTCAATTTTCCATATTATAGCAAACGTAGAGCTGCAACGGTTTCTCATTTTGCCATTTTTTAGCAAACGACCTATATTCGTTTCTCATATTTGAGAAACAGAATAGCGATTCTCAAATTATAGAGGACGGGATATCATATCCCGTCTGATCTATTTTAATATATTTTAATCCTTTCAGACGGTACATCAAAAACCGTCTCTACTTTTTTTTAATTTTTTTTTTAAAAAACTCCTCAGACGGGAGATGATATACCGTCTGAATCAGACGGGATATCATATCCCGTCTGTGAGTTTTTTTTTGTGTCTTTTTTTTCTTTTTTTTTTAATAGATGAACGGCCGGGATTGGAGGATTCGGAATGAAAAAAAAAAATTCACCAGACGGTACATGATGTACCCTCTGTGAAGAATGGTTTTAGTGGAATCAATTAATGCTGTGGTAGGTTTAGGAGTATTAATTTGGGTTAGGTAGTGATATAAGTAGGTTTAGTTAATATTATATTATTTAATTTAGTTAATTAATTAGGTTTAATAGTTAATAAGTAATTAACTTTTTTAAATTAATTTTTAAAGTTGAGATGGTATATCATATACCGTCTCACTCAATTTTTGAAAATTTTGGCAATTTTTTAGCAAACGACTATTGCAGTGATCTCCCCTATTTGCTATTACTGTTGTTGCCATTTTTTGGCAAATGAGAAACACCATTGTGGATGCTCTTATGGATGAATTGACGCGACAAATACAAGATAAAGTACCTGGGTGTATGCTTTTTCCCGATAATGTTGTTTTAGTGGATGAAACTAGATCAATGCTAAATTAGAATCGTGGAGAGAAATTTTGGAAGCAAAAGGTTTTAGAATAAGCATAACTAAAACAGAGTATATGGAGTATAATTTTAGAGATACCTAAGAGAGATCGTTTATGATATTTAGGCTCGATTATACAAAGAGATGGAGAGATTTTTGAAGAAGTTATACATTGGATCCAAGCAGGGTGGCTTAAGTGGAGAAGTGCCAGTGGGCATGTAAAATGAACAGGACGGTAAGTTGTCTGTCCGAGTTCAGCTCGAGAAATGGCCCGACCGTGGATCGTCCGAACTATTATACGAACCGAACTTGAACAAATTATTAGGTCCGATGCTTTACCGTGTCCTGTCTGTCTGAACAAACATAGTTTTTTGCTTTTATAACGTACCGAGTCCGAACTATAAAATTTTTGTCAAACCTGGACCGAGCCGGACATAAGCCCATCCGAGTAGAATTTTGGTCCAACCTTGAACATATGGCTGTCCAGGCCCGTCCGGTCCGATTTACAACCCTAAGTGCTAATGGTGTTTTGTGTGACAAACGTATAACTTTGAAGCTGGAGGAAAAATTTTATAGGACTGCTATTAGACCATCAATGATGTATGAAACAGAGTGTTGGATAACAAAGAAACATGTCCAAACAATGAGTGTAGCAGAGATGAGGATGCTAAGATGGATGTGTGGTAAAACTAGGAAGGATAGAATTAGGAACGATCATATACGAGACATGGTAAAGGTAGCTCTTATCCAAAATAATTAAGAGAGAATTGCCTTAGGTGGTTTACACATGTCACATGTAGTGCTAGTAGTGCCTCTGGTAGAAAGAGTAATTTATTAAGTATTGAGGGTAGAGTTAGGGGTAGTAAAAACCTAGGGTTGGCGAACGGGTCGAGTGGGCCGGGCCGGGCCCAACCCGTACGGGTTGGCACGGATGGGGTACGGGCTCGGGCCGGGTTGCCCACTTATTCGGGCCGGTCCGGGCCGTGCTGAAATTTCGTTTGGGTGGCCTGCCCAACCCGTGAACCCTTTAGGGTTCAACCTGGGTTGGGTCGGGTCGACCCGCGGGTTGGCCCGTTTAAGTTGGGTTAGAATTTTTTTTTTTTTTGTAGCTTAAAATAATAATAATAATAATAATAATAATAATAATAATAATAATAATAATAATAATAATAATAATAATAATAATAAGTAAGTAAGTAATAATACTAATAAACAATAAAAATCGTAATAATAATAAGATTGAAAGAGTGAAATTGACAACAAATTTTGAAATATTATTCACATGAATTTAAGTTATACAATTTTAACAATTTCTAATGAAATGAAGAATTCAATTCACAAATAAGTTTTATACAATAACATATTTCTTATATACAATTTTAATTGACTACAAGTTTTCTAATGCAACATAACAAGTAAAGCTATTGTTGTTGTTGTTGTTATTGTTCTACTTCTTCGGGCGAGTTGCTCCCACTTGTGGAACTTGATAGTGCTTTTCCTTGTGTCCTATCTTCAGCCTTCAGCCAGTCTTCTATGCAAACGATCATCTCTAACGCCTCGGGCTTCAAGCGATTCCTGTAATCAGTTAAAACCCTGCCACTTGTAGAAAATGCACTCTCAGAAGCAACTGTAGAGACAGGAGGAGTTAGTAAATATTTAGCCATAATTGACAGAATACTAAATGTGTGTTCATGGTCTTTCCACCATTGTAAAATATCTAGTGGAGAAGTAGAAGGCTCAGAATCTTGTTGGTTATACCAATTTAATTCATTTGGTTGATTAGTCATAGGTTTTTTTGATTGAATTTGTTCAAGTAAATTAAATGTTCTATCACCAATTCTACTTTTACCCTTACCTTTAGAACTACCAGAAGAAAAACTAACTACAGAAGTTGTACTACTAGAAGCAAAACGTCTATCATAATAATCATACAAGTTATTTAACGTAGATTCAAACTGAACTAAAAAAGTAGCGCAATTAGTTACTAATTCTACATGTTCCTCAAGTAATGCAAAAAACATTTCTATCAAACTCTTCGTACCTTCTAATTTGATACGAGGATCTATAACAGTAGCAACACAAATCAACATAGGAGGAGGAAAATAATACTTCAAATTTTTTTGAAATGCAGGTTTTACAATGTCACTAATATAGGGATCATTTAACATTTCGTTAAATATTTGCATCATGCTAACTAATTCAATAAAAATGCTACTAGAAGTAGATTCATATGTTTTTGAAAATTTTAAAGTTGCGGTTTTAAAAGGTTCTAAAAATTTCAACAAAGATTCGGCAAAAAACCAATCGGGGGGAGTCATTTCAAAATTCTGCATATTTTTTGCGATACAAAAATTATTTACAACTGCTTTATTTTCGGTGACAACATTTAGTAAATCAAAAGTAGAATTCCATCGGTGTCTAACATCCTTTGGAAATCTTCTAAAAGGAACATTTCTAACCCTACACCAAGCTTTCCATTCTTGTAAAATGCTTGGACTTAATGCAATGAAATGTACACAATTTCTAATTTTAACTATATATGGATCAGCTATTCTTAATGCATCTTGAACACATAAATTTATAATATGATATGCACATCTAACATGAAAAATATTGTCAGATGGAGGGTTTAATACAGATTTTAAAGTAGTAATTGCTACATTATTGTTAGATGCATTATCAAAACTAATAGCCATAATTTTATCGCGAATATGAAAAACATCACAAATTTCTATAATACGATTTGCTATTTCAGCGCCACTATGGGGATACGGCAACGCCGCAAGTGATATGATTCTTTTTTGAAGAATCCAATCATTGTCGATCAAATGACAGGTTATTCCCATCGTTGAAATATTGTTGACACCCGTCCAACAATCCGAAGTTAAACTAACCCTACAAGTTAAACAACATAAAATTGCAATCAAAGCGTCCTTCATTTCAATGTACATTTTAAAACAATCCGATTTGCAAGTATTTCTCGGAATTCTTTTAAAATGAGGGTTTTAGGCCGTTTGATTAAAATTTTCCAAGCTCCTACTCTCGGGATAGGAAAATGGTAACTCTTTCTTAATGACTAATCGGGCCATTTCCCGACGAACAAGATCGGGATCATAAGGATGGCTATCAACTAGACCGGTCCTAGGGTTGATTTTTTGTTGGCTTTGTATTTGATCAAGAAGTTCTTTATGATTATGTTGGATGTGCCTACTAAGTACCGGTGTCGTCACCCCTCTTGAATTTGTATGTTTTACCACATGTTTTACAAACTTTCAAACCTATACCCGAAGTATGTTCGTCCGGGATATAATCATAAAACTTATGCCAATCGCTAGTTTCTCCTCTACTTTTCCTACTACTACGGGGTTGTGTGGTTTCAGTTGGTTGTTCTTCTTCTTCTTCTTCTTCCAATTGTATGTCACCTACAACAACATCGTGTGTACCCAATTGTTCCATAGGAGGATCATAGTATTCTTGGGCGGGCTCACTAGTTGGGACAATTGGTGGTCTACGGGAAGAGGAGGAGGAATCTTGCCCGCTACGACTGCTACTGCGTGATCTAGACATAATGTAGTAATGTGCTAAAGTATGTAAAAAAAATATACAATGTAGGAACGGTGAATTATACAAAAAAAATCTAAAAAATAAGAGGGTTGAGATAGAGAAGTTCAAAAAACGAACAATAATTTTAACTACAACGCAAAAAAAAATATAACGAGAGAGGTATGAAATTTTGATACCGTTCATCGTCGACTACGCGTATGTAAAAAAACCGTGAAAATAAGAATAGAATAGAAAAGATGGAGGAGCGCTTTGCCGATTCCGCAATTGAAGAGTTGAGGAGAGGTTGAAGTAGATTTGACGAGTGTTGAAGAGAGTTGAAGACGTTGAATTTTGATTCCGATACGACCGAAATTTGATCGTGTATATGCCTCGTTGTAGACTTGTTTGATGAATACTATAATTGTTGAAAAATTCTTTACAAATGATGTATAATAGTAGAGAGAGTAAGAGAGTGAGGTGTGATTTTTTATGAGATTTTTAGGGATATTTATAGGCTCAATATGTGGAAAAAACAAAAAAAAAACAAAATAACGGCTCAAAGAGCCGTTCGGAACGGCTCTGGACAGAGGGGGGGGGGGATTTTTCGACCATTCGACCGGCGGGTCAACGGTCGACCCGTCACGGGTCGAACAGGTCGGAACCCGCGGGTTGGCGGGTTGAATTGCGAGCTTAACGGGTTCATGGGCCGGGTTTCGCAGGTTCAATTCGCGTTATTTGCGACCCGGGTCGACCCGGTACTGTTCACCGGGTTCGACCCAAACCCGCCAATTTGCTAACCGGGCCGGGTTCGCGGGCCGGGTCGCGGGTGGGTCGCCGGTTGACCCGGCCCAGTTGCCATCCCTAGGAAAACCTAAACTTAGTTGGATTGAAACGGTGTGAAAATATATAATAGCTTGTGACCTTGCAGAAGATATTGCGCTAAACCGAGTAGAATGGAAAACCAGGATTCCTGTAGCCGACCATAACTAGTTGGGAAAAAAGGCTTTGTTGTTGTTGTTGTTGTGGGCTATATATATAGCAGTAGATGTGAACTCTAAAGCAAGCAACTCATATCAAGGGTGAGTCGTTATCATTGTTCAACTTCAAGAGGGATGTGTATTGAGTGTTTCAAAGGTGTGAGAGAGAGAGGTTGAGAGTTGTAATCTCTTTGTAATTGTTGTATTTCTTAGGGAATAAGTATTAATTATCTCTGCATATTATTGTGTTCTTGTGAGATCTTGCGATTATTGTGGTGGCTTATTCTTGGTTCATCTAGTTCTTGGAAAGTTTCTGTTGCTTGTGGTGTGTGTCATCCGCTATTAACAGTACGAGTTGTGGCAGATTCTATAACAAGTGGTATCAGAGCACTGGGTTTGAATGGCCGATAGCAAGTCGATGATCGAGAGGTTCGATGGGAGTGACTTCGCGATGTGGAAGATTCAGATGATAGCGTATCTTCGTCAGAAAGATTTAGATGGTCCGTTATTTGATGGAAAACCGTAAGGTGCAGACAAGGATGCGAAGTCTTGGCAAACTGGAATCGTTTGGATCAGAAGGCGCTAGGCCAGATTCAGTTAGGGCCGAGTAGGAAGGTATTATTTCATATCTCAAAGGCAAAGACCACAAAGGAGAATATGTAGATTCTTATGGATATGTATAAGAAATCGTCGACATCTAATCAAAATTTTCACTTAAAGAAATTAGTTAATATGAAGTTGAGGAAAGGGGGTTCAGTAGGGTTGGCATTTGGGTCGACCGGGCCGGGTTGGGTCGGACCCGCCCGGGTTGAAGGCTGACTTGGGCGGGTTCGGGTCGGGTCGGTGGGTTAACCGGGCCAGGCCGGGTTCAAATTTGAAATTTTGACCCGGTCGACCCGCGAACCCATTAGGGTCGAACCCGTTTCGGGTCGAGCCGGGTCGCGGGTTGGCCCTTTTTTTTGACAACTTCACTTTAAAAAAAATAATAAGTATAACTATATAAAAGTGAAAAATGCATATATTATTGATTATTTATTTCTTTGTTGCTTGCTTCTTTGTTAAAAAAAGTTGATTTAATTGTGATTGAATTGAGTAGTAGTAGACTAGTAGTACAGAGAGTAAGAGAGTAAGGTGTGAAATTTTTTAGATTGAATTAAGGGGGGTATTTATAGGGGAAATATAAAAAAAACAAAAAAAACCCACAGGTCAAACGGGTCCAAACCCGCGGGTTGACGGGCGGGTTTGACTTGGTCAACGGGTTGGGTGGGCCGGGCGAGCGGGTTGAGTTCACGATTTTTCCGGCCCAGGTCAACCCACGGGTTCGACCCAGACCCGAACCGGATTATAGCGGGCCGGGTTTGTGTGGGCGGGTCAGCCCGGCCCGGTTGCCATCCCTACGGTTCAGTAAGAGAACATGTAAACAATTACTGTATGGTTTACAACCAGATGGAAGCTGTAGGATTGAAGTTTTCAGAGATGAGACAGTCATTGTTACATCCATCTACTTTGCCCGATTGTTATGGTAAACAGACTATTACATGCACTATGACAGATTCAACGACTCTACAGGATGTGGTGAGTAGTATTCTGAACGTGGATGTGAGAACGGTGAGAAACATGGGGATTGTCATCATCATCTTCTAAGGATTTCGTTATGTCAGTCGAGAAGAGACGTGGGAGACCTAAGAGCAGTCGAAGAATAAATGATCAGAGTAGTTTATCTGAGAGTGAGTCTGATGACAACGATTGGGGACATAGACATGAGTGTTGGTATTGTCACAAGAGAGGTCACATGATGCGCAGTTGTAAGGCTTATATGAAGAAGCAGGAAAACCATAGGAAGTCAAACCAAAGGAAGCGAATATGGTGTCTACAGAAGAGTTATGCTTATCAGCTAGGAAGGAGTTGGGTACGCGAGATTGATATATTGATTCAGAAGCTTCTTTTCATTGAACTTCGAGGAGAGTGGTATTTGATGACTACAAGAAGGGTTCTTTTGGAGATGTGGTTGTGAGGAATGGTCAATAGTGTCCTGTATGAGGGGTTGATACTGTTCGCGTGAAAGCCAATGATGATTAGAGTATTGTCTTGCGGAAGACAATGCATGTTCCAGACTTGAAGGAAATTTTTTTCTCGGTAGGAAGGCTTGACAAAAAGGAGTTGTTTACTACAGTTGGTAGTGGGGAGTGGTGTATAGCTCCAGGTTCAAGGAAAATTGCAAAAGGAAAGCATGAGGGAATGCTGTATTTGCTTAGAGATGTGAGAGGCATTTCTTCTGTAGTTGACTTTCAGCCGAAACCGAGTTGTAGATCATGTGGGGTGCAACCGAGTTCTTTCAATTGTGGGAATTTAGAGGAGGTTACTAATTTAGTGGGAGGTTCTGGCCATGAGAGTGATACTAGAGAGCAAGACGTTACTGCGGTGAGGGTACTTTGCGATGTGGCAGTGGACGCTTCAAGTTGCTCTGGTGAGGTAGTGAGCACTGATATCGATATGCAGGATGATGTCGATGAGAAAACTTTAGGGATTGAACAGTCTGTGTATTTTGTGGAGATGTCCTCTACGGAGACTTCTACTGTAGAGGGTGCATTGAGAGGTTTTGAACCATGTTCGGTGTTAATATGGATTCTATGAGTTGGGGAGCCTTGTAACACAGAATCCGACACGGGAGGTTGTTTCTCCTTTATTCATGCCCTATGCGATTGGTGGCGCACATCCTTCATGAGGTGATGAGGGTGGTTGGTGTATTCCACGTGGTGGAGAGGCAGAGGTGCTCTTCATGAGAGTGGGAGTACTTGGGTCTTTCATGAGAGTGGGAGACTGGCACAGATAGTGCGAGGTAAGATTACAATAACTTTGAAGCATTATGTATTTGGTCTAAGTGGGAGATTGTTAGGATTGTGGCCTCAAATCCACGTAGGCACGAGAGTTCTTGAAGTTGGAGAAGAGAAGGAGAAGACGAAGACAGCAAGAGAAGGCAACATCAGCTAGAAGAAGTGTAACTGGAGGGTTGCGGTCGACCGACTAGGAGTGCGGTCGACGGACCCGGGCTACTGAGCATTCTTCGAGTGTACAAGGCTCAACAGAGAGCAGAACAGTCGATCGTGCAGTCTACCGATCAAGGTTCTGGTGTTGCAAGACCAAGTGCAGTCGACTGCAACTTGGTGCGGTCGACCAACAACGGTTGTATGTTATTTGGGCTTTGGGGTTTAAGGTCTAATAAGCTGTATTTGTGTTTATCTTTAGGGTTTGCTTAGGGGCTATATATGTAGCAGCAGATGTGAACTGTAGGGCAAGCAATTCATATCAAGGGTGAGCCCGTTATCATTGTTCAACTTCAAAAGGAGTATGTGCTGAGTGTTTCAAAGGTGTGAGAGAGATTGAGAGTCGTAATCTTTTTGTGATCTTTGTATTTCTTGGAGAATAAGAAGTATTGGTTATTTCTGCATATTATTGTGTTCTTGTGAGATCTTGCCATTATTGTGGTGGCTTGTTTTTGGTTCATCTAGTTCTTGGAAAGTTTCTGCTGCTTGTGGTGTGTGTTCCGCTATTAGTACTACGAGTTGTGGCAGATTCTACAACAGAATATAGTTAGAAGTGGTGTATAACCTCAGTGTATGCTCCTTTTGGAAGAGATGATAGAAAAACTTTGTTGGTTTCAGATAGCTCAGAGAAGTTAATTGTTGTGTGCTTCTTAGATCGTATGTGAGAATTTTAATGTGACTGTCTCAAATATAGAGAGAAAAGGAGGAAAACGTTATAACGAAGGAGTTTGTTGATTTCATTAATTCTTCAAGTTACATTAACCTACACATGTCTTGTAGAAAATTCACATGCTTTAATATTAGGCGATCCTCTCAATGGCTAAAACTAAATAGATTCCTCAACACACACGAGTGGGGATCTTCTTATCCTAATTTTATTTAGTTAATCACTCTCCATAATTGGCTCATTTTTTTATAGTTCTTAATACCAGGGGGTTGCAGATTAGATGTCGCTACTGCAAATTTGAGAAGACCTGACTATCTAGCCCTCTTTTGTCTTAAGTGTGATTGTAAAAGCTTCATACGCACAGGGTCCATGACGAACTTTTTTGGTTTTAAGGTTAATCAGTTGAGGAGAAGAATCAAGACTTGGAAGCAAGAGAATTTTGGGAACATCAAGTTCCACACGAAAAACCTGCTGGATAAGATTCATGCCCTTGACATTGTGGTAGACTCTAAAGATCTCAACCCTAAGGAAAAGGAAGACAAAGCTTCTCTATATAAGGAATATATAGCGATGGTAATGTTGAAACAATCTACTAGAGACAAAGAACTAGGATAACTTGGATAAAGGAGGTATATGCAAACACTAACTTCTTCCATAGGCTAGCCAATGGAAGAATGAGGAACTTTATTCACTCTCTGATGCATTAAGACTCATTGATGACTAATCAAGTTGCTTTGAGAAAGATTTGAGGAACATTTCAAGCATATTTGTGGTATACTCAAATCAACAACTTTCAGTTGGAATAGCAGGAGTTGTATCCTAATATATTTTAGCTCGAGGAGCCCTTTAGTGTGGATGACATTAAGAAGACAATATTGACATAATTTAAGACAAGGCACCTGGTCTAGATGACTTCTCAGAGTTTTTATTAGAAATTCTGTGAGACAATTCAATGAGATCTTGTTAACATGTTTCTGGAGTTATACTCTGCTCAAGGGAATTTTAGCAGGCTGAACTACGCTGAACTACTCTGTCATTATGTTGATTCTAAAGTATGATAGAGCCAATTCAGTTTATGAGGTTAGACCCATAGGTTCTCTAGATTGTTCTTTATAATTTTCACAAAAGTCGTTTTTAATAGACTTAGTATCCTACTAGATAATTTGGTTTACTCTTCTCCAAGTGTCTTTCTCAAGAGAGTCAAAACTTGATTGTTCATTGTAGCTCATGCGACGATAAACTTGTGCTCTAGGAAGAAGGCTGATTTATTGATGCTCAAGCTACACTTCAAGAAGGCTTTTGACTTCATGAATTGAACTTCATTAAGGATATGGTGGTAGCAAGGGGTTTGGCAGTAGGTGATGTAGTGGGTTAATATGGTTTTGACTCTGCTAAGTCTTCAATCTCAATGAATTGGGGAAGGAAAAGAACTATTTAGTGCTAGAGAGGTCTAAAACTGGGTAACCCTCTCTCCCGAATGCTCTTCGTTCTTGTAGTTGTTGTTGTAGCAAGAATGTCTCAAGAGGATGGGAGGAGGAAGTATTCAGTAACTTACATCTCAGAGAGCCTCTTGATCAACTATATGTTATACAGTTTGGAGATGACACTATTTTTTTACAAAGGGGATGGACAGAAAATTATACACCTCAAGCTTCTTCTCTACCTATTTGTTCTATCAACTTTGCTAAATCCTCTTTTGTATACTTTAGCTCATTTTCGACAAAGCAAGTTGCATTTTCTTAAATTCTGGACTGTAGGGAAGAGTCTCTTTCTATGAAGTAACTGGAATTACCTTTGACTAAGGGTAAGATGAGGAAAAGAGAATGGGTGTATGTCACGCCCTGCTTTCCAAGATATGGGAACACGAGCACATGACGAAGACCCAGCGAATGATAAGAACATCATCCATACAGATTAACTCAACAATATACAAGAGAACACAACCACGCAAGAAAGAATAACCACATAAACAATGAATAAACTTCAAAATAATCATTAAATAAACTCACCAAATAATATCCAACATGTGGGAAAAAGTAAAGTTAGGGACACACAAGACCGGAATACAAAGTATAAAAAAAGCAATAAAATAAACAAATGACATGAGATAACTATAGTAGTCTAATGGTTCAGCTCCGATCTTCAGAAAGTTTGCTCACCAAGTCCTTGAGTTAAATTTCCTTCTGTACCTGCAAACTCTTTGGCTAAAGGTGGGAAAAATGTGTCCGTTAGACCAAGTTACGGACAACAAGCAGCGGAAGTAAGGAAGCAAGTTAAATATGGTATGTCAAGAAATAATAGGCTAGAACAAAATCAAAGAACAGTGACAATAACAAAAGTTGATAATAGAATCAGTCTAGAATTCATGATGCAATAAACAGTGATTGTAATCAATGATGCAAGATTAATGACAATAGTCATGATCAAGAATGCAAATGTCAATCCTAGGTTAATTAATATTTTATTATCCTAGCTAATGCACGTAATACTACGTCCCATACCACAGGTTCGGTGCATACAAACAATGATCGTTTAGACTATAGTGGTAAACTCAACAGATCGTGTACTCGGCACAATAATCAATAATTAACAATCAATATTCTCCAATCAATAATCCACCATTCATGACCAAAATCAATCTAAAATAAGGGGCCCTACAGAGTACAGTCTCCGATTGTGGCTTGTTAATATTTTATTACACACAAATGTGGACATGCAATGGATAAAGAAGTTTCGAAGTGATGTCAAAGAGATTCCAAGGCTATGCAATGCATTGTATAACTAATTCTATTTCCTATATGCAAAATCAAACATAGATATATAAGCAAAACACAAAGCACACATTCTAGACAGCAAGACGTTGCTGACAAAATTCAAATTTTCCGTGGCTACAGAAAAGCAAATTAGGTTTCGTCAGAGATTCTGGATAGTAGACTCTACCGGTACCAGCGAATATTCATACGACATATATTAAATACAGAAATCAGGCCTATAAGTTCATTCTTTACTGATGACATGTTTTGGCAGCAGTTAGGGTCAAAATTCTTGTATATAAAAATAGAATGTAAAATCATTCAAAAGTCTCGTAAAAATCATATTTCAATTCCTAACAGTGTTTAGTAACAACAAAATTAATCGCAGATTTTATTTCTTAAATTTGATCTGCTATTTCAGTTTATTAAGCAGGGTAATGCATTTTCAAACTACATTCTAGAATTCAGACGTCACTGTACGAAAATATGGATATCTTGCAATCTTTAGGTCGGATTGCAAAATCGTCAGATGATTTGGATTCAAGACACACATGGCTATAATTCTTATTTAATGAGTTCTAATTGATATCATCTACAACTAGGTAAAAAATCGGGTTCTTTACTGAACTAGTGTTCTAACAGCAGCCTAGAGTCAAGTTTTCATATTTATAAAAAGGTCTGGAAAATTATCAAATAATCTTATAAAAATAATAATGTGATCCCTAGTAATGTCTAGTAACAACATATAAAATTCAAGTTCAACTTCTACCGTTAACATCTGATTTTAATAGAAAAATCACGTCGGTGTAACTCTAGACAGAAATCTGAAAATTAAAAACATAGCAGTACTAAAAATATGATATCTTTCAGTTCGTAAATCAGAATCTAGATCTGTAAAATAGATTCAAAAAGCTACAGATGATGTTTACAAATTATGACAGAAACTAGGTCAAAAACTCAAAACAACATGCAGCAAACAGTAGGCCAGCAAGTAGATTTTCATTAAAAGACAACAAAATAAATAAGCAAGCAATTTCAAAGCAATAATTAACGGAGATCATACTTAATCCTTAGGGTGAAATTCTACTATTGGTGAGACAAATTATTATCAACATAGCATGATCATCACAATCAACAGAAAGGATTTAATCATCATTATCTATATACATGTTTCTAATCTAAGTATTCGTGTCGTGTATGGATGTGACAAATATACATGCTTGGGTTTGAATCAAGGGAATGACATGAAAAGAGGACTACTACTTGGTTTCGCCGATGAATCCGTAATAGTCTCTTTGAAGGGTATCAAACGAATAAAATATGATGATTGAAAGAGGAACTACTTGTGGAGATCAATGAATTCTTGATCAAGAAAAATAAAACTAATTCAAGAGAAACTTACCTTAAAGATGACGAGTCTGAACACGGAAGAATAACGGGACGAGAATCCCGACGACAACAATACACATGCAAATAAAGGAGTAGCCAACACATGCGAAACACGTACGGGCAGCACACATGCAAGAGACAACCACAGCAAGGACAACAACGACAGTCGGCAGGAACAACAATGACAGCACGTGCAATTACGTGCACGGCGAGAGACAGTGCAACATCAAATAGGTGGCGCTCGGGTGGTGCTGGTTCTGTTGCGGTGATGGAGACAGTGGCTTGGCATCGGCGGTCGACGAGCGGGACGGTGGTCACTTGTGTGTAGGCGTCGACGAGGAGAAGTGGCGGGTGGTCAGGGGCGGCAACGAGGGATGCAGGGTTCGATGGGTTCTCGGGGGTGGAAGGAGGAGCAGGTTGGTCGATGGTGCTGGTCGAGGTGTAGGGGCAAGGATGAGGGAGCGGGAAGTAGACGAGGGCGGTGCTGCGGTCGTCGAAGCGATGGAGACGGGGGGTTGGGTGCTACGGGGATGGGTTCCGAAGGCAGACAGGAGGAAGAAGGGTAGAGCGGCGGGGATGAGATTAGGATTAGATTAAGATTAATTAGGGTTTAATGATATTTATAGGAAATTAAGATGTTGGGTTTGGGTTGCGGGTTAATGGGTTATAGGGTATGAGTTTAGGATCCAATAAGAAAATAAATAATAATAATAATAAGGATATGAAAATAATAGATTAAATAAACCCAATACACAATAAAATAAAATTAGTAGTGTACCAAAATTTCAGGGTTGAAGCTAAAAGAATACAGATGATCAAAAGAGGACAAATGAATCCAAGGGATAGCAAGATTTATTATTAAATAAATCCGAATACAATAATTTAAGAAAGAAGAATTACAAATAAAAATTCAAAAAAATTAGAAATTGGGGTTACAATTGCTACCCACCTTACAAGAAGAATTTCGTCCTCAAAATTCCTTCATGTGGTACATAGGGCAACCCAAAAAACAACAAAAACAACAAAAACAACAAAAACAAAACAACTACTCAAAGAGTTGAGGGAACTTCTTCTGAATCTCCTCCTCAAGTTCTCAAGTCGACTCACCTGGTGAGTGAGGATTCCAAGAGACACGAACAAGCTTGGTAACCTTATTCTTCAGGACTTTCTCACGCCTGTCCAAGATAGAGATTGGTTGGACTTTACATGATAAGTCTGGTCTTACGGACAACTCTGATTAGTCAAACACATGACTGTCATCTCTGATGTACTTCCTGAGGTCAGAGATATGGAATACATCATGGACACCTGATAAAGTCGGTGGCAGCGTGTGCCTGTAGGCTATCTCGCCCATTCGTTCCACGATATTGAATGGGCCAATGAACTGAAGACTCAACTTGCCCCCTCCTCCAAATCGGATAACACCTCTCCATGGCGATTCCTTGAGGAACACATGATTGCCTGCCACAAACTCTAAAGGCTTTCGACGACAGTCAGCTCACTTCCTCCGCCTGTCCTTAGCTGTTTGCAAGTGCTTCCTGATCTGAGCCACTGCATCAACAGTTTTTGTGATCAACTCAGGCCCCAAAAGCTTCCTTTCGCCGATATCATTCCAACAGACTGGTGATCTACACTTCCGACCATAAAGTGCCTCATACGGAGCTGCCCTGAGACTCGCCTGGTAGCTGTTGTTGTATGAGAACTCAACCAAGTATAGGTGATCCTCCCAAGAACCTCCAAACTGAAGACTACAAGACCTCAACATGTCCTCCAATGTCTGGATCATTCTCTCAGATTTCTCGTCTGTCTGTGGGTGAAACGCTGTGCTATAGCTCAACTTAATACCCAAGTTCCTTTGAAGACTCCCAAAACTGAGATCTCTATCCGATACGATGCTGACAGGAACTCCATGTAGTCTCACAACTTCCTGTATGTACCTCTCTACAGGCTCTCAGTGGACTGACTGTAGCGTTCCGAATTTTCAATATGATATATCAGAAATATATGACACAATTCTTAGCATCAACCTCAATTGTAATAGTAAACATAGCCAAAATACAGATAAAATTTTTCAACTTTTATTACATTAATTCATTACAAAGCACAGCGGAAAACAAACACCTTAAATTACAAATTCTTTCTTTTACAACACATTCTTTTACAATTTACATAAGCCATAACATCAATTTAGCACAAGCATCCAAATCTCAAGCTATAAGCACCTACCTGTAAAACATGAGGCTAGAGATAACCCTAACCCCCAAAAGTACAGGGATTAGTCATAACGGTCTGAGTGACATAAAATAAATGCAACATAAATAAAATATAAGATATAGAGTCATCAACAACATGTATCAACAGAAGTAACAAATGGAATAAGAAATAAAAATAACTAAAACATGAAAATATTAAGTGAAACTAGACTAAGTGTTAGGTGTAGAAAAATAGAAAACAACATGCATACAACCAAGTCAAGAAAACATCATTTCTATATGCTGACTCTTTAATGCATACTTGTCGAATTCTATGCATCCCACTCTACATAGGTCCGGTGCAAGTCCTTATCGTTCTCCACTTGATTGGGTTTAATTCTTCGTTATGCAACTAATCCTACTACGATGACTACTACGAGATATAGATAAACTGTGAGTATTAGCCCACGCCCCGATAATTCCTGTGGTCAATCTCTATCCACAGATAATTCCAGAGACTATTTCACTCACACCTGGAAATCTTCGAGAATACCCCACATCGCAAGCTATGCGCCTCATCACACGAATACCCCATGAGGGTCGCCTCGACCTTGATAATTCCGGAGATCAATTCCATACCGCAGGTAATTGCGGAGACTATTTCACTCACACCTCGATAATTCCGGGGATTATCTCACACCACAAGCCATATTATATATATAGATATACCCCTCAATATGGCTTGCAGTGTGAGATAATTTCCGGAATTATCGAGGTGTGAGTGAAATAGTCTCCGAAATTACCTGCGGTATGGAATTGATCTCCGGAATTATCAAGGTCGAGGCGACACTCATGGGGTATTTGTGTGATGAGGTGCATAGCTTGCGATGTGGGGTATTCTCGAAGATTTCCAGGGAAGGCAAAGTGCACACGCCGTGTGCACCATTGGTGGTGCACAACGAAAGACTTCCCTATATATATATATATATATATTGGTTTGTGCTTGTTGTTAAAAGTTCTATCATTTTATCACCCCATAAACTCCAACGGACAGCAATAGTAATCAAGTGCCAGGAGTGTGTATATTTGTCGTTATGTGAATCAAAGCACCATTGTGTGAAACATTCAAAAATGGAGGCAGGCAGTTGGGGTATATGAAAGAATGAGGTGAAGTATGACCAAGTGTTGATGGCCACCGGGCACTCAAAAATTGTATGGAAGGTGGTTTCAAGCATGTCAGGTTACCATCCCATCCCTTAGATTGGAGTATAGTCTTGGAGTTGAGTTTCTCCTAACTCAACAACCATATTAAGATCTTGCATTTGAGAGGTGTGATGTTCTTCCGAAAAGGGGGACTGCATACCAGATATGCTGAAAATGGAGTATGCTAACTTGACAGTGTAAATGCTAGAGGAAGAGTATCTCCATATGGGGATGTCTATATTGCTGGTTGGTTGCAAGTTGGAAATGAGATGCATAAGATGTTCTTTCTCAGCAATCAGGTGAGTGGAGGAGCTATTGTTCAGGCTGGGTCTCCAAGTCCACCTCCCCTCTTCTAAGAAACCCTGAGAATATAAACTTGTAACACCCCGTACTTAAGAGTGTATATATATAATATTATACTGGGTAAATATAATAATATATATAATATATGAGAAGAGTGGTAGTTGGCCTATAGGACTTCGATGGGCTATGGAAATAATTGAATTACTAAGTGTCCTATAGGATGGAACTATGGGACTTAGGAAATTCATGTGCACTATATGAGAAGATGAAGAAGGTGTGTGTTGTGGGGATTACGTGGCTAGTTGGGCTCAGGATCAGAGCTTTTCTGTGTGTGTGCATGGGGGGTGAATGGCATGAGACTTATCCCGTATCGGAAGAAATAATGAGAGAAATAGAGAATATGTAGGATTTGACAATGATCAAAGGTTCCTAACAGTCCGGACACCTTTTGTGAGGCACACCTGTGGTGAGCAGCTGTTAGGATTTTAGTTATTCGCGTATTGCGCACACGTGTAGCTGCGTGCGCAGCTGAGCCGGGCTCGAGGCGTTACAAATGGTATCAGAACCGACTTTCGACACCGACTGTGTACAAGATGTATGCCTGAGAGGGAGTAGGTTGGTACAGGTCGCCCGGGTAGGGGACTGTACAACTAGCAGAATTAGGATAGTGATCTCCACATCGGCTAGAAAGGAATCCTGGATCATGTTGCAAGTCCCGGGCTCAGCAAGAACGTTAAGTTCTTAAGGAGGGGTGTGTAACACCCCGTACTTAAGAGTGTAAATATATAATATTATATTGGGTATATATATATATATATATATAGAGAGAGAGAGAGAGAGAGAGAGAGAGAGAGACAGAGAGAGAGAGAAGAGAGAGAGAGAGAGAGAGAGAGAGTTCTTAAGGGGTGTGTGTGTGTGTAACACCCCGTACTTAAGAGTGTAATGTGTGTGTGTAACACCCCGTACTTAAGAGTGTAAATATATAATATTATATTGGGTACGGGGTGTTACACTCTTAAGTACGGGGTGTTACACACACCCCCCCCTAAGAACTCTCTCTCTCTCTCTCTCTCTCCCCCCCCCTCTCTCTCTCTCTCTCTCTCTCTCTCTCTCTCTATATATATATATATATATATATATATATATATATATATATATATGAGAAGAGTGGTAGTTGGCCTATAGGACTTCCATGGGCTATGGGATTAATTGAATTACTGAGTGACCTATAGGAACTATGGGGCTTAGGAAATTCATGTGCGTTATATGAGAAGATGAAGAAGGTGTGTTGTGGGGGTGACGTGGCTGGTTGAGTGGGGGGGGGGGGGGGGGGGCAGGGTCAGAGCTTTGCTGTGTGTGCATGGGGGGTGAATGGCGTGAGACATATCCCATATCGGAAGAAATAATGAGAGAAAGAGAGAATTTATAGGATTTTCCAATGATCAATGGTACCTAACGGTTCGGACACCTTTTGTGAGGCACGCCTGTGATGGGCAGTTGTTAGGATTTTATTTGTTCACGTATTGCGCGCACGTGTAGCCGCGTGCACAGCTGAACCGGGCTCGAGGTGTTACAAAACTACCCTATTTATTCCAAGCAGCTGAGAATAAAGCAGGGAATAGGGTGGAGATACTTTGACCCCCTATCCACTTAGAAGTCCAGAACTTAATGAACTTCCCATCACCTAATTGCTAATTAATCCCCTGTAAGAATTGTTCTAGATGATGTTTTTAGATGATGTTTTAGATGATCATTGGCAACTTAATGAACTTCCCATCACATATAACTCTACTGTTTTAGATGAAGTTTTTACTACAGATTACAGTATTTTCAAAGAGTTATATTTTATGGAGTTTTAAATGTATTCTTATGACTTTATTAAGTGAGTTATATGTGTTTTCAACGAATTGATGTTTTGGTGATATTCTACGACTTAAAAATATGATTTTCTGTTATTTGATGGATTTAATATTTTATTTGAAATATGGAATTTTATGAGTACATTCAATAAATTTGAATTTTGCTGATTTAAGGGGTTCTCTTATTATAAACGCTTTGATGATGGATTTGTGAGTTTTATTGAAAAGTTTTAGTGTGATGGTTGAGTTGTGAGTCTTTAAAGATTATGTGGGACCCTAGACACCGGCAGTTGAGGTTTTGTGGTTTGGCCAGTTGTGGCTGTGTTGTTGATCAGTTTAGTTCAGTTCGGTAGGGTACACCAACTCTAGGAGATTCGTAATTAATTAATTAACTTAACAAAATAAGGACAGGCACTAGATGGTGATATGATGAAATGAGAACATGGGTTATGGACCTCAGTATGGCTTGCGGTGTGAGATAATCCCCGGAATTATCGAGGTGTGAGTGAAATAGTCTCCGGAATTACCTGTGGTATGGAATTGATCTCTGGAATTATCAAGGTCGAGGCGACACTCATGGGGTATTCGTGTGATGAGGCGCATAGCTTGCGATGTGGGGTATTCTCGAAGATTTCCAGGTATGAGTGAAATAGTCTCTGGAATTATCTGTGGATAGAGATTGACCTCAGGAATTATCGGGGCATGGGCTAATACTCACAGTTTATCTATATTTCGTAGTAGTCATCGTAGTAGGATTAGTTGCATAACTAAGAATTAAACCCTATCAAGTGGAGAACGATAAGGACTTGCACCGGACCTATGTAGAGTGGGATGCATATAGGGAAGTCTTTCGTTGTGCACCACCAATGGTGCACACGGCGTGTGCACTTTGCCTTCCCGCCTTCGTATCGACGATCCGAACCGTTCACATTGATCTACACATCTAAATTAGTCTAAATATGTAAAATCAAATTATTTGAAATGTATTTGTCCATTTATTGAAGTGTTACCAAATTGTATGGCTGAAAATCATTGTTTTTTATAGTCACATGATGGATGGGCAAATGAATTTCAAATGATTTGATTTTACATATTTAGACTAATTTAGGTGTGTAGATCAATGTGAACGGTTCGGATCGTCGATATGAATGCCCGAAGGCCTAGTACACACGTCGTGTGCACTAGAGGAGTGCACAACCGAAGCTTTGTTCTAGTTCGTGGGTTCGTTTCTCCGGAATCCTTATCCCGTTATTCTTGGTATTTAATTTCATCGTCCAAATGGCAGGTCACTTTCTCCTTGAATTGAACATCGTATCAAATTCAAGTTTTGTTGAAATTATTGCAAGTAGATTCTATTCGTTATCGTATCACTGTATTGATTATCCTTCGTTGGGTCTATTGAGGGTTTACACGAGCTAATCCCAATATTCTTGACATCGTGCCACTTTTGACTTTAAAGATTGGATCTTTCATACATTCTTGTAGAATTGATAATAGGGTTAACCGTATAATCATGACACAATTAATTATTATAGAAAAACCTACTAGGTTGTATGTTTGGTTGATTGTTTGTTGTTTGATCGATGATAATTTAGTGCATGTATATGATTTTATTTTTATTTATCATGTTATTGTACCCATCATGTTGACTATACAATTTATTGACTAAAGAATCGGTATCCATCATGTTTAAATTAATTTATTTCAAGAAAACTACATGAAACCTGTATATTACTTGTTGGCCTGTATGTTGACTGCTGTTTTTGAACCAGTAAACTATCTTAATAATTTTCTGAATATGAATTGTAGGATTATCTTTCTAGTTTCCAGAACATCTTGAATTTCTTAATTCCGAGTTGTCTAGCAAAAGTTATGCCCATTTTATTACAGTTGTGTTTTTTTACTTTTAGATTTTCAAATTCTTCCATCTTGCATGTTCAAACTGTAAATAGGCTGATCAAATTATAAGATTTTACTCTGAAAATTTCCAGATTGTTTCTCAACATATTTAGGAGTCTAGAAATTTTTTTTAATGAATTTAATATTGAGTTTTTGCTGATTCTAAAATAAAATAACATGATGTCGATTTTCTGCCTGAATATGAAATCTGTAAAGAATTGTGTGTTTGACCTAGCTACTGTTATCGGATTTTGAACTTTAAATATGCATTGGAACCGTGAGGAAGTCTAGTTTCTAGAATTTATGACGGATTCAATTTCGAGTTATGAAACAACGGAAAACTGCATTTTTGTACATACTACTCTTGCTCCACAGAATTTTATATTTCAGATTTTAGTAAATTAATTATTCCTATATCGTAATATTGCATGAATTAATGTATGTATGTTGTATTGCATGATCCCAATGAGTTATTGTCACCATTCTAATTGCCCTATTCATGTTACCATCCTATTGTTCTCCTATTGTTACTATCGTCCATCTAATGTCTCTAGATTGCATATTGTATTGTTGTATTAATAAAATAATTAACAAGCCGGAGTTTAAGGAATTGACTTGAGTATTGAATAATATAGTGACTGCTAGTGTTTATCGATTGATTGTGGAGCGCTAACTACGACACTCCAATCTTTCGTGTCATGAACCCGTGAACTCGTGAATCAGTGAATCAGTGTATCAGTATATCATTATAATGAATTGTACAACAATATTATATTGTATCAGTGATTACAGTACCGACACATGATTTATAGAATTCACTACTAGGTCTAAACGAAATTGATTATATACATCGAACCTGTAATATGGGATGCAGTAGTACATGCATTAGTTAGGATTAAAATAAATAATAGACTTAAGGATTGACACAACATCGGCATTGCATATTGTACATCATCGTTCATATTGATACCAAATATTGTTTAAGTGTTATTGATACCATTGAAAATTGTTACCGAATATTTTTTTTTGAAGAAATTTATTACCGAATATTGAATCATTGTTTATAGTCATTGTATCGTTACCGTGATATTGATTATTGTTATCGTGCCATGTTATTGATTCCTATTGGTCCATTGATTCATTGTTATGCCGTTATTCCATTGTTCCCCGTTTTCTTTACTTGCTGTCCATGACTAGCTCGAAGGATAATTTTTTTCATCTTTTTAGATGAAGTGTTTACAGGTAATGATGGAGAATTGCCTGCTAGAATTAGAGAACAGACATTCTGAAGATTTTTATCCTTTTTAATTGCTTATTGCTTAAATGAACTTATTGTATTGAGACTTGTTATTATTGTTTTGGGATTTATTATTGTATTGGGTTTATGTCCCAGATTTTATTATGTTTTCAGTTGTTGGATTATTATTGTATTTGGATATTTTTATTGTTTCATTCCAAGTATTATTATTCATGAGATTATTATTGCCTGCGCATTTATTCTGTGTTGATCATATTGTTGAGTTGATCAGATAAACAGCTTATGAGTGACGTTAGTCATTCGCTGGGCCAATGTCATGTACTCGTATTCCGTATTTTTGGGAAGCGGGGCGTGACAATTAGATTTTTTAAGAAAACATAATTTATAAAATTATTTTTATCTAATTTTCTTAATTTATTATATTTACCCTAACTTGTGCTATAATACATGGGTGTATAACCTATTTACTTAATGTTAATGATGTTATAATATAACTGTTAACATAATTTGGTTGAATTTGCGACATCTTTTCATTGCATGCATTTTTTAACTTTAGTAATATTCAATTGGATAACATTATGGTTTGATAGTGATTATCTAAACCATCTGCTTAAATTTATTTTAGGCTGTGCAATTTGCACAGGGTAACACTAGTGTCTATATATTATGCTAATAGGAGAGAGAATGTACCCCCTCTATCATTTCTCCATTTTGAAATAGAGAAAGAAGAGCAAAAATATGAATTCACACATATCTTAACACATGCACACACTTAGCCACCACCTCCGCTCAATTTTCGATCGTCTGATTTTTCATATGCGCGAAGACGTGCGTAATCGAGGCTCCCGATCGCGCCATGTCTCCACTCAATCACGCATGTCCAATTCACTTAGCGAGTGAGCCCACACGTGATCAACGTCTCAGGTCGCACCACGTCACTACATCATCCTGACACCTTATTCTACTCAGTGGGCGAGCACAGGCCAAGATCGTTCCAAAAATCGCATCAGCTCGATAAATCAATAAAAAAATAGAAAATAATTTAAAATTAGGAAATTAAATTAAAATTCTAAAATTTATTTTTAAATACGGAAATTTAACTAGAAATTCTAAAAAATAATTAAAATTTGGACTATACAATCTCCCCACTCTTACTCCATCCAAATTGGAATTGAAATCTCATTATTATATAGATGTTATTAGATGAATTTTTCAAAAAAAAAAGTTTTATTATTTTCTTTTTTAAAAAAAATTATGTGCAATATTGCACGGATTATTCTACATATTATATTATATTATATTATATTATATTATATTATATAATTTTGTGCGATATTGCATTGCACAAAGGTCACTAGTTAGAGATTTAATTAATTTGGCAGGGGGCTAAGTTTGCTCTAGGAGTGGCTGGCTTCGGCCTTTCCTCATATCTAATGGGGTACCTAATAAAACAATTCAATGTGGCAAGCATCGATGCCCCACAAATCAACACTGTCATCACTGGCTTCACCCAGTTTGCTCTGGTCATCCGTGCCATCCTCGCCGAGTCGGGCGTTTGCTGCTTCCACGTCATCTCCAGTGCCTCTGTTGCTTGCCTACTTGTAATAATGCTCTACCTAAACTAAATTATTTTTATTTTTCTTTCTCAGCAATTCGGCACTCCTCTTTCTCACCAAATTTAATATTAATATTAATATTAATTATATAAGAGATGCCATCTCTCTTTCAAAACGATGTTCACTTAGGCATATAAATAATGTGGGAAAAAGTTGACATAAAATTAATTATATATATCCATGTCAGCACCTCAATGACCCCCATTTTTTTTATTTTTTTGTATTTTTTGTATTTTTTGTATTTTTATTTTTTATTTTTATATAAAAGATGACCGTAGCCATCGTTTCATTAATGATAATTAAGGAAACAAAATAGTACAAAAACCAAATATTACAGATACGCTTGCTAATCAGAAGTACAACATAATAACATAGTCAAAACACCAAAATAGACCTAAAACAGAAGTAATTAGGTCATATAGCGCCCTAGTCTGCTCAAGAAGGATCTTCTCTCGCTGTGCTCCTTCTTGACTAATCTCCTTCGCTGTTCCTGATTCTCTTAGCCGCCTCCTGAGCACATGCCCAATCATGAATCAGAAGGAAAATTTTATGCATTGAGTTAGGAAATCTATAATCACAATTGCGAAAAATGAAATCATTTCTTTCTAGCCAAAGGTTCCAAATTGAAGCAGCTATTGCTATATCCCATGCCTTTTTATCTTCTAGTTTGATGTGAACATCTCTAATGGACCCCCATATGTCAGTGGTTGAGTTAGGAACCTGATTACACCCAAAACCCCTACATACTATCTTCCAGATTAGACGTGCTTTAGGACATTGAAAAAGGAAGTGATTGACGTCTTCTTCCGCAGTTAGGCACTTCCCGCAGATTACGTCGATCTGCATGTTTATCTTCTTAAGGTTTACTTTCGATAGGATCGCGTTTTTGTGGGCTAGCCAACAGAAAACTTTGACTCTGTATGGTACGTGAGCCCCCCATATGACAAATTGTACTTGACATCTAGTTCCTCCGTCGTTGATCCATTTATACATGGATGAGATCGAGAACACTTTTGAATTGTCTCTATCCCACCATCTTTCATCTTCTAAACTATTTCCCTGCCCCTCTTCTTGTAGGATCAGCTTGTTCAAATCTTCGAATTGTGCTCTGCTCTCCGTACTAATATTGTGGGATACTATAAAATTTAGTTTGCCGTTCTTCCGAATGTCTGCCACTGAGAGATCTAAGTTCTGTGTTGCTTCGGCAGCTTGTGGAAATTGATTTTGTAGGGTTGTTTTTCCGCACCATTTGTCTTTCCAGAATCTGGTATTTCTCCCATTTCCTACTTTGCATCTGGTGTTGGTATAGAAAATTTCTCCTTGCTTTGCCATCCCCTTCCAGATGAGAGACACTTTTGTCGACGGACTTCTTCCTCCAAATCGGAATTTTCGTCTCTTTCGGAATAGTTCGAAAGAGTAACTCCACCATCCTTTGTGCTTGTTAGTTATCTTCCACCACCACTTATTAAGCAGTGCTTTGTTCATGTCATGTAGGTTCATGCCCATATTCCCTTCTCTTGCATACTCTTCCCCAATTTACCAAGTGGAAGCCTTTGTTGTCCTCGTCCGTACCTTTCCATATGAATTTTCTTCTAAGTTTGTCAATCCTGTTGATGACCCACTTAGGCAGTTCGTAGATGGACATCAGATAAAACGGAATTGCGCTAAGAACCGAGTTTAGCAGGATGATCCTTCCTCCGAGGGAAAGGAACCGACTCTGCCACCCAGCTAGCTTCTTTTCAATCTTTGCGATAATAAAGTTCCAATCCTCCTTCAAGAGTGCTCCCAGCCTTTATTGGCGTTCCCAGGTATTTGATTGGGTATTCGCTGATCTTGCATTCTAAAATCTCCATAATATCCTCAAGCGGAATCGATAGATGATCGGAGATAGGGATAATGCTAGTCTTGTTTAAGTTCACTTTCAGTCCTGACCACCCTTGGAAGCAAGCCAAAACCGCCTTAATGGCAACCGCTTCTTCCACAGTAGCTCTTCTGAAGAGAATTGTGTCATCTGCATATTGTAGGATCAATATTGGCTGTGTGATTCTCTTAATCTGAATCCCTTTGATGGTGTTGTTTTCCATACCTCTTCTTATCATTTTCGCGAGTCCGACAACCACTATTGCAAAGAGAAGGGACGATAGGGGGGTCCCCTTGTCGCAGTCCTCTCTTGCATATGATCTCTTTCCCTTGCCATCCGTTCACCTGGATGGACGATTTTCTGCCTCGAATGCACATTTTCATCCATAAGCTCCATTTAGTACCAAAACCTTTAAGTACTAGGGCCTCCTCCATGCAGTCCTAGGTTACTGAATCGTAAGCCTTCTGAAAATCAAGGTTAAGGATGAAGCCGTCAGCTTTTGCTCTGTGGCCTCGGAATACAATTTCGTGGGCGGATGCAATGCTATCCATGATATCCCTTTCGCTTATGAACCCGCTTTGCGATTGAGTGATAACCTCGTTAAGGTGTGGGGCTAATTTTTGTGCTAAGACCTTCGTGATTATTTTGAACGATCTGTTCAGCAGGCTTATTGGTCTGAGATCTTCGTGTGAGATAACCTCGCTTTTCTTAGGCACCAGGATAATTGTTGCATAATTTAACCTATCCAAATTTGCCACTCCGTCGTATAGCTCATGGAAGATGTTCATTAGGTCTTCTTTGATGATTTGCCAGTATATTTTGTAGAAGAAAATCGGAAGCCCGTCTGGCCCTAGGGCCTTGTCCTGTCCTAGATTCTTAATTGCATCGAAAACCTTAGTTTCTGCGAATCTCGTTTCGATTCCCTCACTCCCTTCTATTCTGGAGGAACTCCACATATCCTGAGCCATCACACACCTACCAGCTGTATTACGTCCTAAAAGATCATGAAAATGTCTGTCGAGGTGCTCCTTGATAAGGTCTTCATTTTCAGTCCAGGTCCCGTTAACTGAGATTCCCGTGATGTGGTTCTGTCTTTTTCTCCCATTTGCAACCTTGTGAAATTATTTTGTGTTTGCATCTCCCTCTCTTAGCCATTGTATCCTCGCTCTCTGTTGCCAGTACAATTCCTCCATCTTTCCAATGTGCTGTATCTCCAGTCTTTTATTGGCGAGCTCGTCTTTCTCAGTCTCCTGGAGATCTCTGTCCTCTTGAGAGATTTCCAGGCTGGCGATTCTATTCGCTAGCGTCTCTCTTCTATGTCGCTCATTTTTTCTCTGGCCCAGGCTTTTAATCTCCTTCGGAGACGTCTTGTCTTCTCTACCCAAATTCTGACTGCTGAAGACTGAGAGGTGCTTGCATTCCACGATTCGGTGATGACTTGTCGAGTATCCTCACAAACGGTCCATGCTTTTTCAAATTTGAAACTGAAATGCTTTTTCCTACCATTTAGTCCACAGTCGATCACCAGAGGAAGGTGGTCTGAAGTGTATCGTAGTGCCGTTTTGACCTTTGCAAAGGTATGTACATCCTCCCACTCATTCGACACAAGCACTCGATCTAGCTTGGCCAATGTAGGGATTGCTCTGCATGTTCGACCATGTATATTTCCTGTCAGTCATCTCTAATTCCAATAAGTCTAAATCATCTATCGTCTTGTTGAAAGAGTCTTGATCAGAGTGACTGTGGCTCCTGCCTTTATGCTCATCCTGGAATCTAGTGATGTTAAAATCTCCTCCAATTATCCAAGCCCCTCCCCATTTGTTCCTGATGTATCTTAATTCCGTCCACAACTCTTGATGCAATCTACTGTTGTATGGTCCATAGACACTAGAAATAGTCTGGATCCAATCGTCTCGTCTTGGTCTAATTCTAATCGATACCGTAAACGCTCCGATAAATTCATCGACGATCTCAAAAGAAGTAGAGCTAGCCTCTACCGCTATTCCTCCTGAATAACCCCTAGCCGGTTTAAATCTCCAGTGGAAGTCTGCCATGCCTCTAAGGGAAGTGAAATCCTCCTCTGTTGGGGTTTCTATTCTAGTTTCTTGAAACCCGCAGATGTCAGGACGAATCTTGCTAAGAGTTACTCCTATAGCTCTTTTTTTAATTTTTGGCGCATCCCTCTAACGTTCCAAAATATGTATACCATTAAAAAACCTGCTTAAACACCTAAAGTAACGACCCCCCCACCCCTAAAGAGCCCCGGGATTAGTTAATAGCTATTCTAGTATCCTCTCTAATGATTGCTACGTTCGTTAATTGTTCAGCCCGAGTGGAACCCATAGCTAGACCATACAAACTAGCGAAGTAAATGAGAGACTCATCAGTTAAAGAATTGAGAACAGAACAATTAATTTTAGAGGTACCTTCTCCTGTCGTATTTTCCTCCGACTGTTTGTTTCCTCTATGAGACCATTCATCCTGCCCGTTGTTCTGACTATCCATGCTGACCAACTGTCTTTTTCCTTTCCTCCAATATTTTGTGAACTTTCTAGTGGATGTGCTTCCTACACTGTCTCTAACTTCTCTATCATCGCACTCTGTTTCTGTTACTGAGATGAGATTATCCTCTCGAAGACCATCTAACGCTCCAATAATACCCTACCCTGACCCCGGCTCTGATGTAAGTTGTAAATTGTGGGAATGAATATGCTGAATATTTGGGAGGCTTGCTAGCTGAATGGGAATCAGTGTGATCACTCCTATCGGGTTTCCATCGTTTTTAGGGTTAATTTCTTCTTGGCCCATGGGCCCTGGCCCATGACTATGCTGCCCCTTGGACTGGATCAGAGCACACACTGCAGCTTTGACAGATCTTTCAATCTCTTCGTTAGTGAAATTCATCCAGGTTTCAACGATCAATCCCAAAGAATTCACTTTATTGAAGCCCACGTCAGTGCCTTGTTTGAGAATACCCACCTTCGTAGTTGCTTTCGTACTCCCCGTCCCATCGCCCTTAGCCATCACATCACCTCTTCCAGTCTCATCGCCGCGAGTTATCACATCGGCTACAGTTGGAGCGTCTCTTCCACTGAGTGACAAGCTGTCGGAAGGCAGCTGAGAGGTCTATTGTGGGGCCCTTTGCCAGCTGGCTTTTTTTGCAGCTAATTGGGTAGGTAGCTTGGACGGTGGTGATTAATTCTTCAGAAAGTTATTTGAAATTTGAGTTTGTCACTCGAAGACGTGTGGTCCAGATCGAGCTTTGTCTCCTCAATTCGATGGACGCTTACGCATCTATCCTCACATCTGACGGCTGGGCTTCATCGTCTACCTCTGGCTCCTCATCTCCACCCTTGAATTTCTTTTCGTCTCCAGTCGCAAGATCTCTAAACGACACATTTTTTTGGACTTCGACGATGACTCTAACCTCGTAGATATAGTTTTCGAATTCGGTTAGAATCTTGGACGGAATATCCGACTTGTTAGCAACTCCGACCTTGATTCTAGCGAATTTTCTAGTTGAGTGAGTTAGGGTCTGTCTGTCGATGTCGATAAGCATGCCGAACTTTCGAACGACGTTTTGAAACCCCGAACGTACCCAGCAATGGAAGCAGAGATTGTATAATCTGATCCACATCAGTGGGAAGTTTTCCGCCTTCAACGCGCTGAAATCTCTAGAACACCACTTGAAGGTAACGAAAAACTCTAAACCCTGGGCGTCTTTACCCTCTAAACCCTTGACTCTGATCGTCTCTTGAGCGAGAGCCTCGTCGCTACAATGCGCATAGAAGGTGTTCGTCACAATCTCTTGGATGACTCACGTTGGAGTTGGCGAGGTGACGAGTGCCGCTTGGAGCAATTCTGAGACGTCTGTAGGTGTGGGGACTCCTGTTTGAGCTTTGATCAATATACCCCCATGAAACCGCCTTTCGAAATCCGCAATCAGTGGCATCGGGGATATAGATGCTTGCATAACGCGTCTATCTCCGGCAACGCTCTCTTGAGTTTTACTCCCCTCCGATACTGTCGGAATCACAACCTTTGGAGCTTTCGAGTTGGAAGTCGAGGCATTTAGGCGCTTAGGACAGACGGTGGAAATGTGGCCGGAGCTTCTACAAAGATAACAAAACCAGTCGAATTGACACTTGCTGATAGAATAGCCTGGAATGACCCCAATTTTATTCTCAGTCATAATTTCTTTAGGAGGAGAGTATAACTGTATAAGAGAAGGGAGATGATATGGCTTTCCACCATTCAATATAATTACACACATGTATGGCTTATTTTTCCATGGTTAATGCTACACCTACTACCAAATCTACTATTTTTCTCTTTACTATCTTAGATGGCACACTACTATTGGATGTTTCTACCACCTACTCTATAATAACCTCCACTAATAGTGTACCACCTAAGGTAGTAAAGAGAAAAGTAGTAGATTTGGTAGTAGTGGTAGCATTACCCTTTTTCCACAGGCTAAATTTCACAAAACCCTCTCCAATTTTGGGCTATTATCAACAAGCATATATTTTCCTCTTCATCATCAATAAAACCCATCCGTTACCCCCTTTAATCACATCGACCACTTTATTTCCTTTTTGATATCACGTGATGGCACGTGATTGTATTTTAAAATTTCTATTCCAAAAATACCACCGCTCTTCGATTAGATTTGGTTTTAAAATTTGAAATTGGAGAGGAACAAGATTGGACTAATACCACCGCTCTTCCATTAGATTTGGTTTTTAAAATTTGAAATTGGAGAGGAACTAGATTGGACTTTTGTTTTAAATGAATATAATAGAAAGAAGATACAAGGTTATTGTTGCTGATGATTTTTGGTGTGGGGGCAAACATATGATTTTGTGGATTCTTCGAGGAAACAAATAAGCAAACCTGTTGACTTTCACCTGCGTGTTGACTGGTTTCTCGCTGCTGCCATGAACCTGCACAAAGTTCGATACACTGGGATGGATTCCGGCGACGAACCCTCCGACGCTCTTGTCAGTAATATGAAGGATTATGAAAGAGCTTTAGGTAGAAAAAGATTGATTACCTTATTATGGTGGGGGGAGAGGGGTATTTATAGTCGCCTTAGGGACCTGTTTCAAGATAATGACTTATCTCTACTTCCCGGTGTTTTTGGATAAGATGTAGGGTTTAAATCGTTTCATAGAGATAACAATGAATTTGAATTACTTTTTAAATATCATAGGCTGGTTTGTAGCGGGCTGCTACCTATACCCAATAGGACAGATTTGTTTATGGGTTATTGGGCTTTGAAGAAAGACCCAGTTCCCATTTTAGACCCATTTGTAGGTGAAATTACTGTTTTACCCCTGAGAGCTTTAAGTTCGTGCCCAATTTGAACGATCCCAATTTAATCCTATTTTTAGCCATATCATGAGCCCCCACTCACGAAGACTGAGTTTAATATTCTCTGAGGAGTAGTTTTGTTAATCTAATGGCGTACAGGATTTTATCAGAGTTCTTAAGGGAGTTTGGATCTTGCTCGAGGTGTAACGGTGTCAATTGAGCTTGTAAATTGCCCAAAATTATTCTCAATTTTTTCTGGATTTTTTGTGACTTTTCCAGATTTTTCCAAAATTTTTCCAATTTTTAATCATTTTTTGAATTTTTTATTCAATTTCCAAATTTAAATAATTAATTATCGAAAATTTTAATTAATTATTATAATTTAATAATTATTATTTTCATAATTTAAAATTATTTTCCGAATTAATAATTATTTCTTTTGATTTTTAATTAATTTTTTCGGATTTTTTAAATAATTAATTCAGTTAAATAAATAAATAAATAAATATTTACATGTACCCAAGGCGCAATCTTGTGCGTTGATCATGATCAGACACGAATAGTGAGGCAGCAGTTTTTTCCCCTTTGACGTTCGGAAACGCTTCTGTTCGACGTGCGTTGGGATCGTTCGCCCACGTGGTGGTCAACGACGACCAGTTGACCAGTTTTTTTCCTTGTCCTCTGTCTTCAACTCTCTGACTCCCTTGTGTTTTTTGCTCGACCACGGCGAATATTCGAGCTCGTCTTGGCAAGAAGATGGTGGAGTTTGTCGAACGGGTGAGGTCGAGCTCGGCAACGACCAGCTCGACGGAAGTCTGCGATGAAGAATTTGGGCGAGCTCGGCAACGGTCGAACTGGACGTTAGGGGAGCTCGGAGTGGCGATGGGTTCAGAATGGCGAGAGGAAGAGCTTGGCGAACGATCGAGCTCGACGTTACGGGAGCTCGGCGGTGGCGGTCGTGAGGTCGAGCTTGGAGGTAAGCTCGGAGTTGGGCGAGCTAGGCGAGCGAAGATGAGGGACAATTGGACTGTAGTCATGGCGACGAGCAAGTGGGGCGAGCTCGACGAGTTCAGTAATGGGTTCGAATTTGGCGATGGAGCTCGTCGCTGTGGAGACTAGCAAAGAAGTGCTCGAACTCGGCGGTGGCTTGGAATTGGAGCTCGACATTAATGCTCGGCAAATTCAGTGTGAGGGGTCGAGCTCGGCAATGGGTAGCTCGACGAGGAGGAGTTTTGGCGAGGAGTGGAGGTGGGGCTCGACAAGGAGGAGTCGGAGCTTGGCAAAGGAGATGCTCAGCGAACGGGGGAGAGTTGGAGCTCTTCGATGGAAGCTCGGTGAGGGGATGAGCTTGACTAAGGGGGAGTTAGGCCAGCTCGGCGAACGGTCGAACTGGACGTGGCGAGTTCTCATCGATGGGTTTGAAATGGCGAGAGGGAGAGCTTGGCGAACGATCGAGCTCGACGTTAGGGGAGCTCGGCGGTGGCTGTCGTGAGGTCGAGCTTGGAAGTGAGAAGGGGAGCTCGACCATGGAGGTGATGGTGATGGCGAAGTCAGCTTTGGAGATGGGCTTAGTGCTTTAGCGAAGGAGATGAGCTGGTTTTTTTTTCTTTTGGTTTTTGGCGGGAGAAAATGAAGGAGAGGAAGAAAAGGGGGATGAAGGAGAGTTGCGGGTTTGCGGGTGTGAGACCCGTACCCGCGGACCCGTTAAGTGTCTTGACCTTTGGATTTTGCTTTCAGGTTTAGGTCATAAACCCGACCTTATCCGAAGCTCTTTCTCTTTCACGTACCGAGAGTGTATTTGCTTGGACTTTTTTTTGAGAATTTGTGGTCCTTGATCTTGATTTGAGTGCGGATCGCGAAGAGAATTTTGCTCTCATTTTTCGTTCGAATCCACTTCTGCTCAGCTTGATCTGGCGATCACGGTGAACGGTCGGCGAACGTTTGGAGAACGTTTTGAAGAATGTTGGCGAACGAATAGGCGAATCGCCGGCGAACGATTTTGGCCTTGTTTCGTTCAGTTCTTTGTTTTCTCAATGTGCCTCGGCGAATGACTTGGCGAGCTACAACTGAGCGATACGTGGCATTGACCGTTGACTGGTCAACGCCGACCGTTGACTGGTCAACACCATTTTGCTCATTTTCTGATCGGAACTGCGTCTGTTCGGCTTGAAATGGCGAGCATGATGAGCATGCATCGAGCTACAGATAGTGACACGTGGCTTGTGACTGTTGACTGGTCAACGCCATTTTACCCATATTTTGATTGGATCATCGTCTGTTCGACATGAATCAGCGAGCTTGGCGAGCGTATGTCAAACTACAGGAGAGTGACACGTGGCTCTAGATTGTTGACTGGTCATTGCCACTTCGCTCATTTTTCGATCGAATCACTGTTTGTTCGGCCAGCTCAGACCGATTGGCGAACGGTTGTGGCGAGCTTCACTGTAACTAATTTTTGCGGAGCTATGGAGGTCCGATCGGGGCGTGAGTCCCCTCGTTTCGAAGCTGACTCAAAGATCTACAATTTCTCTTCAGAAGTCCGTTGAAGAATCACCCTTCATGGTCAAAATGGTCCTGCAACATCTTTGTCTTCATGAAGTTTGGAAGAGCATTGTATATCTGTTGCAAAGATCCATTCTTGGGGGCGAGTTGTAGGAGCGTCTTTATATGAGTTATGCTCCAAACTCTCTTGGAAGAAGGCCGCTTAGGAGGTAAGTTTGAGGAGCAACTCTAGGGGAGAGTTGAGCTCCGAACTCGTTGAGAAGATGTCCGCTTTGGAGGCGAGCAGAGCGATGAGCTTCACCAGGCTCTAGGAGAGAGCCATTTGAGAGATAAGTTTGAGGAGAAACTCTAGGGGAGAGTTGAGCTCCGAAGTCGTTGAGAAGAGGCCCGCTTTGGAGGTGAGCAGAGCGATGAGCTTCACTAGGCTCTAGGAGAGAGCCATTTGGGAGACAAGTTTGAGGAGCAATTCTAGGGAAGAGTCGTGCTCTGAACTTGTTGTTTAAGAGTGTTTCAACAGTTGTGGGAGCAATTTCGAATGGTGAGGTACTTCGTACTCGCTCGTTCGCAAGTAGCTAAAGCGGCATCGAACCAAGTGTTGGACTCCGAACTTGTTGTTTGAAGGTGTTTAACGAGTTGTAGGAGCAATTCCGAATGGTGAGCTTCTCCGTACATGTTTGTTTACAAGCAGCTAAAGCAGCGTCGAACCAAGTGTTAGACTCCAAACTTGTCTTTTGAGCTTAGTAAGTTGTGGGAGCAACCCTGTAGGACAAGCTGGACTCCAACATATCATTTAACGGGTCGTAGATGTGACCCAGAGAGATAGAAATGAGGCAAATGCAATAATTTTCAATAGAAAAAGCTAAGTTTTATTGAAACAAACTAAGTGGCCACTTTAATAGGGCGATCCATTATTACATGCTTTTTTGCTGTGTTACAAGCATCGGCCTTATTGAAAACTGAAAACCCACTTCTACGATAGGGTGAAGGTCTCTTGGGAGGAGTTTGGTTCTCCCCCATTGGACCTCCATGGATAAGGTGGACGACTCCACGTTCGGAATCTTGGAACTTGGCGGGCCTCTCTATTTGTTTATAGGCTCCTCGGGGTAGAAGATCGGCCCTGTCTTTTTAGAAAAACTTAGCTAGGTGTCCCCATTGTACGAGTTCTTCGATCTCCTTGAGAGCCCGACAATCATCCGTGTTATGGCCGTAGTCCCTGTGAAAGCGGCACCACTTATCACTGTTTCTTTTCTTGCTAGGGGTATTCATTCTAGGGGGAGCACGGAGTAGCCCTTCCTTATCCACCTCCATAAGAACTGCTGATATACTAGCATTGAGGGGGGTGAAAAAACGAGGAGCTGGGGGGCATTGGCCATTGTCGTCCCTTTGGAATTTCTAGGACCCTTGTTCGCTCGTATTCTTCCGTTTGTTCTCGGAAGACGATTCCTCAGGAGGGGTGAGGGGGGGTTGAGAGCCTCTTCCACTCATATGTACTTCTCACTCTAAGCAGGAGTTCTGCGAAGTCCCGAGGAAGATTCTTGGCAAGGGACGCCTTGAGGTCGGCGTTAGTGACGTTGTACCCGAATGCCGCCGAGGCTACTGATTAATTGAGGGAGGCAATAGACTGGGCTTCGGCGGCGAAGCGCCGAACGTAATCTCTTAGGCGTTCACCCTTTCTTTGGCTGAGGGTCACCAAAGATGTACTTGTTTTCTCGGCTTGACAGCTACTCACAAAATGAGTAAGGAAGAGCCTTTCAAACTGATCGAAGGAGAAGATGGAGGCCGGGGCGAGTCGAGAGTACCATTCTCTCGCAGGCCCCTTCAGCGTGGCAGGGAAGGTTTTGCAAAGGAGCGCATTCGAAGCCTGGTGGATTATCATGAGAGTTTTAAAACTCTCGATGTGGTCGGCGGGGTCCGACTCCCCGTTGTATGACTCAAAGTTAGGGAGCTTGAAGTTTTTCGGGACCGGGGCTTCCATGATGGTCCGGGAGAATGGAGGCCTGCTCGGGCGGAAATTCCTCCCTCGTTGTTCCTCTTCTCTGTCAAGTCGGCCAAGGCGCCTCTCCATCTAGTGGAGACGGCGATAGACCGAGTCTTCCCTTTGGTCATATCTTGCCGAGCCTCGAGATTCTTTCTCATGCGGAAGGGAACTGGGAGTGCGGTGATGATGGCTTGGGGCAGGTTGAGGACTAGGCACCTGTTGCTCGTGGTTGGGAGCGACATTGAAGGCCCGAAGAATGGCTTCTTGAAAATCTTGGAACTTCGCCCTTGTGACTGGTGCCCCTCCAGCTTGGCGGTCCCTAGGTGTGGCTCGGCTTACTGGAGTATGACTTCTCCATCGACGACGTGGAGGGGACTCTCTTCGCCTCCTCGGGGGAAGGGATCTTTTGGTCCTCGATCTGCAGGGGGTCCGAACTCTCAAGACCTATGGGTGCTCAGGTTGATGGACTCCTTCAAGGGTTCTCCATCCATTCAAGTGAGTTCGGAGGTCAACCCCCTGCTGGCGGTTAACAATTACTTGACGGAGATCCTACTTAGGAGGGCTTTGAGAATCCATAGAGTAAACTGAAGAATTGTGGACCGAAACATGGTCATGAAAAGGATGTTGCTTTGGATGACTTTGACAAGAGCCCCCCTGGCAGCCCCCCGAGATCCTGGAGGGGCCTGTTGATGAGGAGGCTGTTGAGGAAGAACATCTTGGACTGGAGGAGGAAGGGGAGTGGCTCTTCGGCTGGAGGCCGCTGCCTTCCCCTTCTCTTTCGGATGCATGGTTTGAATCTACTTTCTCTGATGAAGTAAGGTTGGATTGCTTTTTCTGTTTGCCAGATATGGCGCCAATTTGTTGCTGCTGATTTCTGGTGTGTGAGCAAACAGATGAATTTGTGGATTCTTCGAGGAAACAAATAAGTAAACCTGTTGACTTTCACTTCCGTGTTGATTGGTTTCTCGCTGCTGCCGTGAACCTGCACAAAGTTCGATACACCGGGATGGATCCCGGCGACGAACCCTCTGACGCTATTGTCAGTAATCTGAAGGATTATGAAAGAGCTTTAGGTAGAAAATGATTGGTTACCTTATTATGGTGAGGGGAGAGGGATATTTATAGTCGCCTTAGGGACCTGTTTCGAGATAAGGACTCATCTCTACTTCCTGGTGTTTTTGGATAAGATGTAGAGTTTAAATCGTTTGATAGAGATAACGATGAATTCGAATTACTCTTTAAATATCCTGGGCTGGTTTGTAGCGGGCTGCTACCCATACCCAATAGGATAGATTCGTTTATGGGTTATTGGGCTTTGAAGAAAGACCCAGTTCCCATTTTAGACCCCTTTGTAGGTGAAATTACCGTTTTACCCCCGAGAGCTTTAAGATTCATGCCTGATTTGAACGGTCCCGGTTTAATCCTATTTTTAGCCATATTAGGTATGTTAGTGCAGAATAAAAAGATAGGGATTTTTATGTTTTGTTTTCTTAGAGCATCCATGGCGGTTTGCTAAAAATGCCAATTTGCCATTTTTTGAGAAATAAGCTTCTGCAACGGTTTGCTATTTTGCCATATTTTGGCAAAATCGCTATAGTTTCTTATCAAATTTGAGAAACGAAATGAAGATTATCAAATTATAGGGGACAGAACATGTTTCGTCCCAATATATATATATATATATATATATATATATATAGGGAAACTTTTGGTTGTGCACTGGGCAAGTGCACACAGCGATGTGCACTGGGCCTAGGCCGTCCGATCGGGAGCTTTCATCATGATCCCCATCCAACGGTGCTAATTCAATCCCGCTCATCTGCCTATTAAGGGGGGGGGGGGTAAAATAGGAATTTCATACCCCCCCATCCCGTTCATCTGTCTGCTTCCCTCTCTCACGCTCGACATTTCTTCATCGAGCTCAAGAGATGAATGAAAAAACCCTAGGTCCCCAAAATTTCGAACCCACTCATCGGCTCCGGTTTCTCTCCAAATCTCCATCTCCTCCCTCTCCAACGCTCGATTTTCCCCATCGCCTTCATCAACGACCTCAGATTTGAAAACCCTAGCCCCCAAATTCTCCCGAACCCACAAATCAGTACCCAAATCAATTTGCGCTCCTCCTCGTGACGCTCTTCACCTCGTGACGCTCTCATCCTCCTCGATCCCCCAATCATCGCTTTCTCTCATGATCGATTTCCTGATGCCAAAAAATTTCATTTTTTGGGTGCCATCAGGAAAACCTAGTGCACAACCGAAAGTTTCATCCCCAAATCTATATTTTCTCTCCTTCCAGAGTGGCCTAAGGTATAATTTTTTTTCTTCACTTCATCTGGTTGAAAAAGTACACCTTTACTTGATCTTATTCACAAATACAAATCACATTCCAGGTTTTAACTTTGCTGTCTTTTAGATTTTTTTTTTGATATTGATTATATATTCGAATTTGTAATAGGTATGGAGTTTGGTGAAGGTTGCTCACAATTGGGGAACAATTTTTTGTATGTTCAAGAAGGTGATTTTACCCCCATTGTTGAGGAGCATCTAATACCAAAGATAGGTATGATATTTGAGACCCTTGAGCTAGCAGAAAAATATTATGATAGCTATGCGAAATGTTTGGGTTTTCAAATGCATAAAGGACCTCATAAATTGAAGGATGGTGAGGTGGTGGAAAAATGTTTTTATGTAATAAAGTGGGGATGTCGAAAAGTAAGAATAATGAAATTAGAATAGGTACTACATCTAGAACATCTTGCAATGCATTGGTTCGTGTGAGATTAAACAAAGAAACGAATTCATGGTCTTTTTATTCTTTTCATGAGGTGCACAATCATGCATTCACCACACCCGGTAGACGGTATTTGTTACCGCGTAACCGTGTTGTGTCAAGTTCCGATAAAGTCATAATGGAACAACTTACGGGTGCTAATATTCCCACATGCAAACAAATACTTTTTTTGAAGGTTCAAGTGGGGGATATGATAGGGTTGGATTTACTCTAACCGACGCTAGAAACCATGAAAGAGATTTGAGGAGTCATTGAAAGGTCATGATGGTCAAATGTTGGTAGACTTTTTTAAATGGAAAAAGGAAAAAGATCCTTCTTTTTTTAATGCATTCGAGCAAGATGAGTCCGGTAGACTGTCTCATTGTTTTTGGGTTGATGGGATTGCTCGTATGAATTATGAGGTATTTGGTGATGTAGTTTCTTTTGATGCAACACATAGTACTAACCGTTACGGTATGCTATTTGTTCCATTTGTTGGGATTAATCATCATTGGCAGTCTATTTTTCTCGGTTGTGGTTTCATCCCAAATGAGACGGCTTCATCTTTTGTGTGGTTATTCCAAACATGGCTAGGAGTCATGAAGAAAGCTCCCCTTGGCATTGTAACGGACCAAGACCGGGGTATTGGTGCTCCAATTAAACATGTTTTTTCCTCAAATTCGCCATAGATATTGCATTTGGCATATTTTAGATAAGATTCCTTCCGAGGTGCCTCAATTGGTTCAAAATGTTAAGTTCATGGATGCTTTTAAAGATAAGATTTGGAATTCGTATGGCTGTGTCTCTTTTGAAGAACAATGGAAGGTTTTGGTTGTGGAATTTGGGGCAGAAAACAACAAATGGTTGAATGATATCTTTCATATTCGTGATAAATGGGCCCCTGTATACTATAGGTTTGATTTTTGGACCAGTATGTCTAGTAGCCAAAGAAGCGAGGGAATGAATTCTTTCTTAAAGAAGCACACCCAAAAGAAGTATTCACTTCATGAGTTTGCCTTGATATTTGAAAGAGTGATTGGTTGGCAAAGAGAAGAAGAAGTTAAAGAGAACCACCATACACTAGATCGGAAACCCAAATTGAAACCGGGTGGTATATGGAGGAACAAATGGCCCAAGTATACACTTTAGCAATGTTTTTAAAGTTCCAAAAAGAAATCAAGGCAAGCCTACTGTATAATGTGAATTTAGTGGAAGGTGATGTGAATACTACTAACACTTATTATACAGTGACATTCATTGGTAGGTCGGAAAAAGAGACCATGATTACTTATTCCAAAGAGACTCACTATGGGTGTTGTTCATGCTTTATGTTCGAATTTGTTGGACTCCCTTATAAGCATCTCTTGGCCTTCCTTAAATACTCAAATTGTAATGAACTTCCCAAGCAATATATTTTGAGAAGATGGAGCCGTGAGGTAATTAGAAGAAGCTACACACCCACAAATTTTGGTAGAGAAGATGACAATAATAGCGAGAATTTTGCTTCCCGCTATTGTGAGTTAAATAACTTGTCCAAGCAACAAGTTGAGATTGGATTGTCTTGCGATGAAGGGTATGTGTTCATGCGTGAAGCTATGATCATGTCAATTGAAGGCTTTAATATAATAGTTCCCGAAGGGTGTAGTGCTGGGGCTAAAGGTAGTGGAACAAGAGTACATGGGAAGGACTTGGTCTTGTTTCAAGTCTCGGGGGAAGAACCTCGTCAATGTAATACGAAGGGAAGACCAAGTAGGAAGAGGTTGAAACCGATGCGAGAGAAATTAAGAGGCAAACCTAGGAAGTGCAATTGTTGCGGGTTGCGCAGGTAAGGCCATGATGTGCGAACTTGCCCAAAGAAAAATGAAAGGTATATCATGCTATTTGTGTAATTATGAAAATTCTTTTCAGATCTGAGGTCGATGATGAATGGTTTTCAGATTCTTTTTCGGTTTTTTAAGTTTGCGATTGAGCTGTGATTCACAGTTGAGCTCTGTTTGACAGTGAGCTCCGTTTCACAGGAGTTGTGCTCTGTTTCATTTGGGTGATAGTGTGCTTTGATCCTTTGGGGCTTCAGTTTGCTTTGAATGTTAACTTTGGCTGATAGTTTGGCTGATAGTTTTGGCTGATAGTTTGCTTTGGCTGATAGTTTCCTTTGGGTGATTAAGATTCTTTAGAAATGGGAATGCATTTATTTGATTGTGTAACAAGATGTAGGGGTTTGTGATGGTTGCAGCTATTTGGGCGTAGCAGTTCAATTGCAGCCACAGTACTACACCAACACACTTATGCTTGATTTTTTTATGCTCCCCCACTGAAGATGTGCTCATTTGAGAACAATGTCTTGTGAAATAGTCATTTATGAGCTTACTTAAATTCATGTCATGAACATAATCATCCTCTAATTTATTTTTACTTTATGTTAACTAATAAATGAGTACAAAATTCATCTAACTTTATGTTTATTTTCCAGCTAGCTATCAAAAAACTCAGATCAAGACATGCAGCAGTAGATAAAGTGTGGGAACCTCTTGTTATATGCTACAGAATCAACTCCAGAAGATGAACAGATGTAGTAGAAATTTTAGTAGTTGATTTTCACAAAGAAAGGGATATTTTTTTGTATGATTTTTATGTCAATCAGTACGATAAATATTTTGTACGCTTTGTATGTGAACTTCAATTCAGTTCATCAAGTTATATAGTTCTTTTTGATTGATAGGTGATGCTTTGTATGTCAATACAGTTTTGAAAGAATGTGTATCGAATAATTTTCTACATCATGAAATGGAAGATTGTAGTTGTATACACTACTATATGTCATCTTCAGTCTTTTACAAATCTTTCTTTTTATTTGGCATGGATGACATAAAGTGAACAAATCTTTATCTGATATATATACATTTGTAGTGTATTCATGTGATCAACAGAACCAGAGTTTAATGCAGGAAGAGTATATATGATCTGTGTTCCTAGTACTTAGCTGCTTCAATATTATTCATCACTTCTTGAAATCAATGCATATGAAATTGTTCAGTTTCTTGTTCTGAAATATCCCTCTGTTTTTTTTCTAATCCATTCTGAGTTCTAAAGTTTGAACCCGAGAAAGTAAAGTAGAAAGCTGGAATTGAAGTAACACATTTGCCACTCTTTTTCGGCTAAAGCCTGCAGTAGTATACAACACTACTTCACAAGATGGTTTTTTGCTAATTACAGCCAAACCAACGTATCTCCCAACCCTGTCATTGCCTCATCTGGGTTCATTTACCCAAACAAGAAAATTAATTAATGTGAAAATTGCAAACAATTTCCCAAACTAACATTCATTACAAATAGTTAATGCCTAGCTACTAATTTGTTTTGTATCCTCCTGTCACCTGTAATAAAACTTGATAAGTATAGTTACATAATTTGAAGATCGCTCAATTACAAACTTAAAAAACCCAACAAAATCTGAAAAGCCTTCTTCATCGATCTCAGTTTTGAGAAGAATGAACTTCGAGAATATTCGAACTCAGAAATCTGGAGTTTTATAATTTGGAGATCGCTTGATTGTGAACATAAAAATACCAAACTGATCTCTTTGTTGAAACACAACACAAGTGCATAAACTCAAAATGCCCACTGTGTAACAAAGCATACAAAGTATCTCACTGTGTAACACATCTGTCACTCCAAATATTAAAAAAATAAAGTATCAGCCCACAAAGAATCAACCAACTGAAGTAAAAAATCACATAGTCTGAACTTCAATAACATGAGCTATATATTGTCATCAATCACAAATTGTATAAAAAATAATCAATCTCTGAGCCACAATCAAGCCAAAATTCAACCAGTGAGCCAAAAATCACATAATCGTACTTGAGAATATAGAAAGCATACAAAGTATCTGAACTTCAATAACATGAGCTATTTGTTAATACCCATTCAGTTAAGCACAAATAAAATTCAACCATTACATAGAGACTGCATAACTGCGTGAGTAACTTCACCATGGCTTTGTAGATACATCCTCCAAACTGAGAAACTTCACCATTAGATAACATTTCTTACAACATACAAAATTACAAAAAAAAAGAACTACAAAATACAGTTTTCTAAACTTCATACCCCTGGAGACACCACCACCATAGTCAGTAGTACTTGAAGAACACTAGGAACAAAAAAAGGGACACCAACAGCCCACAGAGAAATCCAACCACTGCATAATGCTGGGCACCTGCTCTGTAACCACTCTTCCGTGCACCATCACATTCTACCGACCTCAACAAAGACTGAATCGAAAGCTCGTCATACAATTCCCTTATTATTGCATCTTTATCCTCCTCTGTCCCATAATTCTCTACCCAACAAAAAAATTCGCAACCATTGGGAAAATTAGGACAATTGTAATATGCTTTACCTGGATTCTTTCCCGAAGAAGAATATTTGACCCTTGTCTGTATTCGACAAAAACATTTTGGACCTCCAATTCTCTGTCCGGAACTGGCTCGGAAAGACCTAGAGCTACAGCTGTAATGATTGTGGATTTGGTTGGAAGAGTAGTTCGATGCCATCCTACAAGATGTTGTAAGGTTTAAGCCACTAAACTTACAAAAAAAACACATTCTATTAACTTATTGCGAAATATACAATAGGTGGCTTGTTATTCTAACAAATATTATAAATTGACAACTTTAGTAGTATAATATTACAGATTAGAGATGATGCTTCTCAGTCTTCAAGTGCTTCACATTAGAGAAAATGTGAAATGTGAAATGTGACCTAGAGGTTCAACTTGCACTTGCATCCAACTAGACACACCCTAAAACAAAACTAAAATAAAGAACTACAAAACACAACTATAAATCCAATTACTTCTTGGGTCACAAAGCAAAGGGTTAAATTCGGTCTTTAGAGTTTTAGTTGCAGTAATTCGGGAGGTTTCAATGCGTTCCATTTCAAGTATCAGTTTTTTCACAATTTACAAGATAGAACTGACATACAATTGAATAAAAGGATATATATTTTCATGATCTACACTCTCACATAGAAAATAGAAGCAGTTGTTTGTATGGTATTCAGATTTCTAAACAACACAACCCAACTTCATTAGTTTTCTTTAAGTTAATATGACCTATAGATAGTAATTAAGTTTAGTGCAATACACTTGTTCAATTCTACATATCAGCCAAAGAAGATCAACTAATAGATGGTAATTAACTGAGGTCTCTTTCCGTGAGTTCCAAAAGATATTATTTTTGAACAAGATCATGGAAAAGTGTATTTTTTCAACAATAAGAAATTATTTTTGAACAAGATTAAGGAAAAGTGGTTTTTTTCAACAATATGAAGTAAAGCAATTTTTTTTTGATACCTGACGACGATTTGGGGATGGAGGACGATGAGAGCGTCATGAGGTGGAGAGCGTCACGAGGAGGAGAGCGCAAATTGATTTGGGTACTGATTTGTGGGTTTGGGAGAATTTGGGGGCTATGGTTTTCAAATCTGAGGTCACTGATGAAAGCGATGGGTAAAATCGAGCATTGGAGAGGGAGGAGATGGAGATTTGGAGAGAAACCGGAGCCGATGAGTGGGTTCGAAATTTTGGGGACCTAGGAATTTTTCAGCTCTTGAGCTCGATGAAGAAATGTCGAGCGTGAGAGAGGGAAGCTGACAGATGAGCGGGATAGGGGGGTATGAAATTACTATTTTACCTCCCCTTAATAGGCAGATGAGCGGATTGAGTTAGCACCGTTGGATGGGGATCATGATGAAAGCTCCCGATCGGACGGCCTAGGCCCAGTGCACACAGCGGTGTGCACTAGCCCAGTGCACAACCAAAAGTTTTCCGATATATATATATATATATATATATATATAGGGAGCCCTTCGGTTGAGAACTAATTTGGTGAGAACTCTGTGAGAACTCATGGAATAGACCCTCCATGAAAAATCCGAACTGGCCATCTCGCTCTACACACCTTAGATAACATAACATAAAGAAATCAAGTAATTTGAAGTTCATTTGCCCATAATTTACATCATCGCAAAATTGTATGGCTGAAAATTCTACTCCATTTGATGGATAGGCAAATGAACTTCAAATTACTTGATTTCTTTTTGTTATGCTATCTAAGGTGTGTAAAACAAGATAGTCAGTTCAGATTTTTCAT